>CADEBD010000302.1:4446720-4977686 GCA_902825455.1 Arctia plantaginis | reverse complement strand
TAAAATCAGATGTCTGATTAAATCGATATTAACACGAATTAAGACATAATCGAAACTTTATAGTTAAATAATCTGAAACTATTTTAATTTGAATAATGTAGAATACCCCTCGACATTATAATAACTAATAGCGAAAGAAAAGAACTAACTAAACCTTGCCGAAGGACACGTCTAGATAATCTGTTATAACATTTTCGATTGAACTGTTTGGAATGTACTAAAATTCACTATAATCGTTTGAATCGTTCTTTACCGCATTCATAAATACTCGTATAGGAATGTAAATTCATAATTGTAACTCTGTTACCTCATGCTAGTCTATGACGTCACCTTGCGATGTCATACCGACTATAAGTGTTACAAAAAGAAGTGTTTGACAAATATTTTTATCAAAGAATCTATAAAATAAATGTGTACCTATTGTGTGTAAAAGGAATCATTAAAATTTTATGAAGTTCAAAGGCTCTGTAGCCAACTCGTCAGTGAAAATAAAGAAAACGTTGAAAGCCACTACGGCAATTGGACTTGTGTTTACTGAACTAATTAGCGTTCTCTGAAAACAGAACTTGAAATGCACTTTCTAGTTGAAACTGAAGTATTTATAGTCTGTAAAATTATTGAATCATTACACGTAGATGCTATTAGTGTTCCAGACGTTGTTTTATTAAATCAATAGAGGCCAGATGGCCGAAAGTACGATACAAATATAAATGAAAATAAAACCATAATGAATTTAACTGCAAATTTTGAAGAAAATGGATTTAGTCTAGTGAAAATGGATATAGTCTTTCGATAATTATTTTATTTTGTTTAAATACGTTGAGTTAAAAGATCTAATTGTGTTTCAAAAAGTAATGTAGTTTACGTTTGCTAAAGATTGTTTTGTTTAGGTTTACGATACATGCTACGATTTGTTAATGCTTTTTTTTGTACATACATTCTCTTGTTACGTATTGTTACATTTTTATCATTAGTTGGTTTTAAAAGTCTTTTTAGTATCTTAGATTCATTTTGTGTGTATGTATATATGTATAAGACGAATACAAGGGATCGGAAAGACTTTTCAAAATGATAGCTATTCTAATAATCTGCTCCTCGTAAGCTAGAAATTTTTGAGAAAATTGATTTAGACAAAAGAACTGCATACCCTTTTAAAATCAACTTTTTAATATGATTAACTTTTTGAACCTTTAACTCACTTTTTAAAGATGATTAAATAATATAACATTTTAATATCCACTAAGTTTATCAAAAACTATTACGGTACGTATTGTTTTCAAAAGGAAACTTTAAATTATCCTTTTGTCTGATACCCCCATTTTTTCCGAGACCATTAGACATGGGCATTTTAAGTTCAGAATGTAATGGCCTAATTAAGTATATTTACGATGTCAACAAGCTTCGTTTCTATTTAAGGAGTAGTTCTAGGGCAAAAGGGCTAACAGAAAATATTACTGTATATTAATAAGATACGGCGTATAAAGATATATTTCGAGGGAATGACGCTGTTGGTTATCTTTGGTTAAAGCTTTCAGTTTATTTCTAACAATACTATTTCTTTTATAAAAGGGTATATTAATATCATACAATAATAGCCTACATCAAAGCTGAAAGCATTATTTTTTTTTTAATAATTGATATTCTTTAAAACATACTCGCAATTCCGACGCTCGCAGAATTTATTTTATTTAGTGAAACTTCATTACTTTCGAATTTAAAGGTTTAATGTGATTTTTATTCAGTTCAAAGCAGCACGAAAGTTCTGACCTAAATACCACAGACTCCAATGTACGTAGTAAAATATGTGCTCATTGACTAAATTGAATATTTCTTAGTTGCCCATTTGTTTTATACGCATTTAATACAGATTAAATATGAATGAATTTGTTTCTTTTCTATTCTTTATAGAATTGTATGGGTGCTATAAATGTTATTTATTCATCATCATCAGCATATCGCAGTCCACTGCTGGCCAAATACTTCTCTTATTTATTCATAGTGATCGGTGATTCGCCATCTGTAATCGTGAAACGCGACTTTAGTGGTATAAAGGCAAGGAGCACGAAGTATAGAAATGACATTACATAAGTAACACCACCGGTACTACCTTAATTATTTCTGGTGTTCTTTTACTTAATTGTGTTTTTAAAATGTTCTGTAACATCTTTTGAAATGTATGAGAAATGTCTCGGAAAGATTTTTGCCAACCAAATTCTAAATCGATTTTAGTTAATGTCATCTAACGTACGCGTAAGTCCACTTGCATTTATTGTAGAACAATAAAGTTAATACTTGTAAATCTTAGTGTTAAAGCTTAGTGAAAAAATCATAGTGACGGAAGGTACGGCTCAAGGCTCTGTTCTTGGACACTGACATTACCTCAAGTACGTAAATAATCTGGCAAACCTAATAAAAAAAACTGTGAAATGTACCAGTTTGTAGACGACACTTGCCTAATCTTCGTGAGAACTAATGTCATTAAAGCTCAAAATTGTCTACAAAGCGACTTCAACCTCCTTTTAAGATGGTCGCATGATGCTGGACTTGTATTCAATGTAAAAAAGACCAAAGTGTGTATATTACTTCCATTCAAAACAGAAGTATTTGGGCAACTAAACTCATAGAACACTATCATGAGTGTCTACATACGACTAACCACGTTAATTGGAATATTCCTTGTAATTGTGACACAATAGAAAACGTTGAGACACAAACCTATCTCGGACTAATTATCTACAACCAGCTAGATTGGAAACAACACATAAATGAAATCTGCAAAAACTAAGAACTATCTCGCCAAATTCTCCTTAATCAAGCATAACATACCATACAAAACACTCCTCCTACTCTATAAGTCTCTGGCAGATTCAATAATCTCAACTTAGAATTCTAAAAGAGATTGTACCACGTAACATAAAAAATCAATTTAAGAACCGCTACGAACAACTATTCGATTTCTGCAAAATAATTCCGATACATCAGAAAATAAAACTAACGTTACTAACCGAGGAGTACTTTAACGTAGATCTTCAAAAATACAAAGCCCGTGATACACATGGTATAAAAACCCGTAGCGTCAATAATGAAAAATTAGTACCACTATACACAAATCTATACGGGAAAAGAAGTCTAAAATACATAGTACCATTCTTAATAAATGAGCTCCCGAAATCCGTAAAAACTTCATTATCAAAAGTAAACATAAGTATTAATAAAATTGAAACAACACTTTTTAGAAAATTAAATCGCCCATTTTTTATACTCTGAAATAACATTGTATGTGAACATTGCGCATTAAGCACGCATTTTCGTATACTACCCTCACTTTATTATATTGATGCTTTTGTTCTATGTGTATTTGCATTTTGTGATATTTCATGACAATGTAAGTAACATATGACAAAATTGATGTACGGTAAAACTCGAAGAAGTTTATGTTGCATCTCCATCTACATGATTTGTATTTGTATCAGCTAAACCAATAAATAAATAAATAAAAATACTAAATTGTGAGATTCTATTAGATTTGTAAAACAAACATTTTTTTAAGGAAGTACGACCATTTCATCTAAAACAATTTTATTTGTAATAATAAATATTTGTAATGATATCCATCAGCAAAATGCATTCAAATAGTTGTGTATTAAAATTCAGAGTGCTTCTATAATTAGATTTATCAATTTAGTAAGCTGTTTTCAAACACATCGCATCAATCTTTCATTTCGTTAGTATATTTCTGCTTCCGTGTACATATCGGAGAGAGAACTCGCGACGTGAACGTTACTGTTCGGCGTACATTGAATTATTGATATCGAGCGTCGGCGTTTTTCAGTATTAGGAGCGCAGGTCTACTCTATAAATTATATACCAACTATACAGTAGACTAGCCGTTCCCCGTAGCTTCATTGTCGTTTCTTGGCACTGCTCCGATTTTAAGTGTCGTGGCGTGATCCTAATAGCTTATAACCTTTCCCAAGAGCTTAGGTTAGAAATGTCCAATATTAAAAATTGCCCGAATTACAGTTCCGGAGTTCTATCTAATTTTTAAGAACCTTTTTATCTTTAAGTTTATTAGGTATTTTTATACACACAATCTATGTCTAATACACAAAAACTATAACTACTATACCTGTTTTTACTTACTAATACTTAATTTAAGTGTATTAAGTAGGTACACGGAGACAGTATAAAATGGTATACTTTATAGTCCAGGTTTGTGAAACAGTATTATTGGCCTTTAGTCACTATAAGTAAGTCAAATAAATCTTTGAGTTAATATTTAAGGAAGTTATTATTACTACACATCAACGAAACATAACAGCGTAAAATTGGCGCTGACGTCAATAAACACTATTTATTCAGTTAGCCATGAGTAGGTATACTTGTTTTTAACTAAGTTTTGGCAAAAAAAAATGCCAGATTTTTAAAACTTTGCGTTCAAAAGTTATTTCAGTTTGTAGTTTGCAGACAGGCTGTACTAAAGTCGATACCAATGAGAACTGGGTGTCACAAAGACATACTACAGCGCCATGTAACGAAGACACACCGAACTACATAGTAACTCCTGAATGAGAATTGCTAATCCTGTATCGCGATATGAAGAATTCTTTCGCTGATTAGCATATATATACAACTTCCCAACATCAACCGTTGGGGCATGATCACCTCGCCTGGTCGGAGGATCCTCCCTTTGTATTGGAGGAACATGACACCCAAGTTAACCTAGATATCTTTCAAAATCAATATTTTATAATTTTGTTGAAGCGTTAAATAAAATGATGCCCTGTCAAATCAGTTTAATTACTTATTTTGCACAATGTTCACGAATAATCTAATCGAATTGAATTAAAGTTACCTTTCCTTGAATTAGTTGATTTAAAATAATAATTCCTTTATTACTTCGTCTAATTTGTAGCAGTCCATCGTCGACATTCCATCGACAGTCTATTAATACAATATTAAAATAGCAGAATTGAGGCCCTGATTGAAAAACAGGTTTATTATAGAGAAAGCGTACTGAAAAAACTAAACGTGCTCATATCAAGATTATTTTTCTTTAGGAATCGTAAACCTTTGGCTCTCTGGCTCACAGGATCACAATCGACTAGGTCCAGAAATATCTCATATTCAGTACCTACATGGAGTGCAGTCTCATTTATCAACACGTGTTAGAAAAAATCGAACTAATAAATTATTCAGATAAAAGTTATTGAATTTCATACGTTATCTTATCTTTCAATAGTGCATACACTCAACCAATTTTATTTCGGTAACTATAGAGACCCAATAAATAAATAATAAATAAAGGATGCCGTTATATTATCTAACCAATTAATATGTGTTTGTTTGTGAATGTCTGAATTTATAGTTTTGGTTGTGTTAGAGTGCATTTTCCAATAATAAATGCAAACGTATGACTTATCGGCACTTTTACTATTACGCCGTTAATCAATTTTTGTAAAAGTCGTTGTCTAATGTAAACAAATCGAATTACTCGTATAAAGACGTAATTTAAAGTAAACATTCGGGCAATTTTGTATGTTATCAATTTTTTAGATAAAATTTCGAAATCAATTTCAAAAATCTATTCCAGAAAGAAAACACTGTAGAAAATGAATATCACGCTTTATATAAACTTCACGTTTTTCTTTTGAAAATCATCAAGTCTTCAACAGTTAGTAAATGATAAATTAGATAGTTGAGACGACGCGGACGGTAAATGTTAGAAGTCCCTGTATATGTGTAGTAGTCAGTGGGAGTGTAACTACAGTAGCGAATACAAGCGAGCGCGACCCTGGCGACCCGGCCACCGCCCGCACATGCGCACTACATACTACCCACTTCACAAATCCTAAAATGACGGCGATGAGCAACACATCGTACTAACACCTCTTAAAATAAATACAAATAACCTGCAAAAGTGAAGTTTAACAAACCTTTTAAGTTCTTAGTTACATCGCTTAACGATATTGTATAGTTCGCGAACAAACATATACACAGGCGTGATTCTGTGTTAAAACAAACCAGTGCTTTTGCGATGTAAACATGAACGAACGTAAAATCCTGTTTTTTATTCTTGCCGTGATCGTTTACTGTATGTACAGTGTACACATGTGGTTTATAAAACAAAATATAGAAGAGAATGTCGATGTGTCCGAAAATAAGACAGAACCCAAAATTGTATCAGAATTTGGTACAAAAAATCAAATACAGCCGAAAGAATTAAATTTAAAAAAAAAAATCATTCCATTGTTCGTAAAAGATGGGTGTAGCGTTTTAGAAGTATTTACTGAAAAGCCACCGGCAAAATACAAACATAGTCAAAAGCAGGAACAATTAAGTAGCGACAACAACACTATAACCGTCATAGGCATCACTGTATTTCTCGTCATACTATTGATAAATGCAATATTAGAAGCTATTCAAGCAAAAGAAGATGAAAGAGCTAAAAGGAAGCTAAATCCAGACGGAGAACGTAGACAGTCTTTAGCAGAATTTGCTAATAAAAAGCCTTTACGTAGAGAATCTAGTAGATTTGGATTCCAGCTGTTCCAGATTGCTGAGTCATTTGTAAATACATCGGAAGAAAAAAATAAAACAACACGCCGTCAGGCTAGACCATACATTAGAGGGGAGTCTATTAACTCGTACCTCAGTGAGCAACATAGAAAATCTCAAGAAGGATCGGCGCCTGCATCAATCAACGAAATCCCTGCCGGGGAACCAAGACTTGTCAAAAGACAATCAGTGGCCAAACTTTTTGGTATGCTGTCTATTGCTATTTCTAAATCTATTTTCGTACTAAGAAATAAGGTCGATCATTTAAAGTTATGATTTAAATGCAAGTCTGTTCTTTTAACAATCGAAACTTTTAATGTAAAAAATATGAATGCAATATTTATATTCGTCTTCTTTAATATTCTGTCTCTTCTATCACTGTTTTTTATTTTCTGTTTCATAACAAGGTCTGTCTGACGACTGAAAAAGATTTTCAGGTAATTGATGTTACTCACGCTACTACTTAAAATTAGACTTCATTGATGACACACTTTTTAGTACTATTATTCTTACATATTTCTCTTACGTCGTAGCTTTGATATCAACTTAATTGTGTCTTGCGTAACTTAGATTCAACCATACTATTACCATTGCAGTTTTAAATTTTTTATAAATACAAAATTTTTGCATGTAATCATGGTGCCTTTTTTCTTACCTTTAAAATTATTTATTACTTAATCACTCCATCAATATCTCAATCATTTAATACGGAACAAACAAACTTTATGTTAAAGTTGGCAGTACCTATATTCTGTATATGATCAATAAAACTCACAATCTATTGAACATTTGATTACATTCCAAATGGTTAATCAAAGGTTTCATATGTAGACTACACCATAACCATAATTTTCCATCGTACCTTCATGTTGTGGGGGATTTAGGTGGCACTTAATTGGCTTTTAGTTGTATTAAATCGGTTTAGTGTAGAAACCCCTTTATCCAATTTATAATTACTTGTTAACTGATGAAATAGAGGGATGGGACTTCAAATGGTGGTAATTGGTAGCAGTTTACATAACGTTAATCTCTTTATATGCTTATATTTCGCCGTACCCTTCTTTATTGATTGTTGTTAATTAATACATATAATAAATGACTAAGTCAAATATTTTGGTATAATTCTATATACAATGTTCGTAAATGCGAATTTCATAATAAATTGTTTTTTAGCAACATTTAAAATTATGTTTTTTCCAATTTAAACATTATTTTGTGGTTTTCGTAGACGTATTTTAATACCTTTGTTTTGTATGTGATATATATAACCTCTGCAGAAATTGTCAAAAAAAAGGTGTTAAAGAAATGTTTTTGTTTGTTTTAAAAATTTGAGATTCTCATACATAGCTGCGTATTTTATGAACGGCCCGGTGTCCATGAAATGCATTTTACAGTTACAAATAATTTCAAACAAACACATATTTTTACATTACACACAAAGAAAAACACGCAACAAAGTAAAAGGGAATAAAATTCTTAACTTATAAAATCCGGACAACTTCTACTATAAAACTACATTTCATATTTTACACTGTTATTAAATTAAGGTAGAAGCAAAATCTAGAAATTTACTCATCTAATACCCTATTTAATATAATATTTTTACATTTGCATTTCATTGCAATCGAAAAGATATTCTCAACTAAATAACGAATACAATTTTGACTTTTAGTAGCATTTTATAAGATATCTTTTCTCATTCGTTTTATGGTAATATTGCCCTTTCACAGAAATTGCTTGCTTTGAAAAACCATAGATAGCTTAAAAATATTATACCATCAGAGACGTTAGTAACTTTCACTAGACTTAATTTTGAAAAACTATGCAATATCCCTGAGTATTGAAACATTCTTTAAATAAAGCTTTATTGTTCTTTTTAATGCCATTTCAAATGGCTTATTGTAGCTTTTGCTGTCATTACGCGTTTAAGTAAAATGAGCGTTGTAACATTGGAGATCAATTTTCATTTAAAAATGATTTTGTCTGTTTCATGGCAGGCGCGCGTCCAGTGCCAATGGTTCGTCGTTCGTCATTTCCAGCGCTGCCCTTGAATCCAAAAGTCCAGGCTATGATGCTAGGTCACCGGCATCAGTCTGTGGATAGCGATGATGAAAGCGATGGCAAGGGACGTCGTGTACGACTTATTCGTAGATTTTAATCCTCAATTGTATATATTGCTGAGGCAATGTATATGTCTCTAGTCTCTTTTTCTCTTGTTTAATATATTTAAAAATCGTTTGTTCTTCGTTTGGTTTCGCAGACAATAATCAGTTTAGTCTTCACTGACTAACATGAATGTTTAAATAGTTGTTTTTCTTTAGACATTATTGAATTTAATTTATCAATATGACTTCTGTATTATTTATATATTTGGCAGATTTTATAGTATGTTTAAAGTGTTTTGTATAAGATACAAAAATTATAATACATTCGTATCATAATATAAAATTAAAGCTTTAACATTCACGGCAAACAATGAATATTCTATTTCGACTTTTTTGATATTTCCAAGATATAAATACATTTAGTATTAACTTTTAGTCTCGTATTCATGTTTATTCATCAAAATATTATTCGTAGTTTAATCCAAGGTATACGTAACTATAGGAATTATAGATGTTTAGACATTCAACCTTACTATCAATATGATACAGATTAATTGAGAGGAAGAAGGAAAAAAATAGTAGAAATAGTTTTCTACGTCGAAAGATTATGGCATTTGACTTGAGTGGCAAAAGTGATAGAAGTGGAAATTGGATAAATTTATAATTGATGTGATATTTATTATTATATAAAGTGGTTTAAGTGGAATGTTGATTGAATATTTGTTAGTGAGTAAGTACGAAGAATCAACTGAGACCTTTAAATGGAAGTGTTTCTTTATTTATCGATTGTGATTTGAAATACAAATTTAAATAACATATTAAGATTCTGTATAAAATTGATCGTCATATCAAATATTCTATAACTGTCTTGACTTCGTTAAAATTGGTTCGTTTACTAATTAATGACTTTAAATGTCGGTGTGTGTTGCCTATTATTCCAATTAACCTTCGTATCATTGCTGGGCTTTAATTTGAATTAAAAACATCCATAAACCCATTGACAATATATTAAACTTTATTCTGTTGATACCTCGTAATGAGGAACTTAGAATTTAAATCGACAATGATACAAGCGAAACCATGTTACGTAGTCTTCGATCTGAAGAAAGGGAATTGTGTAAAAATATTTAAATATTATCAATTATTTTATTACCTTTATTTTGCAAATATATAGAATCACTTATTTTCTAACTCAGAAGCAACTTACCTACCCAGTTCAACGGTAAAATTCTCTATCAGAATTAAAAAAGAGAATCAGAATATTATTCTTAACAAGTTTGATCTTCTCTAAGCCGAATTTACAACAATTACACCCAGTGTCTATAAAACCCTTACTTAAATCTGATGATGTACCTTAATTACTTCAAAGTCTGATCTTTAATCTATTTGTACTGAATGTGTGATAATGACGTGTATATTTATAGTAGTGGATACTATGTGAGCAACATTTTGTATGGCACCTTTTATTAATTATAAAAGAATAATATAAATATTCCATGTAGCTTTTCTTGAAATAAAGTACAATTTGATTATACTTTCTTTTTCTAAGGCGTGTTACAATATTTATACATGATACCAGAGGTGGATTACTTACCAAGAGCGCCCTAGGCAAGCATCTCATCGGCGCCCCCGCCCCCTCGCCCTGTCGAGAGCCCATAGGTGTCAATAACAGCTTTAATTAGGACGTCCGAGCCTTTCTTTTTTTTAGTGACAGATGGCCTCACCTATCCCGCCCAGGCCTGCACGTATGGAGGATAGACGTGCCCAGAAAAGAACTGTGTAAAAAGATCACCCTCAGAGCGCGCCATATTCTGCGCGATTAGAGCTTCCACACAGCTGCAGTTGTAGTAAACTGCATTTTTGTGTACACGCACTAGCTTGGTATCAGAGTATGAAAGCAAAGAAGTAGTAGAAATTACGTAATATAAATCCTAGATGTGAACCTTAAGCATCTCTTTACCATTAAGGTTTATTTTTATATTGTGTAAGTATGTGCATATTGTGCATACTTACTGACACAGTTCTTTTAATGTTAGGCATTTATTTTTTCTTTGTGAAACCTTCTGCGCGCGCGCCCCTATGCAACCTCGCGCCCCTAGGCACGTGCCTAATTTACCTTAGGGTTAATCCGCCACTGCATGAAACAATATCTTTATTGCAAGCTCTGATAATATTAGATAATGTTACGGTCTCTTTACTTGTAAAGAACTAAATCAAAGCAGAAACGGTTTATTATTTCTCCATATAGTAGAAATAATAATAAAAACTTCACAACAACTTCACAACTAGGAAAGCCTGTGCTATGCTAACCAGACTGCTGATAAACATACTTATATATTTCTAAATACATACATATTATCAATAAATTACACCCACACACAGAAGAAATGATTGTGGTCACAACATAAATATTTGTCCTGAGTGGGAAGCGAACGCAGGACCTATGGCTTAGCAGTCAGTAAATAAAGACGGCAGAGGGTACACCTGGTTGCCCGGCTACTGGCACCCGAGACGGCGTGCGGGTTTTTAGTCGGGTCGAGTCCGACATAACCACCCTACTGGTGAGTGGTAGCCGAGGGGATTGCCGCACAGAAAAAAAGGTATGGAGGCGTTGGTATAACCCAGGAAGAAATTATCTTGACCCCCAACAGACTTTGCACCCTGTCCAGATGACCCACAATTTTGCAATCGTGAGAAAAAGCTGCGTCACATCATGATCAGCTGTGAACATTTAAGACTACCTTTTCAGCCCTATTTCCTTTTGCTTCATTTTCAGGTTATCTTTTCCAGCATCTTCTGGCCATACAAGTTACACAATTATTGCTTCTGTGAATACAGGCATTGTTAAGGCGTATATCATATTATTGACTTGTCCATTACAAATATGTATGTTTGAGCGCTACAAATCCTGCATTATTAATCGGCATGTTGCCATGGGTTGACATGGAAACTGAGCTTGAATAGAATTATAAAAAATTACTAATGCATATTTTTTGATTGAGTTAATGATAAGTAATAAATTTCATATACTGATGACAAAATCATTTGAATATATTTTACTATGCCAAAATTAAATTTACTTATTCAAAGCATCTTGCACCGTCGCATAGTTTTTTAAATGTAGCATCAGGAACTTATTAAAATAAATTAGTTCGTACCTCGTCGGCAGATGCGACAGGAGGGCTCATTATGTAGAGAGATTTAGCTAAGAGCACATATTTATGAGCGATGATTATTATTTATAAGTAATTGGAATATCAGTCGTCCTTTAGTAGAAATATTGAAGACTTTTAATTTTGCTAATATCTTTTACCATGATAACTTTAATAAGTATCTAGCTCAGTACTAATAATGTTTTAATGACACTGACTGAGAACATTTTTCTATAATATGTTTTATCTATCAGAAACCGTAATTACAAATTATAGCTTATGAGTTCAAAATGACGGTTTTTTGAAAAGGTAAAAAAAAATAAAAGTAATACAAATTTGATGTTTAAAATGGTGTTTCCAGCCTTACATCTCAAACAAATAAAATATCGCCCCAATAGGATAGGTGTTATATATGTAGGTTAATCCTTAATCCTAATACTACAGTGCCTTTGGCTAAAAAGCTGAAAACATGCTTATTGTAACATTCTCTGCGTAAAACCCAAGAAAAATTGATGTAATATTTAACAATATGACTCCTCTTTTGTGACAACACAGGCCAAACCCGGTTCTAATATCTTCTAAGGATTAATGAGAGAACGTTTATGATGGATGGCATGGATTGATGGATACAGTGTTGTGCCTCAAGAATCTTAATTAAGAAAAAACTCAATCATAATCAAGGTAAATAGATAAAAAGATGTACAAATAGGTACTCATTATTGCATTATAAAAAGTGCTATACAAACTAAAATCATAATATTAGTAATAGCGCAATGTACGGTCTGCGATCTCTTTTGTACTTAGTACTTACACATACGAGTACAGTACAGTTGTACTGAGGTTATTCGTATATACATACATCATCATCAACACCCTTTAATAGACCACTGCTGGACATATGCCTCTCCTTATAACGGAGGTTTTGGCCTACTATATCACGCTGGCCAGATGGGTTCGTATAGAGTTTATTTCAAGTTTTCCTTTCTTTTTATAGTGCTATTGTCTTGCGTAGTTTGATCCCTAAGTCGGCTCTTACGGCATTCAAGTGATGAATAGGGGTAGTGACATGCTGTATTCTTAATCCGTCACTACACGGATATTTGCATGTTAGGAACATACTCGTATTAACGAATCCTTCATTAATCTTAATTCAATGAGTAAAAGTGACTATTTCAATTTCTTTTATTATTTTATAGATACGTTTTGGCACAAGTATCCAACCGATCCTCGACTAAATACATAATTATTATTTATTTAATGATATTTATTTATTTAGAAACAGATGGCGTTGATATTTCATCAATAATGTAGATCCATTATTTATTTTTGTAAATCAAATGTCCTCGACCTAACGCCACCAGTTGTGTTGGAGCGCCGCCAAACTCTTCATCCAGTGAACAAATCACACCACCTGGTACTGTTTTTTGCTTGTGTTTTTCATGGTTAAGCATTTAAAAAATCACAACATCCAAAACGTAAATAATTTCTGTTTTGCATACCTAGTAACCAGAATTTTATAAATTAGGCCAGATATTCAATCGACGACCGAATTAATTTTCACGATAAACTATAGCAAAGACCTTGTTATAGATTTAAAAATAATTCACATGCGTCCGTACGCGTTCAGATGCAGTCTTCTTCAAACGGGATTCAAGAGAGCGCGCTTCTCTTTTATACTGACTTGTAGGCACACTGATGAATTTCCAATTTAATTAAAGTAAGGCCAAAAAGCTTAAATTTACAGTGATTTAGTAAGAGTAAATGTCTTGAAGTGTCGTGAAATATGAACAGTACATAACAATAAATAAATATAAAAGTTGTTTTTTAGCAAAAAAAATAAGCAAACATGGATTACAATGGAGAACTGATACCAGGCACAGTGCTTCACTGGAACTACAGAGGATTCACTGAATTTCCTCTAAGTCAACTTGAAGGTGACGAAGCAGATGTCACAGATATATATTTAAAGGAAAATCTTTTAACACGTTTACCAAGTAACATCGGTATTTTGGAGCATTTAGAGAGTTTGTATGTAAGCGGTAATGATATAACCGAGCTACCAAGAGAGATAGCGAAGTTGCGATGTCTCAAGTGTTTAGATGTGAGTGGGAATAGATTGAAGCGTATTCCTGATGAAATAGGCGAAGCGCGAAATTTGAAGTTTCTAATACTGGATGAAAACGAGTTGGTGGAGCTTCCGTTAAGAATTGGCGAACTGAGACGTCTACAGTACCTATCGGTTTGTGGTAATTTGATTCTTTATTTAATTTTACGATATGGGTCTCGGTAAATTTGAAATTTTTAAATAAATATTTGTACTATTTAAATGTCGTTTCTTATGGTTAAAATCCCGTGTGACATATACGTTTACACACTATAAGCTTTTTATTAAATTTGTAAGGTCTCAAATATGAATTAATTACGTTATGAATCAATGATAAGATACTCTTATCATTGAAAACATAGTTAGTGCTTCTCGTGGTTTATGTAGTACAGTAAGTATAGTAGATAGATAAGTTTTAATGGTACACAAACAAAAACAAAATTTAAGAATACTTCTAAACGTTTATCTAAGTAAACTAAATAGAATAATTAATATTGGGATTTTATTCCTAACCCCATGAATAGGAGCGTGTCAAACATGAATGAAGTCTTAATTCCATTGTAATTCAATGGATATTTTTAAATGCAAGTCAAAGAACTTATCACCGATCGATTAATATTCATCAATCAAATAAATTATTTAACTGCAAATAAACCATAGTTTTAACAAAACTAGTACTTACTAGAAACAATTCAAAACTGTATATCGACAGTGTATATAATACACTGTATATATTTCCTCAAATGCGCTAAAAAAAGTTGCTTAATGTGCGAAAATATATTATTTTCAAATGAAATATCCTGTATGCACATTAAAATACCCAGAGCGTACAAACGTGATATAGTAAACCAATACCTATTTTTGAAAGTAAAAAAAGTAAGTTAGGTTAGGGTAGAACAACGACAAGAAGACAAGAAAACGAATCGCTAATCGCTGTCTGCAGAATCGCTTTTCATAGAATAATAATATTTATTTGTAATAAATGTGGTAGTCACAGTAGATAGGATTAGGACAGTAGATAGCCATTCAATTTTTTTAAATAATTCAGATAAAATTATGAAAAAAAGAAAATGATGACTAATTTCCTCTTAAATTACATTCCAATTGAAATATTAAAAATCATATTAAAAATTTTAATACACTAATGCATTTCTGAAATGATATGACTGAGTAGAGTACTTTTAAAAACATCATTGACTGAGTAAAAGCACTGCTACTAGCCAATTTTTTTATGTAGCATAAAATTTGTGAAAAGGCAGAGTTGCAATATTCACCGGCAACGCGTTATAAATAAGTGGTGTCATATAAACACAGCTCAACCTAAAATACGAGTGAGTATTTTTACGTTTGTTGGGATTGTCCTTAAGTACAAAGGGCTCTTTATTGCACTTCACAAAATTAGCTACTTTGTAGATGAACATTCTAGGGCCGGTCAACAGATTATGAGATACAAACATTGAGATTATGAATATGAGATTCAAATAGCGATACGTCACGAACTCAAATTGTTGCTAAAATAATAATATTTTGAGGTAACTATTTTGCTGTGCAAGCAGTACTTTTTTTTTAATATTGCAGACGAGCAGACGAGCCACCTGATGGATTGTGACCATCGCCGCCTATGAACATTTATATTTTTGATTAGGATTGGGATTTTTTTATATTAAAAAGAAAGATTTTTTGATTTGCAGTTATTAAACTAAACCTTTTTGATTGAGGGTAGTATTTAGTACCCTTAATTTCATTCGCTTTGTCAGCAAAATCATTTTTTATTTATTTAATTAAACCTTATTCGTTTTAGATGGAGTTTTCAGTTACTATATAGCATCCATTTCGAATAAAACCTGCAATAATCAATATTTTTAAATACATACAGTAATTTATTAATGTAAAAACTTATATAGACAAGGAAGATTCTGATTTGATATAATATCAAGCTCCTTTTTTTAGTATATGCCTTAGGTATATGAAAGTAGTTAAAGCGTCTAGGTATTTTTCTGGTAATTTAAAGTTTGCATCCAACAGTCAAGACAAACTTTTAAGGTTTTATGTTTTTTTTGACACTGTCAGTCAGTACAAATTACTGAGACAAGAGACACCTCACGTACGGTCGCCTGATTCGGCTCTTCAATAAAATTACACACACACAGACAATAAAAAAAATCATCCTCATCACACAATTATACATCTGAGTGACAATCAAACACGCAGCGGTCTGTGATGTAACCGCTGATGTAGTTACCTATTTTAATCTTTCAAAAATCTACTTACTTACCAGAGGAGTTTAGAATACTAGACTGAATACTTTCACATACATTTGCATTGCATACATTGCACAAAGAAATATCATTTCATTATTTCATTTTATTTCATTTCATAAATGTAAAATAAAATCCTTTTTTTTTTGTACACAAATGAAAATGAAAATGTACTCTTATGTAAACGGTGCACCAGTTACTTCGCTAATATGTGCCAGTTCCAGTTTTACTAGCCGTCGTAAAGTTAAAGACAGTAGTTTTGGCGCCTTAGATAACAAACTATTCTCGATAAATCAACTTTAATGTTTCCTCATTGATTCTGTTGACCCATTTCGGTTGTGTATGTTAGAGTGGCCTAAAAGGACCGCCATACAATGTTTGAATTAAAAAGTGCTTTAGAGTTAATTTTAAAATGGGATGTCTGCAGTTGTTTTGTTAACCAACTTGAAGACTTTGTTCAATTACGCTGTTGTTAGTTATTTATTAACTTTTTTAAAGAGATGGGTTCTGTGTGTCTCATGGTTAGCAATCCTGAGTGCTAACCCGAGGTCACTGGTTCGATTCCCACCTAGTAAAAATATTATATGGTGAGCAAAATTAATCTTTCTGTGTCTGGGTGTTGTTCTTTTAAATTATATGTTTGTATTTTGAAATATATAAGTATGTTGATTTGGAAATATCTGTGTTCCGTTGACGGCAAGTCTTGCTAATACCTTTAAAATACATAAGTAAATGGAACCAAAACTAAAGTTGAATACATTTGGGTTTTTAATACTCCGCAGTCTATCCGCGATAAAAACGAGGGTGTATGGTCTAGTGTAATTAACTATCTAACCAACAGTCGGTTTGGAAAAAAAAAACATTTCAGATAATTATCTAAAGATGGATTTAATATTGAAATAAACGGTTATATTTTTTACTATTACTTCCTACTCGCCAATAAAAATAGATTATTTATTGCTTTCATTTATTAAATAAAAAACACAATACTAATGGAAAATAGGTTCTTCACGGTTCTTGCGATATTTCGATCCTTAAATAGTTTAGCACTTAAATATGCATCTGGGCGAAGATTCTAAGTATATTTCGTTTAAAGCATATTAACGTTATGTAAACATAAACACAAGAAGTAGAACTTTCTGTCGAGATCAAGAATAAAACAACATACCGCTTCCGTCTGCTCGTCGAAAAAGGGAACACCGAATACTTAAACAACATACATTAAAAAGTAAAGAATACCAAAGATTTTTTATGGAATAGGACTGCAAACGAGCAGACGGGTGAATGAGGCTACCCCTCTCCCTCTTCCCTTAAATCCGGGGCAGGGGAGACTCAAAGGGTGAACTCTTAAGTGAAGAGTTCGATTAGATGTCTTCCTATATGTTGAACTCGTCATAATTACCAGCTGTAGCTGTAATTAGCTGTATGTCCTGATGTAAATAAACAACATCCATAGACATTTTTTTTTACTTCTGTTTAACACAATCTCATAAAGAGTTGCTAGGCTAACTAAATTTAAACATTAGGTCCCTGAATCCTTTAAACTATAACCTAACATATACTTATATAACTTTCAGATAACAAGTTACGATGGCTTCCTCAAAGACCTGTATACAACTACCATCACTGTGAGTTTAGATTCTGGAGGAACACTTGTTTGAAGACTCTGCCGTACTCGCTGTGGTATCACATGTTTAGAGATCAGCAAACTAGATGTCTGAATATTGGGTAAGTTTTGATAGTACTTGTATTCGCCAACTATTTCCAATAAATCCACATTGGCACACGCAACACTCGTATCTCTTTGATTAATATGTACTTTAAATTCAGTTGCGGTAACTTAGTCATGAATTGTGGAAAGTGTTATTAGTCCGGTCATTTTAGACATAAAAATAGTGATTAAATAAAAAAAATTCCGACAGAGCCAAATCTTTGTAGAGACCTTAGGTTTACCACAAGGAATAAAGTGTCAAAAGTACCCATCAGTCCCATGTGAGCTTAGGGACTTATTCGGGGCCCAAGGTCAAAATTTTAGGTTTTTTTAGGTTATTTTAGGATTTTAAGTTTTATCGAAAAAGTACCTCAGAGCAAAGTTGTAGATCTTACAATTCTCTATAAAAATGGTCCCTATGATTTTTTCTCTAAGACCCACTATTTCCCAGATATTGCGTTTGTAAGAATCACGTTCTACATAATATGCACACATTTCCAAACCACCTGTAAGGTAGTGTACTCGGCGCGTTTTTTTTAACGTGGTATCCCCGGTAGGCCTATTCCATACATATATATTCTATACATTAATATCAGCATTATCTGCAACATATTGAACAAATGTGCCAGTTTCTGGGGATAAAATGTGAGGTGGGCGACTGAAAACTGCTGCTACTTCATACTTCATTGTTTCACTGTAAGATGCGCATAAGCCAAACGATGAGAAAATTTGTATAAGCCGTTTTGAACCAAACCGCCGATGGAAAAAAACTGAAAGACCCAGCTGTAATTTAAACTTGAAGGATCTAGGACGAACAGCAGTCATTATGCTATGACTAATATTTGTGCAAACTAAATTTAAATGATCCAAATCATGACGCTTATTTTTAAGAATGATTTGTCCCAAAAAAAAGATAATGATTCGGGAATATAGTTATTTATATCTTCAAACATTCTACCCGGTGGCGGGTACATAGTATTATCAAATATACAAGATTGAATATCTTCTCGAATAATTTCTGCCGCAGCTTTTAAAGTTTTCCACCGATTTCCTTTTCATTCAAGTTTTTGTTATCAGACCAGGCTTGACTTAAAATGTCTTAGTAATTGTCTACAAAACAAATAAATGTTAAGGCTTCTCTGTAATAATAATTCTACTACCATACTTTAATTTCAATCGTATTTTTATAATCCCGTTTTCTAAAGCTACATTTTGGCAAACATTCTTCAGTTCATCTAACGAAAACTGGCAGTCATCGCTACTTTCAATGAAATTGAAAATTTCCTCCATTGCAGAGTTTATAGCCTCACTTTGAGGACGGCCAATTTTACCGCCAGTATTAGGTCTCAGGAAGGATTTGTAACAACTGTCATGGTATTTAGCGTCAGCAGCAACTAAATCATACTGAAAATTAATACGCGCAAAGACAGCTTTTGACACATCATCAGAACGATCTTTAGCTAATTTTAAAATGGAATCTTTAATGTAAGTGTAGAAACTTTATGAATTTTTCCGCGATAAATCTTCACTTTCTTCTTTTCTGCTTCTTCATTCGCTTCATCGCCACAAAATAAGCAGTGGTTTTTAAAACAAAAGCTCATCACTCATCACTCAAACTTATCACTTCTCGCGACACTTGCATTGATTAAAGTTGGTATTCCGTATTATTAAAGTTGGAACTGCTCGTTCAACACTAAAAGAAGCAGGTATACGTGAACGACACCACATGGACAAAAGAATAGGCAGATGTTTTTCAAGGCCAGATGTTACTCAAGTAGAGGGGATTCGGTAAGGGACCGGCGGTCATTTTAGAGTAAATTTTCTTAGAATAGTATAATGTATACATAAAAGAGACACGAGTAGGCATTTTTGCTTGCTTGAATACCTAAATATGTATATACGTGGCATATGTGTGCATACTATGTAGAACATGATTCTTACAAGCGCAATATCTGGGAAATAGTGGGTCTTAGAGAAAAAATTTAGGGATGGTCCCTATAATTTTTAATTATATATTATAATTTTAATTTTTTTTATAGAGAATTTTAAGATCTACAACTTTGCTCTAAGGTACTTTTTCGATAAAACTTACCGTTTTCGAGAAAAATCCAAAAAACCTAAAATTTTGACCTTGGGCCCCGAATAAGTCCCTAAGCTCACATGGGACTGATGGGGACTTTTGACACTTTATTCCTTGTGGTAAACCTAAGGTCTCTACGAAGATTTGGCTCTGTCGGAATTTTCTTTATTTCAATTGTCTAAAATGACCGGACTATATTAAAAGACGGAACTGTTTCTGGTCATATGCCTTACACTGAAGCATTACACCGAAGTTTTACACTTCAAAGATATTTTCCTTACTTTTAATAGAGGGACACTAGATCGGTTCATATTTTGATTTTAAAATATATTAGTATAGATTTATAATTACTGTTAGGTAATGCTTGTAATGTCCAGGCCCACTAAATGCGCAGAAGTTCGCATTACAGGCCTGGACGACTCTGTCACGGCGGACGAGCTCAGACTCGCCGTGGCGGAGACGGGAAGCTGCCCTCTGGACAGCCCTCTGAATACGCTTCGGCCCCGGTGGACAGGGGGCAGCGGTTGTCAGCTGCCCATCGCAGCGGCCCAGAAGGTCGCCGATGGACGGAGCCTCCTGGTCGGAGGTTTCCTGAGGGCGCAGGCACGACTCCTGCAGGCCCGGCCGGCAAGGTGCTTCAGGTGCCTGTCGGTGGGGCACGTAGGGGTGCACTGCACGGCGGAGGCCACCGTAGGTGACCGATGCTTCCGTCCGGCCAGCCCGGTCACAAGGCGGGTGGCTGCAACGCTCCGCTGCGTTGCTTTAGGTGCGCAGCGGAGGGCAAGCCTGCCGACCACCGGGTTGGTGGTAAGGCCTGTGCCCTATCACGACCGAAGCCGGGAGGCCGACCTTCCGCCTCCGCGCCGCTGATCCAGACGGGGAGTGCCGCTGGACAGCCGCAAAGTTCGCTGCGGGATGCGGGGATGGAAGTCCAGTGATGGATCCACATCTCCGCATCCTCCAGGTGAACGTAGGCCACGGTGCCGATGCTCAGGATCTTCTGCTCCAGAGCATGGCACAGTGGTCCATCAACATCGCCGCTATCGCCGAGCCATATGTCCATCGGTTTCTCGGGCCTGCCTGGGAGACCGACTTGGACGGCACGGCGGCCCTGGTGCACGGTACCGCAGCCGGCACTCCACCTCTTGCAGTAGTTGCAAGGGGACGGGGCTGTGTAGCGGCGATAGTTGGAGATATAGCGGTCGTGGCCGCTTATTTCACGCCGAACCGAAACCTAACTGAGTTCGAGCAATGGCTCGCTCAGCTGGCCGTCGTCGTCGATGCCTGTCGCCCCCACCCGGTTCTTGTGCTGGGGGACTTCAACGCCTGGTCGCAGGCTTGGGGTTCCCTGCGCACGAACCCGAGGGGCAGGGCATTGGAGAACTGGGCTGAAAGATTCGGCCTAGTTCTCCTAAACCGGGGGGCCGTGGCCACGTTCGTGACGGCGAGGGGTAGTTCGATCGTGGACATCTCGTTCGCATGCCCCTCGCTAGCGCGTCGTGTCCAAGGCTGGCGCGTCGTTGTCGGGGAGGAGACAGGTTCGGATCACCGATATATTCGGTTTGACGTCTCCGCCCCTGCAGATGGCGCGCCGGTCAGACCGGCACCACCTGAACCACGTTGGGCGCTCAAGCGCTTAGATCGCGACCTCCTCCTGGAAGCCGCCATCGTACAGGCCTGGGCTCCTGCGCCGGACAGGCCTGTCGACGTCGATGCTGAAGCACAGTGGTTCCGGGAGGCCATGACCCGCGTCTGCGATGCGGCGATGAATAGGGCTCAGCCCAATACTGCAAGGCGCCAGGTCTACTGGTGGTCGCCGGAGATCGCACGGCTGCGTCAAGCCTGCGTGACCGCGCGCCGCCAGTGGTCCAGGTTCCGCAGGAGGCGTCGCCGCCCCGAAGATGCGGCAGCGAGAGAGGCGGAGCTGTTAGCGGGTTACAGGGTTGCCAAGAGGACCCTTCAGGCAGCGATAAAGCGGGCCAAGAGCGAGGCCCGCCGCGAGATGCTGGAGACACTGGAGCGGGATCCATGGGGACGCCCCTACCGTATGGTTAGGGGCAAGATGCGCCCATGGGCCCCGCCGCTCACACGGTGTCTTCAGCCAGAGCTGCTTGAGAGGGTCGTTGGCTCCCTGTTCCCAACGCGAGTGGTGGAGCATACTCCGCCACAGATGGCTCCGCCTCCGGCGCTTGAGGCGCCTAACGTGGATGACGACGACGTGCCTGAGGTTACGGTTTAAAGCCAAAAACACCGCCCCGGGACCCGATGGCATTCCTGGCCAAACGTGGGTCCTGGCCTTAGTCGACGAGGCTCTCGAGCCCCGACTGCGAGGGTTCTTCAGCGCATGCCTCGAGCGGGGCCCGTTTCCGAAATTGTGGAGAACGGGGAAACTGGTCCTCATCCGAAAGGAGGGGCGCCCGGCGGACTCACCGTCCGCCTACCGGCCCATAGTGTTACTTGACGAGGTGTGCAAGCTCTTTGAAAGAGTGATTGCAAGGCGCCTCGTCAAGCATCTCGTGATGGTTGGGCCGGATCTGGCGGACAACCAGTACGGTTTCCGTCAGGGGCGCTCCACCGTGGATGCGATCATGCGCGTGAAGGCTCTGGCGGAGGAAGCAGTCTCCCGGGGCGAAGTGGTGTTGGCGGTGTCCTTGGACATCGCCAACGCGTTCAACACTATGCCCTGGAGCTGCATCAGGGAGGCGCTCGTGTATCACGAAGTGCCTCTCTACCTCCGCCGCATAGTCGGGGCATATTTGTCGGAGAGAGCCGTCGTCTACCCCAGTAGGACCGGTCTCGGTAGGCGTGAAATGTCGTGCGGTGTTCCGCAGGGGTCGGTGTTAGGGCCACTCTTGTGGAACATCGCCTGGCATCGCATCGCTACGACTGGGTGCTTCGTGGTGCCTTCTTGGATGGTGTCGCCGTCGTGTGCTACGCGGACGACACACTCGTGACGGCGCGCGGCAAGACGCACCACGAGGCAACCCTGAGGGCCACGGCCGGGGTTGCCCAAGTCGTTGAGCGTATCCGGCGGCTGGGTCTCGAGGTGGCTCTGCACAAGTCCGAGGCCCTGTTCTTCCACGGGCTTCGGAGGAAGCCGCCTGAGGGATCCTCCGCCTCACGGTAGGAGGCACTCGCATCGGCATCGAGCCCTCGATCAGGTATCTGGGGCTCGTACTCGATGGCCGATGGGACTTCGGATATCATTTCCGAGGTCTGGTCCCTAAGTTGGTTGGGGCAGCGCGTGCGTTGGCGCGGCTGCTGCCCAACATGAAGGGACAAGATGACTCCTGCAGGAGACTCTACTCGGGGGTTGTGCGGTCCATGGCCCTTTACGGGTGCCCGGTATGGGCGGGGGCCCTGAAGGCCAGCAACGTCGCGATACTGCGACGACCGCAGCGAATGCTGGCCATCAGGATCATAAGGGGGTACCGCACGATCTCCTTTGAGGCAGCGAGTCTCCTGGCCGGAACTCCACCGTGGGACCTGGAGGCGAGAGCCCTTGCGGCACTGTATCAGTGGCGCAAGGAGGCGCAGGAGTTGGGTCGATGCCCCGAGATTCGAGAAATCGATGACCGGAAATCCCAACTCCGCCAGGTCATCATAGGGGAGTGGAGGGAACGACTCGGGCAACCGAGCGCTGGGCACGCCGTCATTGCGGCGGTAAGACCCGTTATGGAGGATTGGCTCGAGAGGCGTCACGGGACCCTCTCATACCGATTGACGCAGGTGATCACTGGGAAGGGATGTTTCGGAGATCACCTGTGTCTGATCCGCAAGGAGCCAACGCCTGAGTGCCACCACTGCGATGGCCAGACCGTGGACACGGCTCTCCACACGCTGGCAGAGTGCCCGGCGTGGGTTGAGCAGAGGCGAGACCTCGTGGCGGCCATCGGAGTGGGAGTTCTCTCGCTCGATAGCCTGATTGCGGCTATCGTGCCGGCCCGGGCACGGGCCAGGCAGCGCAGGCGACTCAGGCGCCGGAGGTCGCAGAACGACCTCCGTCCTCCATAAGCGCAGGCCTGGGGGTGACAGGTGAGGCCATCTGTCACCCTAGCAGAAGCAGGCCGGGGTGGCGGCGAGCGCGTTGCGAAGCGCGCTCGCTTCCAGGGAGCACAGGGAACATGGGGTTCCCACACGGGGCGGGGGTCGTCTACTCGTCTGTAGATGACCCGAGGTATGTCGGGGCACCAGGGCCTTCCTTTCTAGGGTATACCTGGTTCCCCGGCTATTAGTACCCGGCGAAGGCGTGCGGTTTTAGTCGGTTCGAGTCCGACATGCCACCGACAGGTGGTATCCGAGGGGATTTCGGCACGGAAAAAAAAAAAAAAAAAAAAAAAAAAAAGGTAATGCTTGTAAATGCGCTTTAATGGCAAAATACAATTAATAAAAGAAAATCTTCAATATACATGTAACCTTATTTATTTGTTGTGCGATAAATAAAAAGCCTTCAATTCTATTGGCAACGTTCACATTTAAGATGGTTTACTTACGCTTTAAGTAACGTTATTGTATTTAAACATTATAGCGTTGGATGTTTGGTTTATGATCTCAGTTGGCACCTTGTAATGCGACCTCTCAAGTTGAAATTAAATTTTATATTTACGATATTATACTGCATTTATATAGTACCATATTGGTACAGATGATGTCAATGATTTAGTTTTACCATAATCGCATTTTATTACAGATGTTTAGGCACTGCTTCGAATCAACCGAGCAAGAGAATCAACAGCACATGTAAATTAAAAATATGTCGCGATTCCGTAAATTGGACGGTTTTAGTAGACCATCCGGCTCAATACAATATAATATCAGAACCATCAACTAACTCACCGCCAAGTCTGTATGAGATGAGCAAAAGACAGTTCTATCAAATGATAACGAAGGCTGTGAAAAAGCTGAACCCACAAACGTACAGTTTTTACTCAGAACATGTGAGAGAAAATCTTTATAATGAACACAATAATAACATAATAGTTTTACAAGATAATTTCCAAAACTTTACCATCATAAGCACTGATAAAGATAATAACAATTGTGAGAAAAGCGGCACCAATCACAAGCCAACAAAGGAAGAACAATTTAGCAAACCTTCGAAACCTTCGAAAGGTTATTACGTGCCAGCAGATATTATAAAAGATCATTTTAGTTTTCTACCTAATTTTATAATGTCTGATCTCAGCAACGGCCCTATTTCAAGATGCGAAAACGTGCAGTGCAAAGTACCAGTTTTTGACTACGCGTATTTTGAATTTTGTTTTGGGTAAGTTTAATGAAACAAATACTGTTTCATTCTGGCCCAGAGGTTTATTTTCAGAACCATAAAGTTATAAAAACACAGTTTGCCTGTAAATAAAACTCATTCTGATTTTACTATTGCTAAAAAAAAAATCATAGAGGAAAGTCTTAAAACCTATATTTTTCTTTTATCAGGGAAATCGTGCTTATCGATAAAATTGAAGACATTCTGCTCAGTGCCACATTTTGTTCAAAGACTTGTGCTGACATATGGAAGAGGACTAAAAACACAATATCATGGACTTTGTTGTGATTTTTTAAATTATTAGCTTATCCAGCCAAGTAATATATTTTATTAAATATTTTTTAATTAGCTGAAGTAAATTCGCAGTTTTATTTAACTACACTGCACTGCAAAGAAGCTATAACAAATGTCTTAATGGTTAAAAACAAGTTATGAATACCCGACAGTATGTTTCTAGTAATAGGAAATGATAGGTTTCGATTTGAAGCAACACGCGGCGCGCGTCCATCGGATGACACCGTGAACAAAGGCATGAAGTACCTAACCTAGGTATACTATTATGTTTAATGTTTATTATATTATATTACTAGCTATTACCGTCCACGTCAGGGCCGGTTTAACCATTAGGTAGAGTAAGCAACAGCCTAGAGGCCCCGCATCAGTTAGGGGCGCCTTTTTTGCTATTATTTCCTGAGGAGTTACTCACAACCCTTTATCGACTTGCAAAGAGCTGAATTCTTAAAAAAAGGGATTGCATTGCCTAAGGGTCTCGACATGGCTAATCCGGCCCTGCTCCGCGTGATTATTTCTTATATCTAACTTAAAAAATTACTAATTTCCATACAAACGTTCACCCCTTAGGGGTGAAATTTTCAAAAAAAAAACTTAGTGGATACTTACAAACACCTCACAACTTTTCATCGACTTACATAGAGCTGAATCTTCAAAAAAGGGATTGCATTGCCTAAGGGTCTCGACATGGCTAATCCGGACCTGCTCCACGTGATTATTTCTTATATCTAACTTAAAAAATGACGAATTTCCATACAAACGTTCATCCCTAAGGGGTGAAATTTTCAAAAAAACAACTTAGTGGATACTTATAACATAAAAAGCATCAGCTGCGAAAGTGTCAGGTTTTTAGCCCCAGCGGTTTAGGCTCTGCGTTAATGAGTCAGTCAGTTTGTCAGGGCAAGTCGCTTTAAATGAATAGGGAAATCTATGGTGTAAGTTTTATTGCAATTTTTTGAGATCTAAAATGTCTATGACTTCCTACCAAGACACACTGACCTACTTTTTATAAAAAAAAAAAGATCAGGTACTAACTCACGACAGACATCTTGTCATTTTATACTAAATTGTGCCTCTAAAATATATTCCTAGAAAAAAATATTTTTCTTAATTCTATAACATCATGTCTATGTATGTAATTAAAGCTGCGGATGAAGACTTCGATGAAGACAAAGATCAAAAGCTGAAAGAGCGCCGTAAACTAAATGATACAACCCCTTATGAATACTTTCGTGGACACGAATGTCACTTGGACGCTGAACAAATATCTAAATATAACTTAAAAATGAATTTCTTCAGAAAATTTATATTTTACTTAATTTCTGTAAGATCTAATGATGTTAGAGCTTTAAACTTGTACAGGTAAGTATGCTTCGAATTATTTAGAAAAGTAGTAGACAGAAAATGCGAAAATGAAAAATAAGATTTTTCTTATAACCCCACTTCTGAAATACCTATAATACTTCTAGCTTAGGACCAGGATCTAGGTCGGGTTTATTACACCTTACAATGAGTTTGGTTGCCTTACAGACAATCAAATCTGACTAAGGTTTAAAATTAGTAAGCTATACGCCATTGATGTTTATCAATGCAAAATCGAATCGTAGAATTAGATGGACTAATGATACGGTCAAAATGGTAGGGAACCTTAAATGAAAGCGTAGGTACATGAATAATTGATAAAGAAAGTATGATGGTAAGGAAGAGATGAATGAAAAATGCTAATTAATTATTATTTTTATGCGTACCCAGGTCGTATGCAGCTCTTTCTGCGGAAAAGTATCGCCATTATACAAAACATCCATTCATTATACATCCGTTCAGCCGACTGCGATTGTTCTTCGAAGTGACTAATGTTATTCTCATGCTTATTCTAGGATTGTACCTCGCAGTATACTATAGCGAAGTTGATTACGGCTCCCTGGTTAGTGTTGTAGAGATAATGAAACGAATTAGATTAATTAGTTTTATTTATAGATGGTCAGTTATCCCTCATCACACATCACCAGCATGGTGAAGTGTTTTAAGGGTGAATATTATTGTTCTTCTCCACTATAATATTAACACTCTCGGGGTTTCCGACAGGGCGCGGACACCACGGTGTCCGAATCAAAGAATAAAACCACACGGTGTGCCGTACTGCGTCTAACATAGGAGAGATGCGGATGAAATGTTATAACATAAGGTCTATTACTTAAGAATGCGCACTTCAACGTAATTTATAAATCATCTGCCAAAGAATATAAATAAATGGGTTATTGGAATCCAAAATTCAATGGTTCTCGTATTCTCATTTTCGTAATTTTACGACCAAATAAAATCTGTTCTTTTATTCGTTCGTCCCTAGGGTGGGAGTGTCACCACCCCTATTCATCCCGTAGGTATCGTAAGAGCCGACTAAAGGAACAAACTACGCATGGCAAAAGCACTGCAAAGAGAAGAAAAACTTGAAACACATCCTATACCAACCCGTCTGGCCAGCATGGTATAGTAGGCCGAAATCTCCTTTCTAAGGAGAGGTCTGCGTCCAACAGTGGACTACTGAAAGCTGTTGATAATGATATCATTTCTTTTCTTTATGTTCTAGGATATCCACGTCGAAATGATATATGTCTGCGATTTTATATTCGTGATCAATATCATAGCCAACTTTTTCACGGGTTACATAGAGGGGCACACATGCAAAGCAGCCGTTTATGACTTGGACAAGATCGCCTTCCATTATATTAAAACTTGGCTACTCATAGACGTACTCAGTTCTATTTCATTTATTCCATACGTGTATAATCATCCTTATAATCTTGTGGCCTTTCTCTTAGAGTCAGTAAACATATTGAGATTACCACGAATAATGATTTACCTGAAGAACATTTTGGTGGTTTTAAGAGCTTCTGTAAGTTACATTTTACACATACATTTGTATTTCTATACTTTGCGGAGAGATCTGTGCTCCAGTTTAAAACGACTAGGTACTATATCTATATATGTGCACCTATATATGTATGACCAAAGGAAACTCAGACACAAATATGTAGGTATATGTCCTTTTTTATTTTTCTTCCGTAGATTTTACTTGAAATAGAAGAAAAATATTTATGCCAAAATTTATGACACAAGTTGCGTATGTTATCACTATAAAGGATTTTTAAATATCACCAGCCAAGTATAGACTTGCCGTGACGACGCGCCGCCACGACATGTGTCGCCACACTATGCGATAGTATATGTAACACGTCATGAAGTCTGCGACTCTCTCCCCAGTTCCCCACTAAGTTATCCTTTTACTCATTATTTAAAAAAAAAATGATGTATCACATCTGCCAGACACCCCTCACATCACATCACAATCCTTACACTACGCCAATAATTAACTAGTTAAACAAACATGCAAATTTATTTTATTTTACAAAGACGTATTTAATACCCTTATTAGATATACCAGAAAACAGCAGTTGAAATATGGTTCTGTATTGTTACTTACTTATCATGGAACATCTATTTTCAATTCTGTATGGAGTACGTGAACGAAGGAGGGTTTCACCCTACCAATCCCAGGAATTGTTCTTGGTTAACATATGGGAAGTTATGGAATGATACTATGCCTATCAGGATTATTTATGCGCTAGATCGAGCTGGTAAGTTCACTATTCTATTTGTGATAACTTGAATTTCTATTTTTTAATTGTTCGTTTAAAGACAAAAATTACCTGTTAATGTTAGATAATGAAAGAAAGACTATATTATACTATATTATATTTGTGTTAGAAGTTGGCTTTCCTCTTTAATGTACTAAGTAGGCTTGGAAATCGCATTCTTTTGCATGTTGTTGTGCATTTAATGACACGTTGCGGAATGCCTACGTTTTTTAAGGAATAAAAGGTGTTGGAAGAATTTTTGTCATTGATACTGATTCTTGTTTCAGTTGGGATGTTAACGGCTAATACAAATTTGAATGTAATTAAGCAATCAAATTGTTTTGACGCATATTATATAGTAGCTTGGCTAATTTCTAAGGTAACTACTTTATTTATTCTATATATTTACGAGTACAACATAATATGGCACCAAATATATCTTTTCAGGCCATATACCTATAACAATTTACAATCCAAGTTTTACCCATTTGCAATTTATAAACAAATTTAATGCACATCACATGCAATATACTATCATCCCTTTCTGTTATTCTATACTAAATCATATAATTTACTGATTATGTTAATACGTTAATAATTATGTCTTACAGATACTGCAATTTCATTTTTCTATGAAATACATAATAGCATTGTTTGGCGCTGAGTCGGCTAGAGCAAAATACTACATTATGCAGAAGCAAATTGAACATTATATGGTGCAGAGGAAGTTTGGAGCCAGACTGAAAAAGAAAATTCTCAAATTCTACGCTTTACGCTTTCAGTCTAAATATTTTACTGTAAGTACCTACACATGGATAATGAATGGTAAGGGAGACGTAGGCCAGCCGGCGTCCCTGTGGACTCTCCAATTTGCATCTCCAATTACAGGAGAATAAAACTAAATGTGTTTGATTTTTTACACCTAATGTTAATCAGGTAAAAAAGCTTGTTCTGATAAATTGAAAGATTTAGTATAAACACATGCGTACCTGATCCCAGTCTCCTTGAGCTGCTGAGAAATAGAAAGACAAGAAAAAGACGTCCTACTAAACAATTTTATTCATTATTCTGAGTTGTACCACTCTACTTTTATTATGGACCTTTCTTGTACATGACCAACATTTATTTAAGTGTATAATTAGTAACGTAACTACGTGTGCATGTTACATTTCCTTTTTACTTCCAAGGAATCCCTTATGCTTGGCTGTGTGTCTGGGCAGTTGCGTGATGACATCCTAATGCACACCGGTCGGCAGCTGGTAAGAGAACTAGAATTCTTGAAGTTGCTCCCGAGGTCTCTACTAATGCAGATTGTCTTCAAGTTAAGAGTTGTCATATTCATTGCTGGTGATGTAATCATAAAGATTAACACTATTGGTAAGTGTCCAAAGCGCAATTCTATCGTTGAATAAGTAAGGTTACCGAAGCTTATCCTAACCGCTCATTCTAATATTGGCGGGAGGGGGGAGGGGAGCGGCGAGCAGTAACTTGCAACTAATGTCAGTTTTCCGAAAGGCTGATCAATAAAAAAAAATCGTATGCAAAAGCCTGGTCAGGCACATATTAGTTGTTAATAACATAAAGTTTGGTTTGATCATTAGATTAACTGGATAACAGGGCTGTAAAATTTTAAGCAAAAATTTTATCTCAAAATGGCATAATATTGGAATGTTGTAAACAAATTTTGCATTTTTGCAAATTTGTGTATTTCAAAAACTCTGAACTAATTTGACAACCTTTATTTGACAGCTTCGGTAAGTTGAACAAGATTTTGATTAGCCTTCCAGAAGCCGTAAATCTTAGTGTTCTTTTATAATTTACATTTCATAAACTTTTCAGGTGACTGCCTCTACTTTATCGACAAGGGAACAGTTGCAATATACTCAGATGCTGGACAAGAAATCTGTCACCTCGAGGACGGTGATTTCTTCGGCGAAATAGCTTTAGTCATGAACCGATATAGGACAGCGTCTGCCGTAGCCGTGACCAACTGTGAACTATTCAGACTTGATAAGACAGACTTTGACAATACTATAGCTTATTACCCCACTGTGTACGAAACTATTAAAAAGATGGCTATTAATAGATTTGAAACTACATGTGTATTGGATGAACATCGTAAAGCCGACGTACAGCATTCTGAAGGAAATGATTTACGTAATGGGTGATACTGTTTGGCCTAGGTGTTCCAACACAAAATAAGGTTTATATGTAGGAATTTAATAAAAAAAAAACTTAAATAACACAAGTCAGTCAAAAATACTTTAGCCCAGTGGAGCCAGTTAAGTGTAATTAGGTTGGGTTAGATATTTTCTAAGTTGTTCACTATTACTTTAGGCATAGTTTTCCATAAGACGAAGTGGTGGTTTGATTCCGATACACCGACTTTTCGAGAACCTCGGTGATGAAACCGCCTAAAGGGGTTTCAATAAGCACATATTAACAAATATAGTGAATTTAAACTGGTGCTGACTACAATAGTCAAAATTCAAAAGTACTTTCTAACTACTAGGAATAATAGATTTTTTTAACTACTTGTTATCCATTAGATTAAAAAGTGCTGTTTAACCATTAGGTTAAAAAGTATTTTTGCCGGTTAACAAGTTCGGCTATAACACAATATTACTTATATTAATATAGGGTCTAAATGTGTTAGCAATGCAGTTGCAAACATTTTATTTGTTTAGTTGTTTCCCAAAAAAAATACAAATAATTTGTACTGCTAACTTAAAAAAAATCTAATAATAAGTCAATGTATTGTGTCTAAGCGTATTATTAAGGGTTATTTGAAAATAAAAAGAAGTCATTATTAAACATTCAGTTTATTTTAAAACCAGCCACCATGTACAAGCGGAATAATTTCAATAATCGAAAATATTTATTTTTAGCTCTGAACACATTGAGATGGACATCACCTAAAATTAACTAAAATATTCTCAAGGAATGTTACCAAATTCGCAATGTGCTCATAGCATATTTTTACACAAGTCTAAAAATCTTAATAGCCGAAGCTACTGTTATAAATATTCCATCCTACATTTCATAATGACTCCATATCGTTTACTCCGTTTCAACGATCAATTTTAACTTGTATATCAGTCGTTTTCCATACCAGCACTTAACACAAGATAATAATACATATAAGGAAGAAAATATTAAGAAACTGGAATAACTTTGTTGGATATATAATCACTTAGCATTCGATCACAAAATGTTTATCACTAAGACCGTGCCTGTCTCAAAAGCTTATCAAATAAAAATATCGAATATAATCTGGCTCACCAGGGCTGTCAGTCTGCATTATACAGCATAGTCTCTAAATTATATACACGGAACTGGAAAATTCTGATGTTAGTACAGAAATCCTATTTTAAAACTAACAACTTAACCTGGAAAATTGATCTGATAAAGTAAATATTTCTGAACAAATGCTGACATGAATAAACTATGAATATTTATACTAAAAATGTTCAATATAAAAACTCATAAATGAAATTGAAATAAAACCATACTGTGTTATTTAAAAATGTGCGCTTGCAAAAGCGAAGGGGTTTTTCAACAAGAAAAATGTTATACCCTTATATAACACTTACCTAAATGACCAAAAGGGACATCTAATAAAACTAAAAATGTAACCAGAAAGTAACACTGGTTTAATTTCACATAATTTATTTGAATTTCTAGTTTTTGGAACACGGAAACACAAAATTAGTTAGTACCTACTAATGGCAGCCCTGCTAGACAATGTATGCGTCTCGTGAAAGAATAATAAATAACAAATAATACAGGATTGTTTATTAGGATCTTTAGAGAAGGCAGTGTGTATATATAAAGTAGAATATTTTCCAAAACAAAAGCAAAGGCAAACATTTTGTACCGCAACTACAACAACAAGGTCTATGTCAAATATAGTGTTTTATTTAACGGGACGGTTCTTAGTAAAACTTAGGACTAGTACCTAATAGACTGTAACAATCGTAAACAATGGTGCAAAAATATAATTTTACTATTATTTAAAATGTTGTTATTCTTTTATACTAATTGACGAAGAAACAAAAGACATGGCCTAGATCTTATGTATTTCTATCAAATACTCCAAAAGTAGTCACCAAATTTTGAAATATGCATTAAAATCTGTTTATAGTTCTTGTTATTCGATGATTGGAAGAGAAATAATTTAGTATTTTTCCTAATTTACTCGTAATATCACAACCAAAATAAATAATGCCTTAAATCTAAACTTTCTTTATAATGTGTAAAAATTACATTGGTGAACGAACATGAAATACCTTGTACATAATTAAGTAACATATTTAAAGAAAATGGTAATTTAATTGGAAGTCTAAGCTTTATGTACTAATTTCTTGCAATTCACGAATGAGCCACCAGTTTTGTATCCAAGCTATTAAATATATGGTGTCTAAAATGACCAAAAGCATAACAGCTGAGGTATATATTTTTTATTCTAACATATGCTTCGTATATCGCCAAAGACTTTGCTAGCAATATTTAGTTATTTTAATAAGGGACGGATTATTGTTCTCTATCGGAATCTTTCCAAGCTTCATACTGCCACTTAGATTTTCTATTCCATTGATAACTTGAAGGCCGTCAACCTTCACGGTCACAAAATTGTAAGGCTGAACTTTTTATGGGAAAAGCAAGACAGACATGTACGAGTTTACATACATCATCATCATCATCATCATCATCAGCCTATCGCAGTCCACTGCTAACTGTGTCCACTGTCACTGCTGTCTACATACATACATAACCAAAATCAAAACCTCTCTATTCTGTGGGGGAGGGCTCTTGAGTTGTAGGTGTCCATGGGGGCTGGTAGTCACTTACCATCAGCAAGCAAATGTCTCATCTGCTCGTTTACTCGTAGGTATATAATTAACAAAACAAACTAGAAGACACTTGAGCTAAACACACATGTCAGAATAACCTCATAGTGAGGTTTAATGCTTGTGGTTTAATGTGAGGGTTAAGCTTAATCATGGATTGCAAGAAGTTCTATATAATGATTGATTAAGTAACCAAGTTAAATACCGGACCAATGTAAGCAGGCAGGAATATATTCTGAACATTTCAACTCCATCACATTATATAAATTACTTAGAACCAATATGAGTCAACATGTCTTTGTCTTTGATATATCATTTAACTTCACACTGTGTATAAAAATACATACTCTTGGCGTATTGTTTCAAAACTCAGTAAGGAATATTAAGGAAGGAAACATGTTTTGAGGTAGATATTTGCACATAATTAGGCGTTCACATAATATTACCGCAAATTACGCAGTTAGGCACATATTTTAGCATTGTTTAGCCACTACAACTCATGTTGCCATGTAAATCTAGTTGACTGACTTCGATCAGTACCTTGTAACCACTGATGCGGTTAACACATTACAGTATTGTAATCTTTAACTGGAACGCTTTTTACAGAACAGGTAAATAGAAGACACTTCAAAGACTTGAGCGGTTTTTTTATATTATTTGAGCGTCAGCGGAAGATATCCTTTGGTCGCATCTTCTTTAAAACATAGATTTATCTGATACCAAGGTCAAAAATGATGCAAAAAAAGGATAAGCAGTGAGCATAATCTTCAGAGATGACAGACTAGAAACCGTGTAGTGAGCTAACGTTACGGGTTTTTAACATATGTGTTTGCTGACCGTCATATTGAGGTTTGTTGTTGGGAAAGCACCGCACGGAATGCTTTGTAGCTTGAACTCAAACACCACTCAATTATCAGAAGTTCTACTGCAACATTAACGTGATTAAAATAAGAACATCTTATAATTAAGTAGCTTTATAAAATTCTAAGTTTAAATGTGACAATTAGATTTACACAGCACATTAATACATAAAAATACCTTACCGAGCTTTAAAACTTTATAGACATATGTTTCTTTCGTATTTAAAATCTGAATGAATATAAAAATCATTGGTTTCGTATTGTTCACTCGACCACAGTCGGCACATAACATTTATCACATAGTTTTCATATACGTTTGTTCACTTTGTGCCGAAGCGTTCAATTGAGCTTAGCATATGGAATTTAGTTTATTGTATGTAGTTGTAATGCGCTTCTGTTGGTACCTGGTAGTACATCTCAGTCATATCGTATGGACCTATAACCCTGGAAAATATAAAAGTCATTTTAAGTTAGCTTGAAAATCTTATTTTTTTACTACCGAGCCAAGGCCTCAACAAGTAGTGTTTACTGCAGTGCATATACGAACCCGTTATACGGTCCATACAAAAGCTTAGGCTATGATCTCGTCTCTTCGTCTGCACAGATCCGTGCACTGCTGGACGTGTAGAACAGCACGCACGGAGTCTTCCACCACGCACTGAATTGTACTACCTCCTCTACACTTACAGGTACAATACTGAAAAAGAACGTAGTGATTGCATGATTCTTATTTAGTTATTCCGCGTCTAGATATAAAGTACATAATAAATGTGTTTTTTCTTGCAAAAAAACATTTACACAAGCAAATGTCCTTAAATAAACAAAAACCTGAATTCAACACACCTGAGATAACTTTGTGCATAGTTTAAATATTTTTTAAATTGTTAGTTAGCAGGCAGTTTTAGAGGTTTTCAGATTATGTTTCTCAAATAGTTGAAAACATTCATCTCAAACCAAAAATGTGTCACTATCCTGAAACTAGTGATTTTCTTTCTAGTGATTTGTTTAATATAAATCAATAATAAATACACATACAGTAATATTTTTAAATTCATAAGTACTAAACCTTTTTGGATACAAATATCAAAACAAAAAGTTATTTTTTTATATTTTCATACCTTAGATCATTGAATAAGTACCATACAGGTTCAATGTCTTTTGAAGGCGTGGTCTGTATATAGGCGACTAAATTCTTGGGGTTGTCTTCCACACAGATGACGGCCGCAGACAGAGAGTACTCCTCCTCACACTGCGTCGTGACGTTCTTCTTGTTCTTATGTTTGTCTGCTCTGTTGTTCGGTGTGTGCGGTTCGGACGACGACTCGCACTATACAAAGAGACTGTACTACATATGCGAAAGTTATATTTAAGTGATACGGAATATAAAATGTTAGTGTAGTAGTGCAGTAAGTACTTACCTTTAATGATTTTCGGTATCAATTTCTGTGTAACAATGAAATATTAAAATTCAACCAGAAACTCTTAGACTAGACTTATTATTTCTATAATGTGGGTTCCTTGTATTAATTACGCCTTATTACTCTAGGCTGTATTTGTTTTGGAAGAATAGAGTATTAAATTAACTATGACATCCTTGAAAAATTATATTAGTTACTGTTTTATAGAATCTTTATTTTATTGTTAAAGTAAATTATTTGCCAATTTCTAAGTTTGTAGCCATAACTTATTATTTCGTTCAAATTTAAACACAACTTACAGTTTCGACGTTTAACAAAGTGGAACCGATTTATTATGTATTAAAAGTTGATAGTTCATTAGAGCATTGTTTACCCAAAAAAAGTTAAAACTTTGCTGCAGCATTGTATACTACCGTCTCTTTGGCATTTTAAGTCTATCACGATTATTGCGCAAACCTCGGTACTTTGTACGGAATATTGAAGCTGTGCGTTTGAATATAAATACAAGCAACTTCTGATAGAATATAGATCATCATCATCAACAGCCCCTAACTGCCGGACGTAGGCCTCTCCTTAGAAAGGAGGCTTTGGCCTACTATACCACGCTGGCCAGACAGGTTGGTATAGGGCTTGTGTCAAGTTTTCCTTCTCTCTGCAGTGCTGTTGTTCTGCGTAGTTTTCTCCCTTAGTCTAATGAATAGGGGTGGTGACACTCCGTATTCTTAATCCGTCTTCACACGGACAGTTAGTTCATAGTTCTTTATGATATGATTACGTTTCGTTATTGCACTATAATATAAATAGAATTAAATTCTTCAACAGTACCTTCTCGTTGATAATGACATCACCATCGGACTGAAGTCTGATAAGTAACTGTTGTGGAAGCATACAATGCGACTCGTGCGTCGGACTCTTTGACGAACCCCCCTGGGTAGAGTTAGGCCTGAAAGTTATAATAGCAAAAAAAACTGTTAGTTATAATATTATGGTTTCATATATTTAATATATCTATGATTCTGCCTTTCCTATTCGATTTCATGATAGTTACAGTTACGGAACAGAAATAATAATTGTAGATTCGAATATTATATATTTTTTTAATAAAAGACTACTCCGGCATTAGAAATATATCTTGTGTCGCGGGGGACTTTACAAACATAATTACATGATACGGACACAAAGAACGCTCAGACTCGGACCAACAATTTATAATAATAATAATAATAATATATAATAGAAAACAGCGTTGCGACCGTTTAAATCACTACGCTATCCATGCAGATTCTTTTAAATATGAAGACATTTCTGTTCAATATTTGTAACTTTACTTAACGCATTATGAACTTTATCAGGCCTAAATTTTACATTAAATTTTACATAATATATATTCTCGGTCAAATCGGCTAGCCCCTCTGTTAAAAAACTTGGAGCAACATAAAAAATTACATTTGGGCTTTTTTTAAGCTACACTTAACTTACTTATTTAATAATTGCAATTTTTTTTAATGTTGGATCAATATGGCGGCTAAAAGTAAAGCACCTCACCGTGAGAAAAAAGTTAAATAGAAACTCATAAAAAATTAGGTATTTTTTCCTATCTATCTGTGCATAAAAAATGCGAATACATTAAAAGTATTCTTGTCTTACCTAAAATTACCACTGAAAATTGTGATTTTTGAGTACTACGATCACGTACGTTATATATATATATTACAAATATTAGAATAGCATTTACGTACCTACTACATTTTTGATACCCCCTGTCAGTCCTCAATTCAGAGGAAAAGATATAGTTAACGTCTTACCTGTCCGGATGTTTAAAATGACAGCCGGGCCGAGCACAATGCAAGCCGTACCGGCATGGCTTACCGCCTCCCCCACGCTTTGCTTCTGGCTAAAACATTACAAATACATTTATCCGTTTGGTGACGGATTATGAATACGGAGTGTCACCACCCCTATTCATCCCGTGGGTGTCGTAAGAGCCCATTAAGGGAACAAACTACGCAGAACAACAGCAATGCAAAGATAAGGAAAACTTGACACAAACCCTATACCAACCCGTATGGCCAGCGTTGTATAGTAGGCCAAACATTATTTTCTAAAGAGAGGCCTATGTAGAGCAGTGGACTATTAAAGGCTGTTGATGATCGATGATGTTAACATTACAAATACTTAGGTAAACTAAACACACATATGGGCTGGCTCGACTGGAGTACTACCACTGCCTTACGGATGACCAACCCAACACTCCCTTCCTAATTCAGGCAGATGCCTATGGGCAGCAGGTGCCACTTACCATCAGGTGAACGGTCAGCTCGTTTGAATTCCACTCTATAAAAAAAGCAAGGCAAATTTACAAAATACTTACTAGGTCTTTTTGGGTGCCTTTTGCCCAGTATGCCTTTTCCCGGACAGTCGCTCCACCGCAATTAATCGCCAGTATGGGTGGTAATCTATAAAATCCACCGAACGTTAAATTAATTAACTGCTTTTTATACGTGAGTCACTAAAAGGAGTAATTTAAATCAGCGTCAGGCAATATTGCCCGACACATATGCTGAACTAGGTCGGTTATTTTGATCCTTTTGATATACTGGCGGATGTGAACGCGAGGGTCTATGACCAGACTTGCGCGGTCTGTCAGGGTGAGAGCGGGGAAGACCAGTACGAGCTCGACATGCGGTGGAACGCTCACTGACAGGCACTGGCGCAGTAACGCGCTATTGGAACAGCCGCGGAATGCGCGCCAACGCGCTGTCGGTGCGTAACCTCGAAGCATGGATAGGTATGGAGGGAGGCTGCGTCACCTACCGACTGACGCTGGTGGTCACTGGGCATGGCTGCTTCGGTGAGTACCTGAATCGGATTGGACGCGAGGAGACGTCACAATGCCGATCCGATCTATGATCCGGAGGGAGGACCTAAACTGAAATGGACCGGGTCTTCCCTAGAGCAGGGCGCCTGAGACCCAGTTTTCGAGGGGGGCGTTCGACGGTTGACTCTGTGTTGCGCCTCAGGACCGTGACCGAAGAGGCGGTGACCCGTGGCGGCGTTGTTGGACATCGCCAACGCATTCAATAGTCTGCCATTCAGCTGCATCAGGGAAGCACTCCACTATCATGGGGCGCACAAAGTACCTGAGGCGGCTAGGCGGCTCACTGTAGTCATCGGAGGGGATCTCTCGCTACTGGCCGTCATACGCTCCATGGCCGATAGTAACATTTTCACAGCGGTCGCATCCTTCTGCGAAGACGTCATCTCGCAGGAGCCCGGGAGGACAACCTCCACTCGGTGGACAGGACGGGTTTTCCCCTCCACCCGCCATAACGGCCAGCCGCGAGGAGGCTTAAATGAAGAGTATACCAGAGCATGGTGCCCGCGCCGTTGCGGGCAAGCGCTAGGATGTCTTAATAACAACAGTTCCCGGATCCCTCCTATTACAGTCGCAGAGTGGCATACCGTGTGGTTTTAGTCGGTCCGACTCCGACACACCACCCCGCCGCAAACACTGTTGGGGTGACGGCCCGAGGGGGTGGTTTTTAGGGGAAGTACAACATACTCTTGGCTCCTATGTCCTCAAGGAGCCGGAGATCCGAAGGAATTTTCCAAACCGTTAACAAAAAAAAAAACGCTCATATTTTGATCATGCCATGCGACATCACTTAGGAACATACGATTTTTCTGTTTTTATTTAAATGTCATATCATATTGTCTGCATGCCCTTCGTAGATGTCCCAGTATGACAAAATAATCGTTTTTATCTTTCTTCCTTAATCAATCACTTTAAGGAAAACATCAATCTATAAAATGCAATGTGTGGAAATGAGCCGACTAGTCTCCAAATTGGAGAATTTTTTTTCCCATTAAAAAAGAAATAGTTATATATAAAACTAGGTGACACGCGCAACATCTGCGTCTTTCAAAAGAAATAAATTTTCTTCTATTGGTCGTAGCGTAATGTTATATAGCCTTCCACAATAACTGGGTTACCCGACACTAAAATATTTTTCAATTCGAACCATTAGTTCCTGAGATTACCGCGTTTAAAAAAAACTTCTAAGCTTTATAATATTAGTACAGATTAACCTGACGATTCTCCCCCGTTGCACAGTTGGAGTAAATCTTGAGCAAGTTTCGCACCAAGCAGGCGTGCTGCGTCTAGCCGCTAACGACGCTCGCACTAGTTCTAAGAAGCCTCCTCGACACTCGGGCCCTTCGCGGACCGCTGTTGGGTACTGCAGGGCACAAGCTAGCACCACGGACTCACGGCCTTCCTATTTTAAAAATAAAAATCTTGCTTCATAAAAAGGTCAGGTTACGAAGACCATTTAATTACTAGCTTGTTGGCTTAGTAATCCTGACTGCTAAGCAGAGGTCGTAGGCTCAATTTCTACTTAGGACAAATCATTATGTAATGATTACGGTCATTTATTTTGTCTGTGTGTAAATTATCTATGATATGAATGTATATAATGAAAAATATGTACCTAAGTATGTTTATCAGCATTCTGGTTACCATAGTATAGGCTCTGCCTATTTTGGGATCAGACGGCCGTATTTGAGATGTACAAAGAAGTTTTAACCATATTTTTCACATACCTACCTACTTACCTTTTTGTAAAAAGCTGCTTTGCAAACCAAACTGCAAATTTATTTATTTTTATGGATTCATGATACACGTATTCTATTCAGTTTTCTATTCAGAGATTTAAATGTTATCTATTGGACTCAGCAATATTACAAACTCTACATAGTTTATGGCTGTAAACTAACCTCTTTATTACACTTTAGACATCGATTTAGTTGATGTCTGCCTATAGCGAAGAGTTGCGAAATATCTGACTCCTCTCTCTCGGCTTTATGGTTGTTCGACAGCTCGTGATTATTAACTTGTACTGTCTCAGCGTCACCCGCTCCTGAATATCAAACATTCCTTAATATATTTTATAAAAAATCTAAATGTCACAATGAACTGATATCAATATGGTTCTCATTTGAGAATATATAACCTAAAACGGTTAAAATAAAGAAAGAATATCTAACGGCTAATCTACGAATAATACAAACTAGGAGGATGGGAACAATATTTCAAATAATAGTTTAAAAATATTAATTCAAAGGCAAGTAATGTATGATTGCAGTGGAAGGCTTAGAACAGGAGGTGCATCGATTCTAATATTGAATGAAGCCTCAGATAATATTTATCGGCTTTCCCTGTTTTGAGGCCTCTTCAATCATAGGACGGACATCTGTATGCTCGGGTCTGAGTAATGTATCTGTAAACATGACCCCGACCTCTTAAAGCTTATCTCCTTCTCCCAATGCGTTCTCCTGACCCCAATTTATTTCGTTTATCCCGTCTGAAAAGGAGTAGATTCCAACTTTTTGCAATTATGTAATACACATATGATGATTTTTACATACCATTGTCCATACCTCTGAAGTACGTTAAAAAAAGTAATATAAATACCCACCTTCAAAATCCATTGTTCCAAAAATGATAGCTATAAACATTTTTTGAGACGTGAGAAAAGATCTAAACAAAACGCATTCCACAAAGCTTATACTAGAAATATTTTATTGTTGTTTCGATCTTGATCTGGTAGTTTCAAAGAGGATTAGCGGAAAATGTAATCGGACGGGCGGAAAGTCCTACAAACATGGCCTACGTCACTAAAACTAGTTGTCGTAGTAATATCCTAATACTACTTTGATTATTTAATTTACAATAAATTTACAGATTCTTAATATTTCCTCCATTATGTATATTCATAATTTTATACGATTAACTCTTAGCACACCTATATAATGATCATTACCACTTGATTATATATCTTGGAATTCAAAATTGGTCATGCATAATAACCAATTCTGAAAGGCACAACTACAAAACATATAGCTCACCGTCCTCCCTCCCTGTCCAGCCATCTTCCCTTAACTCTTCGTGTTCAAACTCAGTGGCAGGCCCAAGAAACTCCAGTTCCGTATACTGATATTCTTCATTGTATTGGCCGTTCACGTGCGGTAAACTCCGGTTTATTTTCGTATTTATTCGGGACGGCTTCGGCGGACTGTTCGCCAACAAAGCTAGCTCCTTCTCTTTCTTACGCGTTTCGAGTATTTCATAATGTATTTGGTGCAGAATAAAACGATTCCAACTCTGTGAATAACTGGACCTTTAATTGTTGGTGGATAATACATATTTCCATCCATTTAAGAAAACACAGAATTAGAGAATTAATTACAAGGTATATTAACAATTCAATAATGATTGATTTATTGCAAGCTATTATCATTAATATACTCAGTGTGACACATTTATCACCAATAAAAAAGAAATATTCGTTGTGTGGAATAATATTTTACTGATTGAAAGTTTTGCGACGAAATATTTCTTAAACTTTATTTAATACTCAAAGCCAAATGTTGTTAGGTATTGCATGTATAGAAAGAGAAATAATAATCTTTTGGTGAACATTACACATCGTTATCGAGGCGCAAACTAAAAAGAACTTGTAATGGGTTCTGGAACACGGATAAATATAGATTATTTTTGTAAATATATACATATTATTTTTATAGTAAAATCAATTACAACAACTATTTTTAGTCCAATAAATATTTATTTTATTTATTTAGAATAGGTACATAATGACTTATTCGCTATTACATTCAGCAGAAAAGTGACATTGGCGCTGGTTTACAGGGAATTTGTCACTTAAAGTATACATCGATTTAAATATTGCTTCATATAAATGCAGTAATACATGCAGTCCAATAATCGTGAGTAACTATACAATTATTATTAGATATATATGAAAATACAAGAAAAAAGCAACGATACTAGAGTCTAGACTGAATCATATCGAGAGAGACCAAAATTATCTTACTAATATCATTTGCGTTTTGGATACAAACGGTTTCGATACCTACTACGAGAACGCTAAATCCGTTTGGATAGTTAATTTGACACGAAACGAGCGTCGATTCAATGTTTGGCGATGAGCTGAACCGCGGCACAATACAATATAAGGAGTACCTGTATCAAGGCGACGAGGTCAAGCCTGGCGTCGGGCCCGCGGTCGGGCAGGATGAGGCCGAGCGCGGCCGCCTCGGGCACGGTGCGGAAGGCGCGCAGGAACTTGTTGGCCTGGCACGGCGCGCCGCCCGACGTGTCCAACATTCGGAACAGGAACCCTGGAATATCACATGATGCGTCCGACTTTATGACTCTAGGAAGCAATGCGACGCGTCTAAAAACGACGACTATAATAATAATATTTTCGGACATTTGACACATCTCGTTTCAAACTAAAAAGAGCTTGTATTATGAAGGCTAGATTGACTGATAGAATACTTATAAACATTTTTTCGTAAATACATACATTTTAAACATAGAAAACACCTAAACTCCGAAACAAATATTTCCAGATCATACAAACATTTGGTCCGAACCGGGAATCGAATCCGTCGCATACGCTACCACTGTACCACCTAGGCAATCACACAGTCAGACACAAAAGTGTTCATTTAACATTCTTATTTTTAACTATTAATATTGGTGCTTGTTGAGGATACAATATCGATACAATTTAAAACGATATATATAATATACGATGAAAATAATTTAAAACGACATATATACTACATGTTAATATGATTTATAATTTCTAACTTAATAATTTTGAAATAATCCCAGATAAAACTGACTTCATAATAAATAAGTTTGTTCGTTTGTTACAGATAATGATCGTCATAAAATCATGAAGTTGGACACCTTTTGCCCCTTTGCCCAAGGTACTGAACTAAATTGATCGAGAAAATCTCCAATATCATATGAGAAAAAGCGTGTCATAATTAGTATTTAGTTCATATTCACTAAATATACATTTAACACCAAATTTTTTACCACAAAGCATCGTCTTAGGATAAACTAAAAATTATCACAACTATAACAAATCTGAAACACATAATTGTTACATATGTTACACATAAAACTGTTACATAAATCAAATACAAAAATTATGTCATACCTAATTCACAACTCAGACAGAACTCTTTAGCGCATGTATGTGCCAAAAGTGTAGACTTAACTGGCAATGTGTAATATAAAACCTGAAAAAAATATGAAAATATATTCTAATGTGCGATTTGAACACGTGTAGCTACATATACACATATTATGAAAGCAATCATATTACCTGCAACATAGAATTGCAATAGGAATTAGGTAAAGTCGCCTCTAATCCTGGAAGCCCTGTTTTGTTACACTTTTCTATGTCGTCGTTCGGACCATGTTTATTGTAACGTAATTCCATCTGAAAGTAATATTTACACTTAATACAAAAAAATGTAACAAATATTAAGATATATATGTATCTCTTAGATATACATATATGTATAGATAACACTATATTCTGGTTTATGGTGTTTGAAAATTTCCGCCATCATCATAGTCTTCCTGCCTGCGGAAGAACGTTTTTTATATCCCTCCAACACAAAAGTGATCATACCCAATGGATCGCGGATCAACAAACGGGGAAGTTGTATATAAAGGGTGTAAGGGACGTCGTAACGAATACTGAAATAGTGTATTCAGACCATCATTCTGAGTCGAAAACATTGGAATTTTTTACTGGAAAAATAAACATTTTATGCAATTAGCTGTCAAAGGTTAAAGTCATTCCCCGTAGGAATCGCACAAAAGTAATAACTACATGTGTATGCACACTAACACAAGTTGGCGGCCGGAAAGGAGGCCCCGCGCGCTTTGGCTGTTTGAATTTTGGTTTTTGACCATTTGCGGTATTTATTAAATTGTTTTCGATAAAATGTTCTGTTTACTCATTGTAATATCATTTTTAACCAAAAAATTGGCAAATTATAAAAAAGTTGATGAATTTGCCGGCAGAAAATTACAATGATTTTTGACTCAGAATCATGGTCTGAATACACTATTTCCATATTCGTTACGACGTCCCTTACACCCTGTATAGTAATCGGCGTGAGAACCCTCATTACGCGATGAAAGATTTGTAGTTACTCCGTGGTTTGGTGTGTCTTTGTTAGATTTAAGTGCCACATTTGTTTTTGTTTCATTTTATTTGGAAGTTGCTACACTAACCATTACCCAATTATATTTGCGGTTGGCGTGATGTGTGCACTGAAAAGGTTTTAGCTGGTTTCTTTTAAGAGCGGCCCCGAACGCTAACCTTCCTTAAGAAAGTTTTTCCTGATATTGAATAGGCCTTTGTGACAACAATGAACCATGAAGATAAGATTTCCATAATTGTTATAACATTTGCAATCAAGTAATAAACCTAAGGTCATATTTCAATGAATAATTACTTTATTATGTCTCATAGTCACATACAGCAACAGTATGTAACAGGGTTAATGAACAAATTGTTGTTATACCTTTTGATAATGCTGGGGTATAGGCTGTGAATTGTTTTTGTTATCATTTTGCTTGGCGGTGGTCAAGTCCTCTAATGTATCCTCTATATACGGCATCTGCAAATATTTCCTCTATTATACAGTTTAACATATAGCGTAAATTACCGAAGTAGTGAATTTTCTTATATTTTTTTATTTATGTATATTTATTTAAAGTAATAATATTTATAACTGTCCAAAGGTTGGCAGAGATCGCTTTTGGCGATAAGACTTATTTCTGTACTTTGATTTTCCGGTTATAGGTTTTCTTAATATCATCCAATTCATCATCTCATTTCATTACATTACATTTCATCTCATTTCATTACATTCTCATTTCATTATTATGTTTAGATAGAATTTTAAATATAATACCGGAAGAGTTACTTGGTATAATATTTATATTTAGGAATAATTTATTAATGACTTTAATCTTCTTCCACAGTAGCGCCCGTGATTTTTTCCGCATAAAACCTAGTAATAAGGGTTGGTGTGATGGCCATCCTAATTACTATCTTTGAATTGAATAAGTATATAATTATAAAAATGTTCTCTTCTCATGCTTCATTGACATGCTACATGCATTGAGTTCAGTTTACAATAAAATACATTTAGTTCTATACCTGATTCCTTTTAAATGTTCTTGGATTTGGTGCATATCCAATAGGGCCTTGCATTTTCATAGTCTTTAACACTTCACTATCTATTGGTTTTGGCTTCCTGTGTGCAGTATTCAAAACCAGTCAATACAAGTGTAATGAAATACCCACAGCATTGGAAAACAGAACACAAAATAGAATTCACCTGTAAACGTTCTTGAAGAATTCCGGAGGCAGTTCGTTGAACCATTTGCTTCCACTAGCCAAAGGTGGCAAATGAACAGATGAATACTGGAAATTTGTGTCACTGAAGGCCACGTATGGCAAACCCACCACTTGGTCAGCGAATTCTGTTGCTCTGATGAAAAAAATGTAATGGTTAGACTTCACATACTACTCTGCCTTAGTTTTTCTTTGATTCTTATGCTTATGAGTTGTGGTGTGTGTTGTACAATGCACACATTGTACAAAACACACCACAACTTTATGGCAAAGAGTTTTATTTAGTTTCTAAGGTGACGAAAACGGATAGGATAAGTAAGGGGAATACCCCAAAACTCGAATGAGTTTAATGAAATTTAGGTACCCTCCGCAACAGTAAGCATCTAATGTTGTCTGTTTTTAATGTTACATTTAATATATTTTTTTATAATCTATTTCATAACATCATTATGAATCGATAATATAAATAGGTTACCTTGAAAAGTTATTGAAAACAGGCTCGTGGTTGTGTTGTGGGGAAAACAGGTGTAAATGTCCCGCTTGATCGCCGAATGCTATTGCTTGACTGGTGGCAGATACGTCCATCACACTACACAGAGAGCTGTGAGTGTCTACCTGCAATATTAAAAGGTAATGTTACGCAAAATTATAATTTAATATTCTTCCCCATTCACACAACGCCATCTAGTCCCAAACTAAGCAGAGCTTGTACTATGGGTACTAGACAAATGATATAAATACATATATACTTTTGTATATACTATATTACTTTGGAAATACATACATATTATACATCGAAACACTAAGGCCAAATCAAACATTAAATGTTCATGCATACAAATGTTTGACTTGCGCAGGAATCGAACCCGCGACCTTTGGAATAGCAGTCCGTTACACAAACCACTACGCCATTCGATCGTCAATTACTACACATTTCTTTATTTCAGCCCTACGGTATAGTTTTATATACACAGCCTAAAGAGAGAATTAATTATTTAACTATGCATTTTCAGAATTCAAAAATAATTAAATTTCTCCAATTCCAGAATAAAATATGAAATCGAAACTTTTTAGTAAATAAACCTTAGGTGGCAAATACATGTATATTTTTTTATAGCACACTTATCGGTGTCCAACTCATGGATGTTCAGAACGTTTAGATTTATTATTATAATTTAGAAACTAATTGTGATTATCTGTCGCACAATTATTTTGTTTATAAAACATGAGTGCGAGTGATAAATGTATTTATACAAACCTGAAATACAGACTGCTCTGCAGAATTAGGCGCGTTGACATGCAATAACGCTACGTGGCCGTCTCCCGACAGCGCGACTGCTCTTCCCGAAAAGGCAGGCAAGAAGTGAAGCAGTAGGGGCGGCGATGCGGTGGACAAGGACCAGGAACCTTCACCCGGAGCCCGGTTGGCGCGGAGACAGCGAACGTCCCAGACTAACACGTAAGGTTCAGCTACAGGCATTCCACCTCTGGAATAATGAGTTTATTCCATACTTTCAAAATAAGTTTAACGTGACACATGTTACACACGACCGACTGATCCCAAACTAGGCAGAGCCTATACTGTAGTAACCAGACTGCTAATAAAGATACCTATATATTTCTAAATACACACATATCAATTAATTACACCCAGACAGAGAACAAATGAGCGTCCTCATCACATAATCATTTGGCCTGAGTGAGAATCGAACCCACGAACGATCGACTTAGCTGTAAGGGTCACTAACTACTAGACCAACAGGCCAGTAAAGTGTTAGAGTTTCTATTAAAAATAGTGACTTCGATAAACAACCTATTTGAATAAGCAGTTGAGTAATTGTTATGGAAGCTCAAGTGATCAAACGCGATTATAGAATTTTCCTATCAAGTGAGCATTAATCACATTGCTCATGAAGTACATAGTATAAGTTCTCACAGTAAATGACCGATTTTCGATTTCTTTTGGAAATTTTAAATAAGGTATTTTCTATTTAAAAAAATCAATTTAAAGCTGTTTATAATAATGCCACACTTACGTCTGAGTAAACCCACAAGTAATGAGTAGGTCTCCTTGCATATCCAGATCTGACAGACAAGCGGAATGAGCTCTGAACGTGTGTTCAGCAGCGCTAGGAGTCCTGATATCTCTTAATGCCACCATTCCGTTAGCACTGCCGCAACCAACTAACGACCCACCGCCGCTTCGGAGAACAGCGCATCCTTCCTCTTTAATTGGCTAAAAAAAAATGCAAACAGACTTTTAAGAAAAACACTTGTAAACATAGTGAAAGTCATTAGCCTTGGAAGGATGTAAATATTTATAAACATCTTGCACATAATTTCTTTTGGTATTTCAGGTAAATATTAAGCATAAGTAAGTGTAAGAAGATACAAGTTGTTGTTTAGAGCAAAAGAGACATAGTTGTTGTATGCAGTGACAAATCAAATTGGTATTCACTGCATCCTTGATCCCTATAAATTTTAACCTTCAATTTTTCTTTCTTTCTTTCTTATTGGCTTTATTTGTAGTGATAATATTACTATTACATAATAATAATAACTTCACACATCTCACATTGACCCAATTGGTCCCAAACTAGGCAGAGCCTGTACTATGGTCACCAGATTGCGGACAAACATACTTAAATATATCTAAACAGATTCATATTTTAGATAAATTAAACCAAGACACAGAACAAATGATTGTGTAGCATCAAATAATTATTAGTCCTGGGTGGGAATCGAGCCCATGACCTCTGGCTTAGCATTCAGAATTCCTAACCACTAGACCAACAGGCCAGTTGTGTGTACATGTCTATGTTGTTACATGTTTTACATTAAAGGGAGATTAAATGGTAACATACACAGGAATGTAGGTGTTAATAACTCTTGTAAACTTACAAAAATGGTTTCAGTCATCTTAGTGAGATCCAAATCAATAAGCTTATCCTGATGTCCACCCAGAATCAACTTTGTAGAACTGGCTTGGTAGAGACACTGCATGTCAGTCATATTTGCAGACCTGAATTTAAATTAAATTAATTATAATCTATAATATCTATGAATTATAAATAGTTTTAGATATAATCAAATCTTGAGATGTTATTCATGAAAAATTTCTAAAAAATCTTTCAAGTCAAGTACCTTTTAAACCAAACCTGATATTGTTTTTTCTAAGAATAAAAATAGTTTTTAGACAGAGACATAATTTAGATTTTCTGAGAGATAATTTAAGTATTCTATAAAACCATTCCTTGCTTTCTTTTTTCTACCTAAGTAGTTTGAAGTGTAATCTTGCTAGGGTCTCAATATAAGGATTTATCTCTATTTAAATTCTGATATATCACAGAGTGTTGCTTGACAGAATATATAGATTTCAGATTACCTAGTATACAAACTTATTCAAAATAAAACCCATTTGTCAGAGTATCGTCCACTTACTTGTAAGTATGCTTAGGTATACCCCTACGTATCTGATGCCTTAATGAAGTCTTAGTCAATGCATAAATCCCATTTTCTAGTGTTATAATATCTCGAACTTCTTCAGACTCATGCACTTGAAATGAAGTATATTTTTGCATTGAAGGTCCATAGTATGAAGTCACATGTCCCTTAAAGAAAAAATAGCATTTCATAATAAATGGAAGACAATCCAAACTATAAGATAATTAATTTGCTAACTAGCAGTATTGTTATTATGAATTGTTTAGGTACTATAATACCAATAAATTATGTACTATGTAATAGATACTACCTATTATTGTTTAAATATAATTTTTACATTATTTGTAAATCCTATATACAATTTGTTACTTCTATGGTGTTTGTGTTACTCTAATCTTAGACTGCACGGATGGCGTAGTGGTTTAAGCGGTCGCCACGCCGCTTCCTACTACGCCGAGTGTTGTGGGTTCAAACCCCACATGGGACGACACTTTGTGTGATCCACAAATTGTTGTTCTGAGTCTGGGTGTTCTTTGTGTCCGTTTCATGTATGTTTGTAAAGTCCCCCGCGACACAGGATTTATTCCTAATGCGGGCGTTGTCTTTTTTAATAGAAAGAAAAAAAAAAAAAAAAAAAAAAAAAAATCTTACAGAAAGTGCAAAATCATTGTTTTTTTTTTTCTCATTATACTTATTTTAGGCATTATACACAAATAATTATATTTATAATATTATGTGAAGAGAACCTCCTTTTAAAGCAGAGGGCTATGTCCAGCAGTTGACTATCAAAAGCTGTTGACTTGAGGAGAATTCTTTGTCAATGTAAAAATGTTAAATTTGGAGTGCTTAAATTTACGTAAAGAAGAAGTGCAGACAATTAATATTTTAAAAAAAAATTGGCTACAACAAACAAATGCAGCCAGTGTAATATATTGCAGTATGCAAATATAAACACTTACATCCTTACCTTCAAAGGGGTAGAAAGAGGTAAATAATAAACACTATATAAATTTCTGAATACCTACATATTATTTCTAAATACCTACATTATATAGATAATTTACATCCAGTAACAACAAATATCATGCTTATCAAAAAATATTTGTTCTTAGTGGGAATCAAACCGCAACCTCTGATTTAAGTGAGGTTTGCTAACCACTAGACTGACAGGCAAAATCAATTCACATTAATGTTTAAATTTACATTAGCATATGACCTTACAAGAATAGTTCTTCTTTACTATTTTGTTAGTTTTTAAAATTTAATTTAAAAGTTGCAAAGAAAGACTATATTTTCTTTTCACATTTAAATTGAATAGTTCAGGATAAATAACATTGTAATCACTCAAACTTAGAAAATTTACATTATTTCTTGCCTCAATTGCCTCCTAACATATTCAGGTAATAATATCTAACCTCCTTAAAGAAAACTACTGCAATACTCACTCCTTGATTACCCATCCATATTAGCTCTTCATATTTGTCAAAAGTAACAGCTGACACTCCAAACCTGTCTCCGCCATCAACCAGTACACTGGCCCGCACCTCATACTCTGCTGATTTGTTTGGAGCCATGTACTGGTTGCCATATTCTGTGGCATATTGTCCTGAGAGATTAATAGCAATTCATTGCAGATCAGAAACCAGAGACAATCATTAATTTATCTTGCAACTGATATAAGTACTGATATAATACTTTTGAATGTTATTTTAAGTGGGATGCCCATGTGTGGAGGAAAGAGGTGTTATATTAATCTTTTTGTATCACTATCTACTAACTCATTGTCATAAATTTTATACGAAAAGAGTGAAAAAGAACTTGTTTAAAGTAATAACAACATTTATCATCAGAAGTCATATTAGAAGTCAGAATATACAGTAGAAAAGGATTCAAGTTTCAGTTTTAACAATTTTCTATGTTCCTATTCTTTTAATGACTATATCAATTTAATCGATGATTTTGGTAAAAAAAATAATTATATCAAAACTTGAGAATGTCGTACAAACATCCTTGTTTACTTGTACATAAAATTAATAAAAACAATGTTTTTAATATCCGATGTGTGTATTGGAAGATGTGTGTGGAATAGTAAAGTAATAGTTTTGTCAAAAGTGTTATATATTTATTTAAATACCCGTTTATTTTATAAAAAACTTTACGTACCAGTTAGAAGGTGATCCGACGGCATGCAAAGATCGGAATAATGATATTCCATATTAAGATGATACCCTTCCTCTGTTACACAACATCTATAGTTAATATTTTAATTCAAAGTAAACTATTTAAACAATTTTAATTTAAAATAAAACGAAATAGATCGTAGGTTCGACGACGACAATTGAGAGTTTTTCATGTAGAAACGAAGACAATAAAATAATACTTTGTGTTTTCTGTCAAAGAACACTGCTCCTTATGTCGATTGGAGTACGGTTTGACTGGTTGACACACACGCTTGTTGGAAAACAAAAGGAACTCGCGTCTTGTCATCAAACTGTGATTACATTCCTTTCTACGAGAGTATAATCAGTAGCATATTTGATTTAGATAATTTCCTTTTTTATACAATCATTTAAAGTTAGAATGGAACTAAATGTGTCCGGTCGGATACCCATAAAAAAGGGCTTTTAAAAAACATGGATTATATTGTACTCGGTTTCATACATAGTTTCATGAACACAACTTCCACCCAACAACAAACACTAAATTAGTTTGTTTGGGTCTTGTTGGGTAAAGTTTGGCATCTCGGGCTTTTTCAATTAGGTAATGTTTACAAAACTTCTTCTTTTGCTAAGTACTTACATTATGTAATTACGATGAATTAATTGCATCGTGACATGACGTTGTTCTCTCTGTGCAACAGCGCTTTAAGGTGTTATTTCCGAATTGGACAATACATCGATACATTACGTTGAATGTGCTTGTAGGACATGAAAATTACATGGCCACATGCCATACCAATGGAATTCCTGAATGAAGTTCAAATTTTCAAATGTCAATGATTTAATACGGATAAAATCCAAAACAGTGACTGCGTGTATGAAACTAGAGTTAGTTTTAAATAAAATTATTGACAAACTGTTTAGATTTATTTAAATACCTTAAGGCTCGTGTAGCGTGTCAGCGATGTAGCACGACTTCAGTCGCGCTAACTTCCAGCTACGGTTGCAGTGCAGCTTGCGGGTGACGAGCGCTGAGCAACTACTTACGACCGATCGGTAGCAATTCAAATTTAGGTACCTATTTGGGGTTAGTACTGAACATACTTTTTTTTTGGATTGATGAAGAAGAGTAGAGCGGAAATGGATATAGTGTCACTGTTTTACAGATTCGTGCTATCAAAAAGATGAGAAGAAGAAGAAAATTGCCTTGGGGTACGAACTGTATCTAATATGTCTTCTGCATCCATTATTATAATAAAATAGATTGCAAAAAAGTTGCGCTATGTAGTTGCAATCCATTTCTGGCAACTAGTTGCTGCAAGTCTGGCGACCACTGGTAGTCAGTCGCGGGCAGGCATGCTGCACTGAACCGTTTAGTTCCATGAAAACTCAAACTCTATTTCATAATTTATTTTAAATTGTTTGAAGTCGTCTTTTATGAAGATTCTAAACTCATATATCAACACCCACAATAGCAACAATCTCTGGTTTGTCAAATTGTAAGCAAATAAATTTAATAAAAGTTAAACTTATACAAAATCTATGATATGCCTGTGTCGATCTATAACCGCTCGTTTCCAAGGGTTTGAGCCTTATAAGAAGAAAGGGCAAACAAACTCATAGCCACTTTATTTTGCAATTTACAGATAGATACAATGGCATTATTAAATATACCACAACATTGTTTTGATGTGTGCCTGTATGTCCGTTATTAAGGACTAAAAGACAATTGTGTTAATTCTGTTGTTCGAAAACTCTATAAACTAAACTAAAAATTTAAGAATAGTTTAGTACAGTCAAGTATTACGTTTTCAGAATATGAAACACCGTTTGACAGAATTAGCACCAATGAAGAGAAAACAAGATTACGAAAAAAACGAATAAAATAGAAAATGAAGTAAAACATGCAAAAATTGAAAAAAATATATAATAAAAAACACACTAGCCCACATTTTTACTGAGGAAATAGCCTGCGCCTAATAATCCCAAGGATTTTTGTCTTCTATGTAATCCACAATTAAGTAATAGGCTCCGACACAATTCACGTTTTATTGCGGATTTAAATTTGTTAATAATTAAGTCTTGAATATTATTTGGAATTTTATTATAAAATCGGACACATTGACCTCGAAAATACTTGTTTGTCTTTTGGAGCCAAGAGGCGGGTAGTATATGTTTATTTCTGTTTTTGGTATTTATAGAATGTATATAAATTCTTTTCAAAAAGCTATCTTTGTTTTTATGAAATTACATTACATTTTCATATAATTATTGACTTGTTACTGTCATTATTGTATATATGTCATTATTATTATTGTATATTGTATATATCCGGATTTTGTCTTACTGCCAGTAAGACAAAATCCCAGAGTAGTAGTTTTTTTCAGTATATTACAATGTACTCTGTGCTTAGTGCGTATGCTGCTGAGCTGAGTCTACTTGATAATTTATCAATGTTGGCCCCATTGTAGCTTAGAATTAAGTGTTATACCTAAAAATATCGTAGTGTCCACAAGGTCTAACCCGACATCATACGTTCTATCAAGTCGCCGCGACCTAGGTCACGTCGCTCGCACTCTGCACGAGCCCTTACAGTCGTAAGTTATTAAAGGTATTTGAGCTCAAGGGAAGCAGCCCAGGTCCACTCCGTACTGTAGGCCTAAAACAAGTCGATGAGTTCAAACCCGTCGACGAGTCACGTGCATGATGCCCGGCTTAGCATGACGGCGTTGTCTGATTCGCTCGAGTCGTGTCGTGTTGTATGATAAATATTATTGTTTAACTTTAATGTAAGAAAAAAGTATCGGTAGGTGTACAATCGTATTCGGCTGTTTAAATCATAAGAAGGATTCGAAATACAAGTTTCTAACACTTCCAGGGGACAAAAAAATTACAACATAATTTTTTATTTAACTCAACAGTGTTGATTTAGTTAAGTTTTAAATTTCTGGTGCAGTTGCTTAAACCAACATGTCTTGGAGGCAACAGAAATAACACCAAAAAAAAAATGTAAGCATGTGAAAGGTAAGGCGGTTTGAAAAGCCGAAAATAAAAATGGTACTTGTCTTTGGCATTCAACTTCAAAAATAATTTAAAAGAAACTATCCGTTTAAAAGTTAGGACTGTTTCAATTCAATATTCAGAGTTAACAGCACCAATTCTCATAAAAGCAGATGTGAGTGTTAGGTACGTTAAAAAATTTCAATCGAACATTCCTAAAAACTAATTTTACATTTTTTCAATATCTATTGTTTGAATAATTCCAAAATCAAAAATGTGGTTCCATTTACAATATTTAAGTTTACATTACACTTTTTACCTGTTTACTACTACTGTATTAGATTACTTAGGAAAAGTAATCCTTAATTTTTTTGCCGATATTAGTTACAATATGAATATTTATGAATCCATATTAGCTTTCAATATTCAGGTTCAGGATTTCATAAAGGAGGCATTCAGGAGGCCGTTATTGCGGCGGTAAGACCCGTTGTAGAGGCAACATGGGACCCTCTCATACCGGCTGACGCAGGTGATCAGCGGGAAAGGATGCTTCGGAGATTACCTATGTCTCATGCGCAAGGAGCCAACGTCAGGATGCCACCAATGCGATGTCCAGAGCGAGTAGCTTCCAGCTGTAACCCTTGTAGCTTTGCGATGTTCTGTCGTGAAGTGTGAGCTCGGGCGTTGTCGTGGAGAAGCAATGGGGAAGAGCGATTGACTAGTCGTGGATATTGACTTCAGAGCTTGTCCATCATTGTTTTCGCAATTCTTGGCAATATACATCTCCCGTCACTGTTGTGCCATTCGGTAAGAAGCTGCTATGTACTTGTTCCACACTTGTAAATTGTAATTTTGTCATGATTGAGAGCAGCATAAATTTTTTTACATGAACAAGATCAAAGTCTAATGCCTTATTTAAAGGCAGAGACCATCATTAGTCAGTGAACATAAAAGTAGATTCATCAACACCCTTTAATAGTCGACTGCTGGACATAGGCCTCTCCTTAGAAATGAGGTTTAAAAGTAGATTAAATGTATATAATTTTTTTATTGGAGTATCAATGAAATCTTCTTAAAATAAACTTAAATCTAGTAACTTACGCCTGTTTATAAATATTAAGTTAAGCATAACAAAAAATAATAATTAATTATTGCACTGTAGTTGGTAAAAAATGTTGATAATAGCTTTTAGTGAATTCTGTCATCAGATCTGGTGTGGCTTCAGGTAATGTGGTGATGAGTCGAGCTGGGCTGCCAGAATATCTTGCAAAAGAGGGAACTACTGTTTCAGCAGGCAGTACAGAGTTATCTTCAATCATACAGCAGTCTTTAAGGACACATCTACGCCCCTGCAATAACAAATTAAATAGTAGTTCAGTGTACCTTCATTAGATGGTACTGAAGTAAGTTTCTGTTGTAAATAATAATAATAATATTTTCACACATGTCACACATGGCTGTATGATCCCAAACTAGACAGAGCCTGGTAACCAGACTGCCGATAAACATACTTACATAGTTCTAAATACATACCTATTATAGATAAAGTACACCCAGACACAGAACAAATGACCGTGCTCATCACACAATTATTTGTCCTGGGTAGGGGTAGGGCCAAACCCATGACCTCTGGCATAGCACCCAGGGTCACTAACCACAAGACCAACAGGCCAGAAAATAGTAAAATAATAATACATATGGTACTTATTGACTACGTTACATTACTATAACATGGTGTTTGCTAACTTTTTGCTAACTTTATTGTAGTCACTAGAATATAATAAATGATTTTGATTATTAATGTTTCTTTAACAAAATTATTGCTGAATTATGCTGCATTGTCACAGCCAATTCTTTTCTTTATCTGTTTTCTTATGTTAAAAAAACCAGTTAAATCTAAACAGTATTATTTCATGGGTTCTAATTATGTAAACTACAAAGCCAATTCCTGAGAACTTGGAGATTTGGTCCCATCAGAACAAGATCTGACTACAAAATTAGTCCCAATCATAGACATCAAATAAAGCAAATAGGTTTAGACTTAAAAATTATAGGGTATGTTAAAGGCTGGCGAAATTAAGTGTTCACTTCCAAAAAACTATGAATTAATATATGGTGCATCAAGTGGTTTAATGGTTATTTTAAACATACTATCAAGTAACTGTAGAGTAAACACCTACTACCTACCTACTCTAGTTTTGAGGATGACATTTTCTCATCAGTATCACATCACATTTAAAGGATGTGAAGGCTCTGCAACAAGACCTAAAGCGTTTGGATGAGTATTGCCAACGTAACAAACTAGACCTAAACCCACTTTTGAGTGGGTTTAGGTCTAGTTTGTTTTCAATCAACACAACATCTGATTACAGAATGAATTCTTATATGGTGCGAGCAAGTAGAGATTTCAACATATTGTGGAAAGAATATGATTTGGATCCCTACACCATACAAAGTGATAAGCCTATTCAAAGAAACCATACTGAATGCATTTGTATGACATGTTTGTGTACTGAGTGTTCTTCAATTTATATGGATAATCCTGTTATTTTACTCAAAAAAACCTGTAATTGGTTTTCCATTATAAATTGTTTTGCCTGAAATGGTTGGTTTTCCTTAAATTAAATAAATAAAAAAAGCTGTTGGTTTTTCCTTAAATTAAATAAATAAACCACTGATCATATCATGATCATTGATTAGTTACTAGGTATATACCAAGGGCCAGTCAATAAATAACAATATAGACAACTAGTGGTCTACTTGGTAGTGTAAGTTCTCTCCAACCATTAATTAAAACCCAGACAAGATATAATACCTCAAATATGTTACAAAGGTACCTTGTTATTGCAAGGATTTTGTTTTATCCATCTAATCAAAGAAGTCTCCACTAACTACTTAAATTAAGTAATAGAAAATTCCTCATTTTACTTACAATAACAACATTCTTTCCTATATAAACATATGAGCCAACTACAGCTGCATTGACAACTGTATTTTCTCCAACAAACACATGATCACCCATTTGGAGAGGAAAGAATGCAACGCTGCAAAAGAAGAACAATTAATTTATAATGGATTTTAATAATCTTCACAGCTTTTGAAAATGTTACAAATGAGAAGAAACTACTAATACATATATTTTAAGTAAGTATTGATAATTTAAATTTATTAGTTCATCAAAATTTGCCAGGAACATATGGCTCCGCCCACGTAAAAGTCGTTTGTCTAGCCTTTTAGAACGGTGCTTTTTTTTCGGTATAAAAGGAACCTTATATTCTATTGTGTCGCAAGCAACATTATGTCATGAGGATGGTTCGAGTAGTTACGTAAAAGAATAATTTGAATAAAAATTTACAGTGCAAACATATCTTACCCCTTGCTGAATTTTTTAAAAGGAGGACGAATAACAGAGCCTTTGCTTATGATACAGAACCTTCCCGTTTTTACGTTTGCTAAATCTCCTCTAATTATAGCATCACTCTGAACTATTACTTTGCCGTGCAGGACTATGTTCTGAGAACCACAGAGCACAGTTTGTCTGCTTACTTTATTTCCCGAAGCCTGAAAGCATTTAACACGTATACCTAGTTAAAAAAAACAGCATTATATCTGTAATACTTTAAAAAGACATAAACGTACGGTTTCTACATATTCCGATTTATTATAGTATGTATCTTGGAGCTCCATTATATTAGTTTTTAAAATGTTATTCTTTGAATTATTTACAAAGTTCTTTACTTTAAATATGATTCATGATAAGTCAGTCACTTTACGTATAATCATATAGTGTCAAATATGTCAATTGTGTCAAAATAAATCAATGCTACCAGCTTCTAGAAATATTTACCCCACTACAAACGACTCAAATTTTATTTACTCTTAATCATCTTAAATAATACATAATTCACCATTTCTGAAGTAATTTTATTTTCAAAATATTTAATTTTAAGGTTTAGTAATAAAGGATACTTTGCTTTATTACTAGACCTATTCGTGGGGGTTTACGAGTGTATCAACCCCATGAATATAAGCAAGAACTTTTAAGTTGGTAACTTTTTTTTCAACGCAGGTTTCCTCCATACGCACTCTAGTCAAAATTCGAACAAATTCTATTTTTTTTTTAATATAGTCTTAAACCTAAATGTAAATTATTACTAGTAAAACTCAGAAAATTAAGTCAAAGATTATTAATTTTAAAGTTAATCAAAGTTTAACTTCTTTATTTAATTATCTTTTTTTTTCTATTGTATTTTAATCATTGAAATATTAATTGGGATTCTTAAAATATATTGTATTTTAATGATACCTTTTTGCTTTCAATAGGTTAAAAAAAAACGCAATTTCAAACCAGAGTCACACTTCGTAAAAGTTATTACATTGGCGCCAAATTTAAATTTTGCCGTGGGTTTCTATTCTAGTTATTATAGTAAACAGTTTCAGTAAAAATTACGATTTACAGTCCTAAGAATGGATAGATACGTAATAAGAGAAGCAAGAATTGGAACAAGTGAGAACTATTTTATTATAATGATGTAATGAACTAGCCCAAAATCGATCTAAGTGGCGTGCAATGGGAGAGGCCTATGTCCAGCAGTGGACTGCGATAGGCTGATGATGATGATGATGAATGAACTGTATTGTATTTCGTTTCCTGTTATAAAAAAATAATATATTTTTCAGACTATCCTCAGGGAAATCAAATGATGACATTTTCAACGAATACTGGCAAAAATTACATAAAGTGAGTAACATTCATACCATTAGTAATTTTTGAATAGGTACCTAATATTGTCTTTCCGCATCTGGATTAATACGTAATTTAGTTGGGTAGGTCCCTACTGATTTTTAAATGCAGCTGGTCTAGACTGTGGTTGTGGAATTCATAATTTCAAAAAGAAAATTGTTAGGTTTTTGACTGTCTTTAAACTTAATCAAATGACGATTTTTATGATTCGTCGCGATCTTTAAGTTTTCTTTAGTATGTTACTCGATTACTCAAGGACGGCATCACAATTATCACATCAATAGCTTTTGATAGTCCACTGCTGAACGTACGCCTCTCCTTAGAAATGAGGTTTTGGCCTACTATACAACGCTGGCCAGACGGGTAGGTATAGGGTTTGTGTAAAGTTTTCCTTCTCTTTGCAGTGCTGTTGTTTATTTATTTATTTATTGGACAGTCAGTAGTATAAAATAATAAACAATAATATATAAAACAAACAATTAACAAGCTTATAACTATTATATGATTTGAATTTTAACTACCGAAGAGACCACTTGAATCATTTGCTAAGCCTAACTAACCTCTTGTTCTTCTAACTTGTTCTGCGTAGTTTGCTCCCTTAGTCGGCTTTTACGACACCCATGGGATGAATAGGGGTAGTAACACTCCGTCACCACACGGGTACTGTATACAGAATTTAAAATTTGATTTGAACCTGAAACCCCGAGAAAATTTACAGAAATCTTTGAAAATTCATCAATTTGATTTTTTTTACACGTGTATTTACTTTAAAAAGCATATATCTAGCTTTGGTAAAGTAGAACCGTTGATGACGACCACTGAAGGTTTTTGTAGGTAACTATTTTTCTTCTCGCTACTGCTGATTTTTAATTAAAAAAAAACAAAACAACGTACTACAAAGTACATCATGACTAGTGATTCAATAACTTTAATCTAGTTGCTAAAAATGTATGCTATTCACAATGAATATAGTTCAGTACCAGTAAGGGAGAAATATTTAACAATCGACGTCCCTGCACCGAGAAGTAATATTTGAAAAAGGGTGATGAGCAGTTGATGTTAGGCTAGTGTAACTTAGATAAACGTCACCTCTAAAGGCACAAAATTTTAATAGTATATTATACGTTATAGCAAAGTGTACGATTTTGTTTTTAATATGGTAAGGCCTTGTATGTGTTGTCTCTGGCCATTTTCATCCCTCTTCCCCTTCAATTTAGTTCTAACTGATCTACTTATCAGTTTAAATATGTAGGTATAAGCAGCATTGCATTGATAAAATTCGAATACAAATGTGTTGCGTTATTAGTGCATCGAGTGTCGTCATCCTATTGCCGTCCACTGCTATGGCAGTGCATCGAGGCGAATTGTTATATGATTCTTAAATAAGTAACACAATAAATTTCACATAAAACATCGCATGACTAAGTAAGTAGGTATGCCTAATTGTTAACCTGTGTTTATAATTGTTATGCGACTTACCTAAGTACTCGTGAAAGAATGTTAACATGAATACTTAGGTACCAACTTACATTTTTTACGACATTGTTTTTTTTTATTAAAACAGTTTTGAAACAATGTAGCATTCTTTGTAAACATTTCCAGCCCTACAAATTCTTTATAGCCTTAAAACATAAAATTACGTTGTTTTTGTTTAGTCCAACCGAAACTGTTTACTATGGCGGTGCTTATGCAAATCAGTTTACGAACATGCAACCTGTGCCTAACTCAAATTACATAGATATCGGCAATGTGAATACTCCAGTTATTGGTCAAAACGTATGTTATCTATCTGTCTTTGTCAATTTTAATGTAGATAGTAGTGGCTTTAAATTAAATAATATTGTAAACCGTATTATTAACATAATCACTATGTAGGTATGTAGAGCTTCATTGACGTTTTACTAGAGTAAGTAAGAATTTGAACCTCTCGAAACAAACTGCAGATGGTCTTACTTAATAGAGGTCTCTGCTAAAAAACTTTTACAATGCATTTTAGGCAGTAAATGTTTCATGAGATGACGTATGATATACCTACCCAATACCTGACTATTTGATAATTTTTACGGCTGTGAAATGAGCTGTCATTATATAAGACTTTTTTTCTCCCTTTAAAGAATAAGTTCTTTATCACAGTTCAAAACATGTAGACTTTATTTATAATTAAAATGTGAGTTTAATTTATGAAATGTATATTTTAGTTACATCCAGCTCAAGGACAAATGATGACAGGAATCGACCCTAGATATTTAGCTAACTATGCGGATAACAGTGCTCAATATATTGTTGCGGGTAAGCTTCCTTAATTATTGGATAGAGATTAGCTCTTTTCACAAGAATAAATAAAATTAAAAATATAAGTTTTTTTTACTATTGTTATTTTCGACATATAACTTAAATATTTCGTGGTAGTGATTATTAAAAAGTGTAATTTTAAGTAATAGAAACAAAAAAAAGATAAATAAAACTGAATTAGGTAGGTAATGGATTAATGAAAGTAGTATAAGGACTTGACTGTTATCCATTTGTTTTGATATCACTAAAACCTCGTAATTTATAATTTACCGATTTTATTATATAAATTAAGAGAAAAGCTACTGAACGGATAGCAGTTTCGTTCCCAAGTACCGATTACGTAGCAAATTTGTTCCTATCTGGACATAACTTTCGAATTAGTCTGTCTGAATTATTTAAGACTAGCTAACTTGTGCTAACAAAGAAACAATTAAGTTGTAAAACCATACATAATTTATACTTAAATAAATCTCACATTTAAAAAACTTAATCATGTAATCGTACCTTATTTACAAATTGTGCTCTGTGGGATTCCTAATCTAACCGAAAATCTATTAAAGCTGAGTACCTTTTCCTTAATCCACATTTACAATGTTTACAGGATAATTGGTACCCGATACTATCTATACTTCTCTAAGCACAAATTAACAATAACCTTTTTTTCTCGTTAAAAAAATTTAAATAATATGTGGGTAACTAACTTGAAAGACCTTTTTGTTAACTCTAAAAATAAAGATAATTAAACTTAGGTATTTACATGTATAAATAATAGCGCCTAGTCCCATTCGCCCAAAGTACCAGTTCTAGTTAATACGAGTATAGCAGGAACATCACAAGAATAATATTTTAAACTTAATGTAAATCTATACTAATATTATAAGAGAGTTTGTTTGTTTGTTTGTTTGAACGCGCTAATCTCAGGAACTACTGGTCCGATTTAAAAAAATCTTTCAGTGTTAGATAGCCCATTCATCGAGGAAGGCTATAGGCTATATATCATCACGCTAAGACCAATAGGAGCGGAGGACCAATGAAGAATTTTTCAAAAACTTTTGAGAAAATTTATTACTATTGAGAGACGCAGACGAAGTTGCGCGGGTCAGCTAGTGTAAATATATATTTTATTGTAAAGGCTATATTTATTAAATATTTTAAAATGATTCATTGATTATTATTTTGTTTACAAGGGAATAGTGTTATAGTACAAAAATTAAAATGTAGTAGATAAAGTTACTTTGATTATTGAGCCATTCTGGTACTTAATGGATTTTAGGGTACTAATTATTTTTATTTCTATTTTTTATATATTTTTTTATTAATGTGGGAATTATAATTCTCAAATATTGTTAAAATATCGGCTGCCCCAGAACAGGGTATTTTACAACAAGAATATGATAAAACGACAATGTATTATATTATTATTTATAACGATCAGTACATAATTTAAACGATTACAGTTTTTAAAATAAGTACAACTGCATAATGGTTGATCATATTTATTGGTTGCGATTAAGTATATAGGTTTTCTACGTTTAAGGAGTTTTGAAAACGGATAATTGGGGTTAATTAAAATATGTATTAAAATGGTTTTGCTATTTAGATAAATCATTTCATTAAACATTAAGCACAGAAAATAGCATTGGCATTCAATATGTTTTTTTTAGGAATACATATAAAGAGTCCAAATGTTAAAGAATTAAGTATATTAATGTATTCATATAACGATATGTATAAATATAAATTTTAGGTCAACCGATGCAATGTGAATCGGGTAATATGCCAAACAATCCTAGTTTTGGGTCGAATTACCAAAACCGAAGCTTCACTGGAGTTGAAAAGTCTAAGCCTAAAATGTTCACCCAAGGGATGAATACTGGTAAGTAGCTAGATATATTATAATAAGTACGATCGAAATTCAAACATTTTTGAGCCAATTTTAGGTAGAGGCAAGCGTTGAAATAAACTTTTAGTTCGATAACAGGTTTGCTGAGGCTCGTGACCTCCTTATCTTTCAGAAGATCGCCCTTCACTTGTTCCGGTCTTCAGCAGTGTGTACGGCTGGGGACTCTTTTAGTTACGGTGTCGCGGATCTGATCTGTCCAACACATAAATCTCTTGGTTTTAGACGCTTTTCCTGTATTTTTTCTTTTGGAGGAAACCAAGTTGGGAGAGCACAGTTCATAGGCTGCTCCGATTGATGCAGTTGAAAGCTTAACTATATTCAATAAAGTATAGAACCATAGAGGTGTTAAATTCGTAAGACTTTTAATAAGGTGCCCTGTCCCTTTATAAATCTATTAGTCCAAATAGTGGTCAGTCCTGTTATTCAAAATATGTAAGAGAACGTTGTCACCTTAAGAAATTAGGATTAAAATTTGATAATTACCGCATATTTTGGTAGACTACAGCCATATCGATTATTTTATTAAAGTTGATTATTCCCTTACAAAAACAGCACTGAAACTAAGAAAATAGAGTTATTAAATAGGGCCCATACCTATACCCACTTGGATTGTAAAGGTAAAACACGGGGTTTATAACTATTTAAAGAAGGATTCAGGTGCTTTTGGAGTATTAGGAATGCCAAAATTAAAAGGACTAAAACAACTACTACGGACACAAACAATCAAGTGTATAATAACCAAGGTCAATACGCAAGAAGACAGATTCAAAGAGCGTGTCTTCGTAAGAGAGCAATAGCCAGAAAAAATGTAGTAACAGACATTTTTAATTGTATATAGGTACTCTCTATTGCACACCATGGATAGAAAACATACAATGCAATATAAACATAAAATAAAAAACAGTGGTACCATGGTAGGCCTTATCGCAGTAGCATCAGTATATTATTTATTATTGTTAAAAACAAGACCGTTAATATCTAGTACTTTGTTGTTCGAAACTTTAACCTAATTTTAGGTTTTCTGTTCTAGAAGAGACAATATATTACATTATATTTGTTAAAATAAAATGTTTCAAAAAAGTTTAACTAAAAAAACAACATTTTAAAGTTTATGGTTTAATGTGTACCTACTCAATTTAACATCACTGTTAATAACAGCAATCTTGTAAAATACTACGGTATTAACAATATTAATTTTTATGTTACTAAATATAACTTTAATTCACACAGTTCGGCGTCCTGAATTACCGCAACAGATGTTTTATGATAGAAAAACAAATGCAGATTGTCAACCTAAAGAAGTTATGCAAAAAGGAATCACACAAGAGCATCAAATTAAAGGTGAGAGTAATGAATGCGGCTGTTTACAATCAAAATCAAATGCACTTTTGTTTTATAAGACCTATACCTAATTAGGTACAAGTGAAAAACTGTCGATAATAATAGTCCACAGGTTTCTTCACAACTATAAAATAATTTAATATTATTATTTAGACGACAATAAAGAATTTTGAACCATTTATAACAATGAATGGTAAAAATATAGAAGAAAAATACACACTATATAAATTATAATTATCATGTTTTTAGTCTTTTGTCACAACTTGTCCTGGCATTAGACTCCAGCATCCAGCTACATTAATATACTTATTTAAAAATACTCTAGCAAGGTTTAATATGTATGTACCCAGATTTTTTTGCATAAATGTAACATTAATTTTACTTTAATTTATACGCACCTTTGCAGTCTACATTTCTGAAAAAAAAACTACTACAAAAAAATCGTTAGGAACATATAACAAAACATATGAACGCGATAATGAACGTAGAACGTAATGTATGAACGTAATATAGGGCTGCCATACGTCCCGGTATACCGGACATGTCCCAGTATTGACCCGTGATGTCTCAGTGTCCCGGTCATAAGCTATTTGTCCCGGTTTGGTAGCTAGGTCGCACAAGTCGTAGTTTGAAATATATGTTCACAGTGTCAAGATCGGTTCTGAATATAATTTTTTCAACTTTCCGATAGTCAGATCCAAAACCACCGTAATTGACCGTGAACATGTCCAAACTCCTCACACAAAATCACCTCTCTGAGAGGCGATGCCCCGAAGCAGTTGATTACAGAACGATAATCGACACAACTAGCATATGGTGCGTAGGCATTTACGAGTATAACAGCATTTCACTTCTAGCATGTAATTCTGTAGGTCTTCCAAAAGCACATCTGTCACGCTGTTCATCACAGCAGGTGCACTCATGTATATTATTACTCACTCCCAATAAACCAGCATTTACTACTTTCCCAATGAGTCTCCTTCAGGAGACCTACAGCCATCCTCCTTCAGGTGGACTTTCTCACATGTCCAGTCGCGTTCCACGTTGAGATGCAGATTTTACGGGTTGGCGCTGTCTTTTCTTTACGTGCATCCGGCGTGCGTGACTGAAACAGCCATGGAATGCGCGTCAACCAAACCTAAACTTTTTGTTTTTTTGCAAACCCCCTCGGGCAGTCACCCAACCGGGGTTTACGGTGGTGGTGTGTCGCAATCGGACCTACTAAAACCACACGGTGTGCCACTATGCGCCTGTAATAGGAGAGATCCGGGAACTGCTATTATTAAGACATCCAGATCCCCGCAATGGCGCGGGCACCATTCTCGGGTATATTCTCTACTTAGGCGACGTCCTGCACACGCAGACTATTAAAGGCTGTTGATGTGATAGTCTGATTAGAAGAAGAAAAATGTATGATTAGAGTTCTAAATTCATCGAACTTTTGAATTTGTTATCGATTCAGCATTGTCGGCGATTCAGCATTTATGGCAGCCCTAACCTTATATCAGCCAAATGTAAAAACCTTACGCATTACCTAAGGGTGTCAAATAACAAAGTATTTACCAACCTGTAGCAAAGCTGTAACTCCGACTAACAAGCTCATTACTTGTGTATTTTCCAGAACTAAGTTCTAAAGCAAAACTTCGAGATACTTGGCAGGATACGCGTTTTAACTCGCTCCCCCAATGGGTTGAGTTCAAAAAGTCTCCCTTGTTACCGAAAGAACGTGATTTAATTAAAGATGTGTACATACTTTGTTTACGCAATTTATAGTTATTGCTTCTAAACAATTGTTAGTCCCAAAAACATTTCCTCATTATCATTTTGGCACGTTAATATCTTCAGTGAATTTACAGAGAGCATCATAGTTAAAAAGGCGCATGTAATAAAACAACAAGTCAAAATGGAGAAAAAATATTTTAAAAAATTTAATGGGAAATCGTTTGCTGTCTTTGAGTAAATTTAAATAATTGAATATTGAACCTTTAAATTTATATGCATGACATATCTTTAACACCAAGTAGGTAATAAAAATAAAAATATTTTTAAATTATTTCATTAAAAAAATTAGTACAAAAAAATGGAAAATTGTTAATTGAATAGACGCAAATAGCCAGACGCGCCTTTTACATCTCAAACGCTTTTTGGAGTACTTTTACTGTAAGTATTTGTATGTAGATCTGTATTTTATGTTTTAAGAAAAAAAGGGCATTTGGTGATATGCGCCTCTTTACTTAAGTATTCGAAATTATAAAGATAATTCTAGCCTTGGAATAGAAATACATATAAATACATTATAGACATTATAGTATAATAAAATACATTAATTAGCCAGAAGAAACAATTAACATGTTTCTTCTGGTTCATTAACCTACTGTATATTTTCCGTTTAAAGCTTCTAATGATTACATTGAGCAGTAAAATAGATTTAAAGTACCTTCGATAGTTTTTAGATTAGATTTTGTGCTAGATGCGCCTTTTCAACTATCGGGGGCAGAATAAGAATCTAGAGATAAAAATATAGGGAAGCAGTTTCATTATATATGTGTTATTAAAGAGTGTCCATTCTGATATCATATGACGAACTGTTGAAGCGAACGGAATTACGAGGTCACGGAAGTGAGTCCTGTACTGTAGTGGGTCCGTAATATCTTTCAGTTTTTTTATGGCAAAGCGATTTTCTTTAACATATTTATGTAACTAATCTTAGGTGAGAAAATAGTTTACATTGTCTTTTAAAATCTTCAACCTCGTAATCTTTACTGCATTATAGAATTGCAATTGTTGCTCGTTGTTATTGGTTTAGGTAAATAAAAAGTTATTTACTAATCAGGAATAAAAACATTTAAATTAGTTTAACCGACTTCAAAAACAAAGGAGGAGGTTCTCAATTCGACTGTATTTTTTTGTATGTTTGTTACGCGATATCTCCGTCAATTATGGACCGATTTTAAAATTTTTTTTCTACCATTGCCACTAAATTAAGATTTGATGATGGGATCCTAGAGATATCGAGGGAGACCCTCAAGCCTCGACAACGTGTCTTAGCTAGTTTCTTAAACAATACAAGAATTTGCTTTTGGATTGTCGTTATCTCATTTTGCTGAACTGATGATGGAAGGGTCCTTGATCTTTAAGATTTAACTCTTTCAATAATATATTCATGTAATAACTTTGTTTTATTCTTTAAAAAAAATTACGTGTTTGTATTGGGTTACAAAGATATGTGCACAAGAAAGTAACAAATGAGATTACAAAATATTTAGACAAAAAAATGTTTGTTACGCAATTATTTTCATATTAGTTACCTCAAAACTCTTTTATTTGTAAACCAATTAGGCAATTTATATTTTTATTTGGAACTGTATACCCCCTTTGGTTCCATTCAAATGTGATATGTGACTCTATCTGTTAGTTAAAAAACAGTGGCCGTGAGATTTTTTGCAGTTTCTTTACACAAGGCTCCTTGGAAACGTGCGGTTGTAGTTCGCCACAATGTGGAAAACAATTTATTTTCGGGTTCAAATGTAATATTTTACTACCTTATCTAAATAAAGTAACGGACTTATTTACTTTAAATTCATTATAATGTAACATACTATAGTTTGATAATATACATTACAGTACGTAGTGTTTTAAGTATGGCATCTACTCATCACAAATGTATTTTACACTAAACACGTTAAAATAAATCCTTTAAAAAAAAGTTGGACCGACTTAAAACGATATTAACAAAGAGCACTAAAAATTAAAAAAAAAATTAAGTACAAATATAACTGGAAAAAAATAAAATAAGTGCGGCCCTTCAATATAACAAACAGGTAACATTATAACAGCAATAGATATTTTCTAGTCGGTGCCAAGCCGAATGCACAAAACGTAATACTAAGGGTCTATGTCAGCTCAATTAAGAATTCAATATCATTCTAATGCAATATCGCAGATTTTATAAATCAATTAAGGCCAACTAGACCAATTACCTACGAAAAACTTATCATGTTACCAGTTACATTGAGGGTCGCACTGGGTCGCACTAATTTTAGTTTTTTCAATTAGAAATTATGTTATATATAACCTCAGATTTTATGCTTTGTTTAGTCACTTAAAAGTAGTTTAATAAATATACTTTACTTTACTCCCAGACCTTACTTCTCAAATATCTAAAAAATACTCACCATCGATTTTATCTAAACTTTTATCACTTTAATGGAGGAGTTTTTGGTATCAAAGTAAGTATAAGTTTTATATTTTTAGCAGCTACACCTAAAGTGGTTCCAATTCAAGCATCGAAGAAAGAATATCAAAGTCAAATTATGTCAAGAACTGACAGACTTCAGGTAAGAATTAGAAGAAACTATACTTTGCTTTTGAAATTCTTACACCCGTGATCGTTAGTACTTGATCGAAGCCTCATATTAACCTTATATATGATTACCGATCAAATACCTTTTTAAATTGAAATTTAAATTTAGTATTAAATATTAATTATTCAATATTATTTCTAAGGCGTAGATTTTATGAAGCTCTAGATGCCACTGCTTTCCGCTAGATAGTTATAATATGTAAATTAGCTACGAACTCACTTGAGGACAAATTACTATCTCCTTTTAAGTACCACTCTGTTATATTAGTCGACTATACCTAAGCGTGTTTAATCTAGCATTTAGAATTCAGCCGTCACAAGTTGGGATAGCTTTATATCTCTGCTTTATAGTTGTAATCTTAACATCGCACTTTATTTTCAAAAAGGAGGAATCAGTCGAATAGGTGTCGCTGTGATGAAGTGGCAAGGAAATTTAAATGCATTGCGATATCCAATAAAATATAAAGTCATTTTTGTGTATAAATAATTTTCGTCGTGGATTGTGTGTCGCATACTGTTATGTGAGTATTCTTGGAAACTGTTACTAGAACATAACTTATGTATAATATTAAATTAAATGTTTCAAAATATGTGTGGCCCTAAAATATTGCATATTTGCATATTCACAATACTTTCTAAAAAATAATGTTTAGATGCAAACACACGCTTGAACTTGATCTTGATCGGATATTAAAGATTACGCCAGTGGAGCCCAACCCCAACACAATCAATTTACCCATAGTTCTGTTGTTAACAATTTATATTATTATCTAAGTCCAATTATCCAAACTACCTACGTTTATCGTAGAAAGCATTTGCTAGATTAAACACATACCTTTATAACTACGTCGGAAAGACGTACACAATTAATATAATTAAACCTTTCTCAACTCACACCCACATCAAATCTTCCCTCGGTCTGACAGAAGGCCTTCATCAAAAACCATATCAAGTTGACTCATAAAATAAAAACTTAAAGAAATCTCTGGTAATAAAAGTAACTGCGAGCATTTCTCTTCTTTGTCATCGCAATGAGGCTGCGGCCTTTAGAACGCAACGGTATAGTCCAATGGCAATTTATTTTTCACCTAATAACATTAGTCTTATTTGATTTTTCATGTAACTGCTACTGAAACGGTTTAAAATATGGACGAATATAAATTTACTAGGCACACTTAATAGGATGCCTATTATTTAGAAAAACAATAGTAGAAGTTAAGGTAGGCAACTTATATCATTTTAAATGGTATTAATCGTAACTGCAAAGTATATTATTTATATTCTATTCCTATCTACCTATTCATTTCGTCAAAGTAAATAAAGTGAAGTTCATTGCGGGAAGTGTGCCGGTGCGCTCAGCCGATGCAATATCCGTACCTTTGTCTTTGAAAAAAGTGATTTCTTGAACATTTTTTAGGCTCCTCCGTTTTATCTGTACAAAGCGTTAAGTAGGAACAGCTATTTCCCTTATGTATTTTATCAAAGGACAGACAGCTTTTTTTAGATCATTCCTTTTGATTTATATATCATAATACATATAAATATTTATGAGGAATTCGTGTATACATTTATAAACGTCTCTAAAGAGTTCAATCAAATTATATATTTTGAAACGCATAATACACTTGCGTCTTTATCCTCGAAGGGGTACACATTTTGTATTTGGATATAGTTTTACTTTATTGATAGATGTTTCTAAAAGTCATCCTATATAATTTGCTTGTTTATGTCGTGGCAACAATTGTATTTATATTTAATTGAAATCCTTTGTATTGGTTAATAAATAAGTTGACGGACATCCACATCAAAAATAATACTTATAGTTATAATTTATGAATTCAGCTTGAATTGGAAATATTATTGGTCTACCAATACCCAAATCTCAATTGTTGCGTTTAAGTGTCGTTACAAAAAAAAACAAGTCACGATCGGCAATGTCGCAATATTGCATTTCAGAGAATAACATTTTATAAAGGTAATTTCATTACTTGTTAAATTCTGTACAAACACACATCCATACACAAAAGTTCTTGTGAAAATAGTACTATCTGTAAAATGAGACCATGTTATAATAATAAACGGTTGTATTCAGGCACTTCACAAAAGCGGTCCGAGGGCGTTTTCCGGTCCCGTAGAAAAGGTGCTTAAATGGCACAAGGCTTTGCAGGACATCGGCGTTTTTGTATTTTATGAAATCGTTGGTGAGTCTGATTGATGACATTTTATTTTGTATAAGCCTGATATCATGTATCATCATCAGGAGTTGAAAAATATGTTAATACGTCATAAAGAGTTAGTTTGTTGAGGAATGTACCAACACTTTTTTTGCTATTTGGGTATATAAAATAAACTAAACCAACTTTAAAACTTTTTCATTCCGTTATGTACGTATAGGTACGGGCATAAAAGTGATCAGGTAATAGTCATTACGTACCTACCTACCGCCTGAGCCAACGCCTGAGTGCCACCACTGCGATGGGAGTTCTCTCGCTCGATAGCCTGATGTCGGCTATCGTGCAGAGCGAGAGTGCGTGGAACACTGCCGTCTCCTTCTGCGAGCAAGTTATGCTCGCGAAGGAGACGGCGGAGCGGGACCGGGAGAGGTTTAGAACTCTCCCGGAGCGCCAGGCCCGGGCACGGGCTAGGTACCGCAGGCGACTCAGGCGCCGGAGGTCGCAGAGAGACTCTAATGGCATGTTTAGTCAAAACATGCCATTAGAGTCTCTTTCAAAGAACATTTTAATGTAATTTGTTTAATTATAAATCAATTTTATCTTTTTGTATATCGTAGAAAGAATTGCATTATAGGTATTTTTTTATATATAATATGCATATAATACCACTCTTCTTTAATAAGTCCTTTTTATTTTCAGCGAAATGTGTTAGTGTAAGATCAGGCGAGTCTTGTTCTAAGAATTTGGTTATAAGAGATGATAACGGACCAGCAATGCAAGTGGTTTATTACGAAATAGATTTTTTACTCCCGGAACTGAAAGTACCTTCAACGGTCAGGTAAGTGTACTGCTCACCGAGGACTCATCAGCAAATAAAACATTTTATACATACGATTTTGATTCAAACAAACGCTCGTAATCTGAATGTGATTCTTCCCTTGAAGCATCGTATTACCAAGTAGATACCGTTACGTCTTGGGATATAAATGTATTTAATTACATCACTATACTCCTCGTTTGCACTGCAGGTAGGTCACAAAATAAATTGTTCATACTAAACTATTCCCTCAAATCTTCTTTCAGTTGTCTGAACTGGGATTGGATGTAATTGGATTGTTTACCACCGCTCTTTGTAGGCCTTTTAGTAATCCAGTCTTAATCCGCGGTTGTAGCTTTTACTGTAGCGATAAACTAATAAAATTAGATGTCATATCGTCTAAATGGTTCCTTTGTTTGTGCTATGCGAAGAGAAATGCAAATACTTGTATTTTTCTTTATCTCTGTGAATTGCGAGCCATATACCAATGTATGATGATTGAAAGAGTTTTTTTAAAACAACATTTATATACATATGAAACATTTCATACAAAGTAATAAATTTGTGTAGTGGTTAAGTGATAATTGAATTTGAGAGAGTGCTTTTAGTACCAAATAAGTTTAAATTACGAATCTTGGTCTGTTAGGGATCGATTGCCATTGAAACTTAATGAGTTTATATAGGTAACTTTTAGTGTGCTCCTTGCACGTTATATCGACTATGTGGTTACATATAATAGAAAACAACAATTATATTTTGCTATGTGTGTGTATTTGTCTCCTTATATTTTTATTTTAAATTAAATGTTCCAAGAGCAGAAAGAAAGTAGTGGCTTAATTAAGACAACAAGAAAAACTGAGCCTTCATGTGTGACGTCTGGCAGATGTGAACATCGAAATTATTTTGTAGAAATAATAAGCAACGCGATGCGTCACCACACCGTACTACATGTTACATATACTATCAGATAGCGTGGCGACGCATCACACGAACGGCCGGTTTGACTGCTACAAAAGTCTTGCTATATATATCCGCTAGTGCTAATTTTATAACAGAAATAAAAACTGAATGGAGTATTTTCAATATGTTTTCGGGGTTCGTAGGGTAATAGGTCGGATGATGGCCGGCACATGCAGGCTACAGGCGTTTAGCGTGCGTCCGGCGACAGGTGATGATGTGACGATGCTGCCGCGCCGCGCCGTTGTAGCTGCACACCAGGTCACCAAACTATGCAAGGAATATGGAATAAATATTTCAATTTAGTTTTTCCTTAATTTGTTTTCTATGAGAAATAAATTGTTATTATTTTAAAATTTACTTTTATTCTTTGCATTAAAACTTGGGAGTTATATTTATAAAAAACTTTTAAGATGCTGTCGTAATTTTTTTATTTATTAAAATGTGTATTAAATTCTATTTAGTAATATATTATTACTCTTTTTTTTTTCCGTGCGGAAATCCCCTCGGTTACCACCTATGTCGGACTCGAACCGACTAAAACCGCACGCCGTCTCGGGTACAAATAGCCATTATACCCTAGAAAGGAAGTCCCTGGTGCCCCGACATACCTCGGGCCATCTAAGTTAATCTACAACAACAGGTAGACGACCCCCCCCGTGTGGGAACCCCATGTTCCCTCTGCTCCCTGGAAGTAAGCGCGCTTCGCAACGCGCTCGACGCCACCCCGGCCTGCTTCTGCTAGGGTGACAGATGGCAGGCCTGCGCTTATAGAGGACGGAGGTCGTTCTGCGACCTCCAGCGGCTGAGTCGCCTGCGGTACCTGGCCCGTTCCCAGGGCTCGCGGGCCGGGAGAGTCCTAAACCCCTCCCGGTCCCGCTCCAATATTTTAATATTCAAAAAAAATAAATGGAAAATGGCTGGTAGTGGATAGACGTGGATTGCGCTCCTTGGGGAAACAGCGGATGGCAATAGGCTGATGATAATGACTATTCTAGAAAAGGATTTAATTCCTCTATATCACATGAGTGAAATCAAAATAATAGTTGGCATAATCCGGGACCTTAATACGTTGATAATAATCAACGAAACTTTTTATGGATAAAGCTACATAAACCCTATGTTTTAAAGTTTGCACCTGCCAAGTTACTACAGGTTTCCTGCCTCAACAAATATGATCATGAACTTTGGATAACTATGAATTTTAAACTATTCCCGGTTGCCCTTTTATTGTCCTATAGTAGAGTTGTAACCTTACAAAGAAAATGAACAGTGAGTAGGAAGTAGGAAAGTTTGTTACATATGAAAACGCTATAAGTACTAGGCGTGGTACTACGGAACCAACATTTGTTGATAGTCCCCAATGTGGATCACATCTTTACCTTTCCAAAAGCCTCAGTTCAGTTCGAAAGTTAAGTTTACGATATCGTTAAAACACAAGGTGTGCGATAGGAATACGTCATTGCCATTACTGATTGAGTATTTCAATGATGCGAGATAGAAGTTAGGACATTATGATAATCTAATATATAAAATTCTCGTGTCACGGTGTGCGTCCTACGAAATGGCTAGACCGATTTTCGTGAAATTTTGTGTGTTTATCGGGTAGATCTGAGAATCGGCCAACATCTATTTTTCATACACCTATTTTTTTTGTTTTGACATTTTTTAAAATAATGTATATGGCAAAACAACGTTTGCCGGGTCAGCTAGCAGTACAATAAAAAGTATGAAAATCTCCATGGAGGACGAAATTCATATCCCTGCTTATTTACTTATCGTGCAGTAGACAGGATTACAGACCATACAACAACATCAGTAATACCGAATGTAAATTAGAGTCAGATATCGCGCTACTCCAGCCTGACAATCACCATCCCCCAATTTATATCTTGACCTCACTGGAAACACAGTACACACCTTTGAAGCGTCCAAGCGCAAATAAATATAATTATTATAAAGCTAACTACCAAGGAATAATTGCGGAACTAAATAACGTAAATTGGGATAAACTATTTGTGCATCTCACAAGTGACCGAGCAGTAGATGTTTTTTATGAATATTTATACGGTATTATTCGATTACATGTTCCACTCACGCGACTTAGATCAACTGCATTTCCTGTGTGGTTTAGTGCTCCTCTCATTAAAATTTTCAAACAGAAAGAACGTGCTTGGGTAAGGTGGAAAAAACTTCGAAACCTATCAGATTATGAAAAATTCTCCATCTACCGAAAACATTTTAAACAACTATCTGAACAATGTTTCAATAAGTATATATCATCTATTGAAGATAGCATACCTCTCAATGTTAAGCACTTTTGGTCGTACATTTCTAGACGCAGGAAGGACAGCGGACTTCCAGCTAGCATGAGTTATAAAAATATATTTTCTAACAATCCCAAAGAAATCTGCTCATTATTTTCCACATTCTTTAGCTCGGTTTATGAATCATCTACCTTTGATGCTCAGAATTGGTCACCCCCCAATGAACTTGCTGAGATATCTTCTTGCATATCTGACATCTATCTCGATAAGAATGTTATATTAAAGTCACTGTTGTCATTAGATCTAACTAAGGGGCCAGGTCCGGATGGTCTCCCACCTATGCTCTTTAAGCACACAGCGCAATGTATCCACATTCCTTTGTATATACTTTTTAACAAATGTCTCAAGGAAGGGGTATTTCCGTGCATTTGGAAAAGAGCTTTCATTATACCAGTTCATAAAAGTGGAGACAAAGGTAATATAGAAAACTACAGGCCCATATGCATACTGTCCACCTTATCTAAGCTTTTTGAAAGTCTAGTACACGGTCAATTATTTCCTCAACTGAGTCATCTTATTATTCCCGAACAACATGGATTTGTTAAATCCCGTTCTACTACTACAAATTTAATGATCTTTACCCAATTTTTATTTGAGAACTTGGATAAGGGCATCCAGGTTGATGCTGTATACACTGACTTTCAAAAGGCTTTTGATAAGGTGGACCACAAATTGCTTTTGGACAAAATTGCCTTCAACGGCATCAGAGGTAATTTACTTAGGTGGTTCACATCATACATATTCCGTAGAACTCAAAAGGTCGTTATCAATGGTTATGAGTCCGATTTTATGGTCGTCGAGTCCGGAGTGCCCCAGGGCTCAGTACTAGGCCCTTTGCTTTTTATTTTGTTTATAAACGATATTAGTACCTGTATAGTTAACTCTAAATTCCTAATGTATGCTGACGATATGAAAATCTATAAGACCTGCACGAATACTCAGGATTGCATACTATTGCAAGAAGATCTTTGTAGGCTCTCACAGTACTGTGTTGTTAATAAACTGCACCTTAGTTTACCAAAATGTCACTTTACATCCTTCACAAAGAACAAAAGTCCTATTAACTTTCCATATACACTGAATGACACAAGTCTAAGGAAAAACGAATGTACTCGAGATCTTGGTGTTCATTTAGATTCTAAATTACATTTAGATATTCATGTCGACAATATCATAAGTAAAGCCTTTCGGATGTATGGTTGCGTCATGCGCTCCTGTAAAGACTTCAAAAAGCCCAATACCTACCTTTTCCTATATAAAGCACTAGTCCGTTCCCAGTTAGAGTATGCTGTACCCATTTGGAGCCCCTTCTATAAGAAATATAAGCAGAGGATTGAAATGGTACAGAAAAAGTTTCTTCGTACTACTTATTACAAATGTTTTCATGCTAAGATTCCTTATGTGGATCTTCTGAAACATTTTAAGCTCTTAAGCTTGGAGCATAGACGCATCTTACTAATGTTAATGATGCTGTACGGCATATGCAATAACAAGTATAATTGTACAGAATTATCAAACAGGCTATGTTATGTAGTACCCAGGTCTGTCATTCGGAGGGAGGTGCGCGTACCTCGGTTATTCTACACGGAAAAGTGTAGAACTAATGCTGGAGAGCGTGCACCTCTTCGCCGATTATTGACAACGTACAACTCACATGCTACGAGCTTGGATATTTTCGCTCTCACTCACTCTAAATTTAAAAAAATTGCCACTGAAATTCTTGCTGATCTATAATAACATTCTCAGTTAACTACCTATCTATCTTATATTATTACATATAATTCACCGATTGTGTATAGTGCGCGTCCGTTACCTTTTCTACTTTATCTGTAAACTCGTGGACAATAGTGTGGGTTATACGTTTTAAATATGTAAATGCCAAATCAATTGTAAAGACTGCATTGTATAACTGTTTTTTGTCCCTAATAAATAAAATAAAATAAAAAATGGTCTATTAGTAAGAAATAAACTTACCGATAAAATGATAGTTTATTAGTTGAATTACACGTCCCTGATGCGTTTTCACAGCCCATTATGCTGCACCATTTTAACAATATACTCGTAAATTTACATACGACGACGCTCTGCGCAACTAGATCACAAATTTCTGTAAGTGGTGTTCGTCTACACATCATTGCGGCGACAAGCTCAAGCGTCGTTGCAACTTCTAGTGTTATTATTAAGATTTCGGTGTAATTTATCTATGATAAGTATGTATTTAGAAATATATAAGTATGTTTAGCAGCAGTCGGGTTACCATAGCACAGGCTCTGCCTAGTTTGGAATTAGACGGCCGTGTGTGAGATGTGTTAAGTTATTATTATAAGTATTATAATATTATTATGTTATAACATGTTTGAAACAGCTGCAACTCTGTTTCTTAAATATGCCATTAATTTTGGGGATATACATATATTTCTCAGTATCGTTTTGGCAGATCAGTATCATTCTTAAATAAATAACGAATTGTGCACAAATTTTGGTAACCTTCTCAAGATTCGTTATGATAAATTATCTCTTATTTAAGGATGCTGTCTATAAAAACGTCTAAAAGGCTCTTAGAACTACGGCCCCGATCGAGTCGTGTATGATAATGCGGCCAAGTGTTGGCTTCCACCCAAGCTTCGATGGCACTGTTTGCGGAGCTTTCCCAAATAGTAAAGCAGATTTAAATTTACCCAAAAGATTAGCAAAACATTTCCAAGTGACACCTGGAAAAATATCCGAAGTTGTTGTTAAAAACTGCAGAGATTTGAGAAAGTTTGTTCCATGACACTGAAATATTTAAAAGAAGACGGAAGGCGTGTCATGTCAGTCAAATACGAAAGGTTTAGGTATATTAGGGAGGTGTTTGCTGTTTGGAGATAGCACTACGTCACTCCGAAGAAATTGAAAAAAAAGGAATATGACTACACGGATGGCGTAGTGGTTTAAGCGGTCGCTACGCCGCTTCCTACTAGGGCGAATGTTGTGAGTTCGATCCCCACATGGGACGACACTTTGTGTGATCAAAAAAATGTCGTTCTGAATCTGGGTGTTCTATGTGTCCGTTTCATGTATGTGTATAAAGTCCCCCGCGACACAGAATATGTTCCTAGGTCGGGCGTTCACAAGTTGAAATGACAGATAATTGTTTTGTAGTAATTGTAAAAGTAACCACTTTATAAAGATACACTTTTGTGAAGTAGAAGTTATACACAAAAAAAAAGTTGATATTGAAGCATATGGCTTCAATATTACCTTTTTTTTTTAAGACACTTTGTGTGATCCACAAATTGTTGTTCTGAGTCTGGGTGTTCTTTGTGTCCGTTTCATGTATGTTTGTAAAGTTCCCCGCGACACAGGATTTATTCCTAATGCGGGAGTTGTCTTTTTAAAAAATAAAAAAAAATAAAAAAATATTAACATTTTTTGCTGCGCTGAAAATTTATTAATAATAAATTGTTAATAAAAAAAAAAATATCATTACTAACAGGTAGTAATAGCATCTAATAACTATTTAACTTTACTGGATATTTGAGTTAGGTAAAGTTCTACTCCTCATGATCTTATATTTAATAACAATGTGTTTGAACTTATGGCTTTCTGATTAGTGAAAAAACTATTTTAAAAGTTTTCAACTTCACTTGAACCCTACTCGTTAGTAACAATTTGTCTGAGTAGAAAATTTAATTATCAACCTGAGAAATTTCATCTTGACTCAAATTAAGATTTTCCTTTTAACAGTCGATTAACATGCAAATTGCATATTAATTTCAATGAAATGGACGACCATTAAAACTTAATATAAAGGATCAAAAGATCGTTTTACGGTGTATTACAGGTGCTTAGATATTTTAAAAGTGATTAACTGGGGTTTAAAAATTAAAGCAGAGAGGAACTCGGCTATCACTACTGTAAAGATTAATGTAGGTAATGTTATAATGTTTTCTAAATACACTTTTTTTATGAATAAAAAATTTATTCAGAAATAAATTATTTTTTAGGGTATTGCGTTGGAATTGATACAAAACTTAAATATTAATAAACTTAAACTTAATAATAATTAAAAAGGGAAGATAGATGGTTTATAATACATATGTACTCAAATTGCATCACACAAAATATAATTTAATATAAGTAACATTAAAATAAGGTGTCCGTATGGATTGAGGAGTCATTTTAGATTTTAAACGGAAGCTCACTCCTTATTTAGTAGGTGAGCAAATAATTTTGTAGGACAAATTCTAAAATTTATCAAAAGTTATATCAATGTAAGAGTGGCTCCTCAATCTAAATATCTGAAGTGAGGAATACCATGAGACATGGAAAGTATTTAATGAATATTTTTGAAAATTTTGTATCATTTAATAGTAACTGTGCTGTATATTCAAGAATATACAATGATTTTAATGTGGCTTCTCAATCTATATTTAAGAGCGTGAATTACCATTTAATTAATGGATCAAAATTTACATTTCACTCCAAAAACATTTAGTAGCAAGTGTGTTTGAATTTGTAGCATCTAGAGAAAGTAGTAAAACTGAGTGGATTTAGTAAATAAACGCATTTTATTTGGCTCCTCAATCCTGTCGTTGTGCATAATAAATAATCGACTGTGCCGATCTCAGATCACAACAAAAACAAAAGCCATAGACACTAACATTTAGTATAAATGTCTACTAAATAAATATGTACAGATCAACATTGTATATATTTGGTATCTAAAAAATGAATTACTTTATGATATTCCTTACGAAATCGCTATTTAGGGTGAACAGGTCAAAATGTGAAATCACAGGGACTAGTTTTTTTAATTTAATTTTCAACAAATCGACAATTTTCGAAATATAGAATTGTACAAAAATTCTTCAGTTATAAGTCTCCATTAATCAATTTGGATATAAATTTTATATTGACTTAATATTGGTTGGTCAGTGCTTTCTCGAATTTTACATTGAGAATCATAGTTATCGTAACAAAACATCTCATCCTTTGTTGGGTAGTGACATGCCAGCGAATTGCAGGCATAAATTCTATAACATATATTTTAATACAACCTACTCGTACTATTACCTATTTCTGCTGCGTTTTGTTTCGAGAAGAATAATTAAATATAAAACTAATAGTTCACTACGTCTGCTATAACTATTTATCAGTGTTGAGATTGATGATGAGACTCTTGTGTCGTGGTGTAAAAATAATTATTATTGAGGATAGGCATATAGCCATATTAATTTGCAGTTACCTCCAAATAATTAAATGAAATAAAATAAAAAAGATTTGTAAACGAAACGGAACGAAAAACACCTTTTATATAAGTTATTCATGGACACCCTACAAAAAAAAATTGTTAGGAAATTAAAGAATAGCTAATTACTTTGTAAATACTGTACTTTTTTAGGACAGGATTATACGTACATTTAGTATAAATTTATAGAAAATTTAGATGTTTTATGTTCCAAATTTCATCACAAGTACAATTATATTAGAGTCAAATCTATTTACTGAAGCTTCTTAATTGAGGAGGCAGCCAATGTGCAAATTAAATGTGCCATATCTCCAAATTCCTCATTCTTAGTTAATGATTCTTTACACTACAAATTTAATATACTTACTTACTACTAAATGATGAAGAAATTGCACATCAATTGAAAGACTGCTTCCTTGAAAAATGGTAGTCGTACTTACGTATTGTACGACAAAGTTACCATACAAATGTATATAAAGTATGGTAACTTTTTCTCTCTCTCTACTAACTACTCTCATACTGAAAGTATAAGAACAATAAATTATTGGAAAAATAAATTATGATATTCGAAATTGGATCTCTTTGGGAACATGTTACTTTTAATTTGTGAGACCGTCATTTGTTTTATTAATGTGGCGTCCTTGTGACTCGTGAATATCTTCGTTCAATGATTTTTATGATTATTGTTGTTACTTGAGTCAACAAGAGAGTAGCCAGAGACTTCAATTGGCATTTGGTGATGAAGCACCATGTCGCGGCTCTGTGTATTCGTGGTTTGGAGAATTTAGACGTGGACGTGATCATCTCCATGACGAGGTACGTGAAGGTCGGCCGGCGGTTAAAGACTCTAATATTGACACCGTTGAAACTGACAAAAAAATATACTTGAGAGCAAATTCGTGCTTCATTAGGCATTGGAATGAGCCCAATTCAAAACATTTTACATGTGCGTCTGAAGGTTCAGAAGCTTTGTACTCGATGGATACCGCATGACTTAATGGAGGACCAGAAAGGTCTGCATGTAAATAGTAGTGCCGTAAAATGATAAAAGTTTGATGGAGGACAGTCATTAGCTATCTTTAATATCGTGACAGGTGACAAAACCTGGGTGTACTGCTTTGAACTCAAAATAAAAAAGCCAGTCGGCAGATTGGGTTTTTCCTTTTGAAGATTTGCCGACGAAAGTTAAGAAAAGTCGAAGCATTGGTAAAAAATGGCTCTACAGTATCGCTTGAAGGTCAAAGGACAGTGACTGCAGATTAGTACGTCAACACTTGCTTGCCCCGAGTATTAGAAAAAGTTCGCGAAAAGCGTCCTTGAAGCAATGTCCTCCTTCACCACAATAACGCATCCTCACATTCCACTAAGGTAACAGAAGCCTATTTGAAGGCTTCAAATGTGGAACTGAAGACGCATCTGCCTTACAGCCCGAACCTCGCACCCTGCGACTTTTTTTATTTCCAAAAATTAAAGACAAACTTATAGGCACACGTTTTACGAGCCCTGAATCGGCGGTGAATGCGTTCCATAAAACCATTGAAGAGGTCCCTTAGGAAGACTGTTCCAATTGATTTGTACAGTGGTTTCAGCGAATTCAAAAATGCATTAATTGTGAGGGAATATACTTTGAAAAACAATAAATGTATCGTAAGTCTTAAATCTAGTCTTATTAAACAGAATCCAGAAACTTTCAGTATGCCCTAACTATACTACAAAATCATACTAAATGATGATAAATAACGTTAAATTAATTGATAAATCCAAACGTTTAGATTGAGGTGATTATACTACAAAATCGAGGATCGAGGCTTTAATTTTTTTAAATTTACCACTAAATAATAATACTAACTTCATTAAGATGTGAAAAGTGGCTCCTCAATCCAAACGGACACAAAATAAGTAACGTAATAAGATTCTATCTATTTGCATCCAAACGTCTAACAAATCCTCCATTTCGTCGATTACTGGTAGCGTTGCCACGTTCGATGGCAATGCTAATTCTTTCTGCTAGAAGAAGGTCCGGGTTCTGGTTACGAGAACAGACCGTGAGTAAGTATTATAATATTATAGAAAAGCATCTTTATTCAAATCCATTTTTAGAGATACATTAGGTACACACAATGTACACTAATAATATTACAGTCTAATGTTTAAGCTGTGCTAATATTAGCTGAAGAGTTTGCTTGTTTGTTTAGTTGAATGCGCTAATCGCAGAAACTACTGGTTCGAAATCATCAGCCGAACATCAATAAAAAATGTTGCAAGGTCGGGAAAAAATTATTCCACTTGTGTGACTGCTCACTATAGATTTACTGCTCGCGAATTATATATATTGGAACGAAGTTCCTTATCGCACATTACACGCCCTAAGCGGATGGGAGCGAGACCGAAAAATGTATAACAAGACTTTTTTCCGACACTTCTTACGGAATTTCGTTCCGTCCGGGGGTCCATAGGCCCCTCACGCCGTTTTTATTATTATATATTTAATCACAATTAAAAAATTAAAAGAGAAAAGAATGAAAATCTATTATTATTACTTCTGAAAATTTCAGTGTTTGACAAAATTGTTTTGTTTTGTTTGTTATGTTTTTGTGGTAGAAAACGAGAAGAAAACATCATTTTATAAATCAACTAATCCCCTAGTTGTAGAAAATTAAACAGACCATATTGATATGAAACTAATTTATGTCCGAGTTTCTCATTACTTAACTTCTTAATATATTCACATGTTCACTGTGGTAATAACTTTGCAGAAATTTAATATTTACTCAAACAGGTGTTCATTATATTTTACAGTTGCGGTAAGATAGTAGGCTTGTTTAAACGTCCGGTCTGTGTCAACAAGTCTAAACCCACTGTAACATTACACCGGCTTACTTTTGTCCCTTTTAATGGGGCGATATTTAGATATATAGCTATAAGGATATCAAATGTGCTCTTTCTCATTGAAAACTGTGGTCAACCTCGTAACTTTTGTTTTCATGGTAATAAGATATTTATCAGTGGTAGAAGACGTTTAGGAGATATTTTAAGAGGAACATGTTGTGTACAGTTTGATTAATATAACAGGTTGATTATTATGAAATTGGCGAGTTATGTTAATAATATATATTAGATATTCAAATTGTAACGTTGGATGTAATTGTACCGCATTTATTTCTTAGAGTATGTGGATATGCAGAATTAGAGAATAGAACGTTTCTATTCATTATTGATACACGAGTTCAGATATGTAAAAAAAATGCAAAGAACAAATAATAATAAGATTTATCGAATTTTGAATTCCATTATGATTCTTTTGTCTAAGTCATGAAAGAAAAGTAGATAATGATATATTGCAACATTACCACCGCTATTCGGGCGCGTGATAATAATAAAGTTTAAGATCGTAATTAGTCCCAAGTTACTAGTGTGCAATCATCATTAAACCTCATTTAAAACTACAAAGAGCGCTAGGATAACTACACTCCTAATGGAAACGGGCACGGACAACGCAATTAAACATGTCCAGAGTCTAGACAAGTTCTGACCCGCCATTGCGGTGTGTCCCTTCGCGCCCCAGATAATCACTGTTGAACTATTTAGGTACACATTACACACATAGCATGAACTTGTCTTATCGACACTAATTAAAGGTGAGCTAGAAATTGTACAAATTTAAGTTGAAGTGTATGTAAATGTACTCCTGTGTTAAAGGAGATTGCTGAACAAAGTTTAAACTTTTACAGAATTGACAATCTTACTTTGTCAAATTATTGCTGTAAATGATTATTTTTAATTAAATTTGCTGACTTTATTTTTATGAAAATTATTGCAGATGTATGCCGTAACGAAACTTCAAAAAAAAATGATAGGTACACCTAAACATATTTTTTAATTTTTCTTTAATTAAAATTAAGAAAAAATCTCGTCAGAATAAATATAATCATACATATACTTACATATTTTTAAGTTTTAAAATAGTACAAATTAAATCATGGTCCGATCCTAAGTAAAATTATATACATTGATTTCATATATTTTCCTTACATGTGTTTTCATCTTCATTATTATTACCTATAATTTATGTCACATAATACATTTGTGGCATAAATCATAGGTAATAGGAGTTATGTGATAAATAAGATGTATGTTTATACAGAAACTGCAAAACTGTTGCATGCAAATGTATTCGTGCCACTTAGCAAAGCTAATAATGTTATGTGGGTAACGAGTCAAAAATCAGTCCTTCATATAATTTCTTTTGAGTAAAGACCGTGCAATATTTTTCATTATTCTGTACAAATAATAATTTAAAAAAAAACGGACATCTGACATACAAAACCTTCTAGTTTCAAATGTTGACAGTGTTTGTGAAATTATGCTTGATTAATTTATAAATTTACAATATTGAACTCAATAAATTAAATATATACAACTAGCTGACCCGCGCAACTTCGTCTGCGTCTCTCAATAGTAATAAATTTTCTCCGTTTTTGAAACATTCTTCATTGGTGCTCCGCTCCTATTGGTCTTAGCGTGATGATATATAGCCTATAGCCTTCCTCGATAAATGGGCTATCTAACACTGAAAGAATTTTTCAAATCGGACCAGTAGTTCCTGAGATTAGCGCGTTCAAACAAACAAACAAACAAACAAACTCTTCAGCTTTATAATATTAGTATAGATTAGAGAGTCATTGCACACACGGCAGTTTGATCCCAAACTAGGTAGACTACTGATAAACCCACGAACTGTGTGAACGAACCTTGCGAAATATCAGTAATATTTTCTGAATTTCACTTTTGCTGGTGAATTAGTATTACCCACTTCCAGTCCTGTTTTAATGAGTACTGTACCGTTTATAATATAAAGATATTATCCAAAGCACTTTGGACATTTGGTTTTAGACAGAAATTAAGTAAACTTCATGTGGCGTATGGAAGTGAGTGTGAAGTGAGTGATATATGAAACAATTCAATACGGAAATTAGGTAGATTCAGTTTCATTAATAAAAGTGGGCCAAGACCCAATGTAATAAATATCGTATCTTTTGACTTACATATTGTTTATACAATAGCATCCAATACTGTTGGGATTACAGAGACGGACATCGGCCCGCTTCCCTGATTTATTATTGCATATATCGAACACCGAATGTTTGTGTCCCCAACTTATTCTAATATAAGCGACGAACGGTGTTAATGTCACCTATAAACGGATTGATTTGAGAATACGGTAAGTATACTTATTATTCCTATCTATATTAATGAATTCCATATATTTTATAGTTAGTTTTAGTATTGTAGTTAGATTATTGATGTATGTAAATGAACAAATAAGATGTTTTAAGAAGAAATTAAGAAGGCATGAAACATGTCGGAACATTTTATAGGCTCTGGTATTACCTGTGAACGAATCTGGCGGCATTATCTTATCCCCCGACAATAATCACAATGAAAAACTTGGTTACTTTACGAGCAAGAGAAACTTTATATGATCACGTTGGCGGTTATAATTGAAGGGTGCGATAAGTCCGCGTTTATTGCAGTCCCATGACAGTTCAGTTCATTCGATTCGCGGTTAGCCCGTTTGTTGAACATGAAGTTACCAAAGTAAAATAATATGCTATGGGGTTAATCTAAAATGTTTATCGTATTATAGGCTTGAATAGCTGTTTTTGTAACGCCAAGCTAAGTCTCCACTTTACTGTAGACATAAGGACTGCACAGTGACTGGACAGTAGTTTAAGTGGTTACCTCGCTGCTTCCTACTGAGTTGAGTGTTGCTGGTTCGATTTTCACATGGGAAAATACTTTGCGTGATCCACAAATTGTTGTTCTGAATCTGGGTGTTCTTTGTGTCCGTTTTATGTATATATGTAAAGTCCAACACACAGGATATATTACTAGTGCGGGAATTGTTTAAAAAAAAAACTACGAGTACATGGCGTATGGCGATGCCAACAAGTCGGTCTATATTAGTGGGCTGACACCTTAGTTCGATACATCTCACGCACATCAGTCCTAGAGATATTAAATAATTATAATGAGAGCAAAAGTATATTTCAAACTATTCGGCTGTTAAAATATTAGCAAAGACCTGAAACTCACCTTTTAATTATTCTGTAAATGACATCGAAAAGTAAATAAGTGGTCTGTAAGAAAGAGATTTTAGTTTAATGTAACTGCACCTGAGAATTCCAATTTTCGTACTAAAAATTCGGTCACAGTTCAGTTCCGATGAACTCGCGGTCTCACATCTGTGATGCAACGTATTTTCTTAGTATTAAACATCTTATGTTGACTGTAATATGATTACATCGTATTGTAACCGAAAATTTAATCATTAATCTACTAGTCTTAGTAATACTTTACTATTTTATAGTGTCCGATGAAAAGTCAATATCTATGTATGACTTAACTCTATTTTGCTTTTTGGAGTTCTACATACAAATTACCATCACTTTTACTTGTACTTAAAACTTCAGTCATGTTATTAAAATATTAAAGTACTATGCCAGTAGTACTTTCTAACTGCTTGCTTGCTGTCTTGGTATAGTTTCAAGATATTGGAGAAGGTAAGCTAGGTCAGTTATCATTTTTATTAAGAAAATGCTGGTTCTACAATACTAAAATGGTTTTATTTTTTAAATTTCAACAATAATCACAGTGATTGCGATGCTTAAATTCAAGATTAGATTGCTAAAGATGACTATAATAGACTTTAAAACATGCAATGGACTGCACCTAAGTTTAATACAGAACCAAATTTGAAGACATAACCATTACTTAAGAATTATTGAACTTCGGGGTAGGAACATTTAGCCGAGCCAAGATTTCACAATAAAACGTTTGAAATCTCGGCGTATATCTCACCTCTAATATTACTAACTCTATCTGAAAATGTAAGCGTGTAAATATCACAAAATCCTCGTGACTCGCAACCAATCAGCCGTGAGAGATCGCGCTATTTCCTCCAAGTGCATCTATTCACCAACGTAATACGTTCACGCTCTTTCTATTACCCGTATGACATAATGGAATTCCCAACTGATTGGGCGTTTTCCTATAGGTAGCAAAAAATGACGATAAATCGCGATCAATCTATTTTACGTTGATCTAGAGATTTACCCCTAAACGCTATTGTAGCATGAACAATGGGCGCTTTTTGGGAGTGATGTAAATGGATTTGAGTTAATATTTTAGGTTATACTGTAGGTGTTTTATATGAAAATATTAATACTTATTATATATAAATATTTATACTTACACTAATAGAAGAATGTGTTGGTAAGATTCTGTAAGGCAAATAAGTACAATCTTCACATTATCTGTGAAAGTGCTGCGTTAAAAGAATTGAAATACGTAAGAAAAAGACTCACAATAACAATACACTTCTGACGCTTTTTTTTGTCTTGTGAAGACTTCCACATGACGTTACCGTTAGGTGTCACGGTGGATTGTCATGTTGGTAATTTGTAATCGGTCGGCTTCCGTTTATTGCAGGGACTAGGGTATCGTCTACGAAAGAAAGTCACTAAGAGAAACGAATTACTAGTTTATTTACCTACCTATAGATGCCTACCCAATCATGATTATGATCGTGTCAAGTTCATTACAAATGATGAAGAATAAATATTTTTTGATGACCGTGTTTTTTCAGAGACAGGTCACAAAGAGGTGGATGCGAGAAGCCGAAAATCAATCTAAGTGGCGTGCAATGGGAGAGGTCTATGTCCAACAGTGGAATGCGATAGGCTGATGATGATTATAATGATGATGAGGTAACAAAACAAATCATAGTTGGGGTGATTCTAACTGGACGTTATAACCCACTCCAACAACAACAGTGGTATTAATTTAACTCAAGACGAACTGAACAATAATCACAAGAACAACGTATTAGGGTTTTCAAACAAACATAAAAAAAACAAGTTCTATGTTTCTATGTAAATGCACTTTTTTTTTAAACTTCTTTCTATTCTTTCCATTCTATGTTTTTCTTTGATACCTAACATTATAACAAACTTAGTTACCTATGAACTAAATGTTAATTAACATTGCTATTTCATCCTTTAACCTGTGTTAAGTCCTTTCGTAACATTAAAAGTATAGAGAATATATTTTTTTCTATTTATAGACATTTTACATAACAGAGGTACTTAGAAGGAAAACCCCAACTAAACTGGGCACTGAAATGCACTTAAATGGGCTGTGGGTCAGACTATTATTAAAGATGTTCAGTGCATACGGACTAAGATGACCATAAACGTCATGACAGCTCTTTTGAACTCGAGTTTAAAAGAGCTATTATGCTGCTTAACATAAGTGTATTGCTACTGTAGTTACAAATAGTTTATACAACTATAAAATATAATGCAGCAGAGTTCAATATATGAAATGTAATAACCAGTGAGAGAGTGGCTCATTTCCTCTCTCCATCCAATATCCAAATAATTTCATCCTCGTTCTATCACTCACGATGGCACATGATTTAATTGTAAAATTTTGCTGGTGATGAATAGAAGTGTAAAAAGATTTTATATACTTTGTTTTTCGTGTCTTGAGTTGCGGTGGACCATTACGAAAGATCCTTTCATCCTTAACATAAAAACATTAATTAGGTATGTTCTATGTAAAAAATACTAGCATTTTGCAAACACTTTAACCTCTTAGGTACGGGATCTGTTTAGCACTGACAACGGCACCTATATCATACGTGACTGTGTGATTATTTTCAAAAACATAGTTGTTAAATTTAATTCTACATTTATATTAATACGTGAAGAAAAACCCTCTTTAAACAAATCTGGTGCATCGAGGATAATGAAAATAACAAAAAAGTGCAATTTGTAAAAAATAAGCATAAGATCAGGTAAAACGTTTTTAAATAGTTGTTTATGTTTATTTCTGAACACGCAAAAGCTCACTTTGAATGTTATCGGATCTTCTGAATTTGTATATAACGCAGGTGTTTGTTTACGATACTATTGATCTTGTTGAGTATTTCGCCGTAAGCACGTAGTATAAATTAAATTTATAAATTTTATTTGTCTTGGAATATTTATACGGGATCAAAATGATGAAGTACTGGAACAAGAAAGTAGCTGTTGTGACTGGAGCAGCACACGGGATAGGTGCTCAGATAGCTGAGGACTTAGCGAAGGCAGGTTTGATAGTGATTGGATTTGAACCAACTGAGGAAAAAGTTGATGAGATACTAATAAATCTGAATAAGTTGGGCAAAATAGAAGGACAACTCATCCCTTGTAAATGCGATATTTCTAAAGATCAAGAACTAAAACACGCTTTTGAAGGTATTGTAAAGGTTTACGGTGGTATTGATGTGCTAATAAATAATGCTGCTATAGGAAAAGAAGGGTTTATATGTACTGGTAACCTCAATGACTTCAAAAATATTATAGACACTAACATTTATGGTTTAATTGCATGCACGCATTTCGGGATTGAATCTATGATGAAAAAGAACGGTTTTGGACAAATTATTAATATTAACAGTATATGTGGTCATTATATGCCTCCGTTTGCTGAGCCCAAAATTAATTTGTATATAACATCAAAAAGGGTCATGACTGTTTTGAATACTCTTTTGAAAAATGAATTTAAGTCATTAAATCGAAAGATCAAGGTAACAAGTGTCTCTCCTGGCATCGTTCGTACAGGTATTTTCAAAACAGCGGGAATAGAATTTCTTGATGAAGATTTCTTTAACAAAAATCCTCATTTAACACCTAAAGATGTGTCAAATGTGGTATTAATGATTTTAGCTGCTCCTCGTGGGATTCAAGTCAATGAAGTGATATTCCACGCATTACATGAAATTTATTGAATTTTAAATAAGTTTAGAGGATGTTTAAACGTAAATAACTTGTCCATCTTAAATGTGGGTTCATAACCCATAAAAGTTATGGATCTTATACTCGTATACGAGTACACATTAAACTTTCTTATCTTAAATGTAAACTAATCTGCTTAAAATGCATTTACATAATAAACTTTTTCAAAATAAATTGAATTTTCACATTTACATTTGTTTTTATTCATGGCTTAGGAATCCATGTAGGATGAGTGTATATGGTTCAAATCACATAACTACATATAATTTCAACTAGTTTTATTACTTACTTTTTATCGAAATCAAATACTGTTTGTATTAATATTTTATGATTTTTTTCACTTTTTCACACAAAAAACTAGCCTAGAAGTCTATTTATAGCGATTTGTCCATCCAAAGATTGCCTGTAAGAAATTGCTTTTTAGCGCTAAGTCCGCCATTTGCACTCGTAACTGTTCAATAATTTGATGTAATCTTGTAAGAAACAAAACATTGGCGTACAGGTACATTCTACCAGTGACTTTACGTATTTGTGCATAATGGCAACTACCTACTATAATTAAATTATTACTATATACTATAAAATTATGACTAAAATCATGTGTGAAATGTGTAAGGTTATTTTATTATTATTATTCTCTTTATAACATAATATACATATTAATTACATTTTCAAATATAGTACAAAAGAAAAAAAAAACATAAAAAAAAGTAGACCACCGACAACGGGTACAAGGAACACACAGATGGTTAGGACTCCAAAGACACAAACATCCTCTGAATTGACTTCTGCATCAGATGAGTGAGATGCATGCAGTTAGCCTCTGAAGGTGTTATTCGAGGTTCTTGGCAATCAATCCGTGAGCAGATACGACTATCGGAACAATGATCGTCGAATCCACATTCCACATATCGACAATCTCGTGAGATAAATCCAAATATTTTATTTGTTTTTATTTTTCAACTTTCACGAGATTCTCGTCATGAGGAACGGCGATATCAACAATCATTGCGCGACGCTCTAATAGATCTATCACCACAATATCTGGCTTATTGGTAACAATAGTCTTGTCTGTGGTTACATATCGATCCTAATACAACATGGCCCGACCATTGTCGAGAACTGTCGGTCACATACCTGTGGTATGGCACCTCTAGATTCACAAGTTGGTATTTAACAAGCTGTTGACGTGCGAGCCTGGCTACTTGATTGTGCCTGTGCAAATATTCACCGTTAGCGCTACGAGAACAACCAGCAATATTATGCCTGATTGATTCCCCAGAACGGTGGCTTGCCCGACAGATGGCAACCGTACCATCTTTCAGAATATATTTCCGATAGTTATTCGTCATAATAGCTTCGACCATAATCGCACAAATAATACCTTCAGCTTCTCCAAAGAGATCACCATACCGTAGCCAAGTCGTAGATGTTTTTAAGTCTATATCGGACCCGTTTAGGGCCCGATAAAACCGACCATGGAGCTCTTTGCCCTTCCCTACTTCCCTGCGATCATTAATACTAAGTACTACAGGTTTGCGCCAATTCTCTTTAGCAGAAATTCTAATTCGATCTGAGTTCATCTAAGTATACCAAAGGAATACATCAGAACCGGCATGACCCAACCATTGCATGCTCGCATCTTGTTGCCACTTGATAAAAGACTTATTATTATTATAGACTGTCAAATATACATATATTTTAATGTATCTATAGTATTCTAAAGTCAGGGCAATTACTTAAAATGCTGTAGTGTAAACTTTAGCCATGAAGAATTTATTTGGTTTGATTAAGGGAATAACAGATTTATCTTTGTTGAGTTATATTAAATCGAGAATGATTTTGACATATGCAAATATTTTTAATTTTCGTAAAATGAATATCGAGAGAAAAAAATCTAAGTCAGTAATTTTAAAATCAAATTTATTTTTTAGAGAACATGCGTTTTTTAGAGAACTTATTTACTAGAGGTTATTTAAATTACAGTTAGCTTAAAAATAAATATCAAGTAAAAATAATAAACTTAAAAGATTAAGGAGTTCAAAATACTTGTTATTTAAAGTAAAGCATTTCAAAGGGTCGCGTTTCATTTTTCTTAAAGCTTAATTGACTTGACGAACAAAAAGGAACAGCAGTGCCTTTATTCAACTCTGTGAAGGACTTAATTAACTTCTTTTCTTTTTTGTCTTAATCTGATGACAACCAAGATCGTTTGCATTCGGTTTATGTATCTATTATTTTAATTAATTGGTTACAAAATGAGAATATTGTGTGTAAATGGTGTACAGAAATATAATATATTAAAATACTTAAGTAGGCAAATGTTCCTCATTGCTAATCGAGTTGTTCTAGTTTTTTGAGCCATTTATTTTTAAACAGAATTTTAAATTTACTCTTCTTTGTATGTCTTATTTGATGGGTGTAGTGCATGCCTGAGTTGCCGGCTGTAGTAGTTGGCACTTGGACATTATTGTTAAACTCATTTTGAAATTTCCTAGTACTGGTGCTGAGAAAAATGGACTATCCAAAATGTATTTGAAATAAGTTTTTTGTTATGGAATAGGGGGCAAACGAACAGACGGGTCACTTGATAGAAAGCGACTGCCAGGAACGCTTGCAACTCAAATTAGTATTCCTGAGTCCCTAAGTGATAAAAAAACTTATCTTAATGGCAACTCCGGTGTCCCTTTTAATGCCTTCGATATATGTACATATGTATCTCGGAAAGATTTCATTTTCTATAAAAGAAAGAGTTACACCTGTAAACAATATACTTAAAACCCTTATTGAACAAGCTTGCTATTTGAGCTCTTATTAACAGACTAATAGCTTATTAAGACTGAGTTAGCCTGTGACCACGGCCGGTGCAACCTGGTCGAAACGTCAGGCAAACCAGACGTATGTAATACCCTAAATAAGAGATCGCGTTAATTCCCGTTAAATAATATTAATTATCATGGAACGCGAAAGTTTAAAAGTTAGTAAAGTTGAAGGAGGTAAGGGATTTTAAAACAAAATGGATTATCAATATATGAGCTGAAAAAAGTGTGGTCCTCACATTTTGCATACTCACTTCTATCCGATCTATTCTTGTTTGACAGTGGCTGAATGGCCAGTATCTTCTTATTAAGAAAATAAAAGTTGTCAGAAACCTGCCAAAATATATTGAACGATGTCGATTTTAATATTATCAACACTATATAAAGCTAACGCAAATAAATTTCAGTTTGCGTGAATTTACTATTGACTTTGTTGACATATAATGCCTACAACTTCTCAACTAGCATATAAAGTGAGATCTGAAGACGCTAGGTTTACATATGAATCACCAAGTGTAGACAAATTACATAATAAAAATATAGAATCGATTGATGAAGACGCTCGCATAGAATGGAGCAATTTAATATTTTTACCGTTTCATCCAGTGTTTCAAAAGTTAGTTCTTATTTGTGTAATAGTCAAGACTTACGTGGTGAGTATTAATTTGGGTTTTCAAGTATACCAGCATTCGATATTATTACATTTTCTAGTCAAAGAGATGGCTTGATCACGCCTAGTAATAGAGGTCGCTGTCACTAATATCTATGTACTTTAAGATGTGCTTTAGTCTGATCTTTTACCTTTATTCATAGACTGTCATTTAGATACGCCACGAACGGGGTTATGTGGGGCGATAGTAATATACATGAAATATAATGTTATCAAAAACCTTGTAATAACATATAGAGTTTGATTGTCTTTCTGTCCGAACTACGTGAATGTAGTGATTACACGTGCTATAACAATAGGCAATGAAAGGTTATTGACAAGTTACACTCGAACATTTTACAAACCTTTAGTGATGCGGTTGTAATTGACAGAAGAACGACTACACTTTCCACTCACGGTGCACAGGACCACTGAAATATGGAAGCGGGGGCATCGAGCGACATATTACAACGTTGCAAATGTATGCCTGGAGTGGCGGTAGCAGTGCTAAAATCTAAAGTAATACGGCGCGATGACGTAGCTTGAAGAAATTGGTATAAGCCGCACCCGTTTATACAGAGTGGTACAACTTTTTTGTACCACTCTGTATAAACGGTACATATTTTTTGCTGACATTGTGTCAATTAGCGTTATCAAATTTTACGTGTTATAGCGTTGCTCCGCTCAAAGTGTTAAATAAACATCTCAATATACGTGACAACAAGTTATAGTTCCAACCAAAACCGTCAACTGAGACCGCGGACTATGTATTAAGCATGCTTTATGGTATACTGAGTGGTGACATTTTTGCTTGTTTACTAGACCTGTCAAAAGATTTTGATCTGGTTTCTTATGATGTAATATGGGATAAGGTAGCGTAGGGGACAATCGCCACAAACCATTAACATTTTAAAGTTCTGGTATGGAAACATCAGTTACGCAGGCGATATGGTGCTCCTGAGTGCTTCAATCTGCGGAAATATAAAACTTGTCCAGGTATGTCAAAGTTACGCCAAAAAATGGTTTTTGATGGTTTGATTTAAAATCCCAAGAAATCGGAGGGCTTGGCGTTTGACGCTGGTGGTAGAAAAACCGACAATGTACCTCCCGTGATCCTCATCGGCATGACTTTACGGCTTTACGGAGAGTTTATAGCTTCTAATATCTTGGCCACATATTAACCCAGGGGTTAGGAGTCCGGAGTTAGGAGTCCAGGACGATTCAGACATTGAGCGAGAACGGAGAGCGTTGTAAAGATCGAACATGCTGGCCCGCAAGTACGCACGGTGCTTTCTTAATGTGAAAATCATACTGTTCCTTGAATATTGCCATTACTGCCATCCTGGCTGGTAAGGCGGGCTGGGGCGCAGTGGTCACTTTCTGTGAAGTTGTAATGCTCCAGAAAGAGACCGCTGAACGGGATCGGGAGAGAGCCGATCGCTATCGTAGAGGACGTCGGCGGTTCAGCTGTCGACGTGGCCGTAGGCTGCCAGAGGGCCCCTTCCTTTGGTGACAGATTAACTGTTGTGGTAGGCGATAGGATGGCAGCCTGGTTGCAAAAATGCGATCGGTCCGCAACATATAATAAGGATTGGGCCGATAGGCGGAGGAAGCCCGCAGCTTCCCAGGGATAGGGCTTTACCAGGCGCGGCGTCGATCCTATATCTCCAAGAAGCTCGAGATCCGAACGGATTTTCCACCCTGTCAACAAAGAAAAAGGCCAGGCTAGATTCATTCATAAATAAATAAAAATGCGTTCAGGATTCTGATGGGGCTGCCTCGCTACTGTATCGCATTGTTTGCAGACGCACACGAAGACTGCTTTTTCGGTGTGAATATGTGTGCGTCCCTGGTGCGCAGGGCTCGAGGCAACACTAACAGCATCCTACGCATGATCCAGTAGGCTAGATTGTACGTATGTGAGTCGCTGCTGTTCTGTCTCTGTCGGGATAGCACAGCGGTGACCCACATATTACAGAATTAGATTTATATAACTACTAACATAGGCGTAAGTATTACTAACACTGATGAGTGAGGTCATTCGAATAAATAAATTCTGAAAAAAATTGTGCATTAATTGCAGTTTGTTTAAAATTTATTTTGTGTGTGTGGTGATATTTCCGTTGCTCTTTTTTGGAAAATTCTATCTGAATTTTCCAAAAAAGAGCAACGGAAAGCTAAAACCTTAATATTATACTATTGATTCTAAATTGCCTCAATATAATGTTGTACCTTTATAATTATTTGGTTTCTCTGTTAGTAAATGATAGTCGACTGAAATGCTTACAACATACGTATTTTCTTACAGTATAGAGGGAAAATAAGCAAACGGGCCTCATGGTAGTTAGTGACTACCAACGTCCATGGACACCTGCAACTGTAGTCACAATTGCGTTTCTGCCTTTAAATGCTCAGAATTTGGGGAAGGGGTTCGGGTTTTCAATTTACTCACTCACTAGGTGAAAAGCAACATAATACAATGTCTCTTAAGTTGGATGTGTTTTAGAGCGTTTGTCCCCTTTTTTATGTTAGAGGGGGCAGACGAGCAGACGGATCACCTGATGGAAAGTGACCATTGCCGTCTATGAACGTCTGCAACTCAGGAGTCACAAACGCGGCCGTTGCCAGCTTTTTACGAAGGAGTACGCTCTTTTCTTGAAGGTTTGAAGGTCGTATGGTCCAGAAATACTATCAAAAAAGAACACCGATTTTTTGTGAGGTCGCCACTCCAGGTCATCACTCCGGTCGATCCATATGTGCCGAATTGTGGCTCTGCCACGGGTCATCCGTATACTATATATTTGTTGTAATCATGAATAAAGTATTAAATGAGTAGGTTTATAGTTATATTTTTCTTTTTATAGGGCCCTTTACAGTCAGTGGACCCCTATGTTCGCTGTTGGACTGTGGATAAAAATCACGATTTCCTTTTAAATTTATTTATTGTTTTGTATTCGTATTTGGCCGATGCAGTTTACGGCATTGACACGCTTCTCCATATTATTCACAGGTAATCTTTGAACTTTCAATTTTATCGGTAAGTAGTTTTCGCTGTAATTATTAGATTTTTCGATATTCGATTATAAACACACAAAGTGCATAAATACATGTTAAAAAAATGTATGTGTGTTTTACTGTGTTGAGCATTTCATTCAGGTTAAAGTATGGCGTAATTACTTTAAATAATACCCTATCTATACTAATATTATAAAGCTGAAGAGTTTGTTTGTTTGTTTGTTTGTTTGTTTGAACGCGCTAATCTCAGGAACTACTGGTCCGATTTAAAAAATTCTTTCAGTGTTAGATAGCCCATTTATCGAGGAAGGCTATAGGCTATATATCATCACGCTTAGACCAATAGGAGCGGAGCACCAATGAAGAATGTTTCAAAAACGGAGAAAATTTATTACTATTGAGAGACGCAGACGAAGTTGCGCGGGTCAGCTAGTCAGATATAAACTCGTCAGATTACGCAGTCTTCAAACATATTATTCTTTAAAATGCAGGGACAGATTTAAACTTGGGACAATTTTTTACATAAGAATATACAGGTTACAACTGTCATACAAAAATGTTTGTTTATAAATATTCACGTGTATCGGGCATCTGTATGTTCCATAAAACCTTTTCTCAATTAGAAAATCGGGGGAAAAATAGCAATACTATGGATATCATAAAATATAACCGACCAAACTTAGTGCTAATTAATAAAACATGGTGTACTATTTTAGGCAAGTGACCGATAAAGCTATGAGACGTGAATACATGCCAAAGTCAGCATTTCTTCTTTTACTCGACATACTCTCTCTTATCCCATTTTTCCGGCTAGTTACACAAGATGCTGAATGTAATGAACGTACTCAATTATATCCAAACCTGTTAACATACAATGAATTTCTAATGTAAGTATTTTCCTTCTTTCTTTATTTGGTCGTTTCCTAAAACGACTAGAACTTTTCGAATAACAATTTGCCCTTCTATGAATTATTTCAGCGACGCAATAGAGGGTATAAAGGTTGATTTAGATGGGATTGCTAGGTAGAAAATATACAGATAGTTACAGTCGTTGATAATAATTGACTGAATGCTCCAGCTCTGATTGAAGCTGAAGCATAATACATCTTTAGTTCATGTTCTGTTTGTTTATCGAATCTAGCTGAAAAGCAATTGGTTATTTAATCTTTAATAATTCAATTCTAATACCATGTACCATAAATTAGCTTCTAATTAATTAAGATGATCCTTACAATATTGCTTAAGGCACCTATTGCCTCTTTGTCTCGGGTCTCTGGGTCCGTCTGCCGATACGTTGATCAAAGATGAAATCTATTGTTGCACAAAATTTCATTAGGTCAGGGTCCAGCAGCTTAAAGATGAAGAAATGGATTGTTTTTTATCATTTATTATTTCTTACAGTATTTACAGAGTATGGGAATACTATAAACTAACATCCACTCACTCTTACCCAAAGTTAATTGGAGGATTCGTTATAATTATGTACATAACTGTAAACTTTCTCACTGTTTTTTGGATACTACTTACTTATGAAGGTCTATGTTCAAATTGTGGGCCATTTTTGCCGGAACACGATTGGCGAACCTACGTAATGCATAAGGTTACAACTTTTTAATGAATTTTATAAGCTTTTTATAAGCTTTTTAATAAATTGTTAGTTTCATAATTGAACTAAAATGCCTAGCAAACAGCATGAGCTCGTACCATGCAATTTTGTAAAACTTTTTCAAGAAGAAAAGTGAAGACCTGTTCCGCTCTGCTAAACCGGGCATAATTTTCCTAGGTTTCAACCATTTTTTCCCCGTGAAACCAAATGACACCCCCACTGGTGTCATGGGGAATCACCTATTCCCCATAGCACCCCTGGTGGTGTCAGGAGGAATGGTCTTAATCACCATGACAGCCCCAGTGGTATCACGGGGAATTAGGATATTCCCTGTGATACCATCGAGTATAAGTGATGCGAGTTTTGCGTGCTCCAACTGGGTAGAACCATACTGCTTAAAAGCTATACCTAATTATATGGAATTAAGGAATAAAGCTTGGAATTAATGGCTTTTTAGAATTATCTAAGGTAATTCAAAGCTAGGCTAACTATAAAGTTCTAATACGCCTATTTAAACTTCTTATGTCTAAATATAGTTTTTAATTAATATCCTTATCCGTCACATAATGACACCATATTGTTCTTGCTTCTGTTCATTATTTCCCAGTGAGACTACCAAATGATACCCTCCAGGGGTGTCATGTGGAATCACCTATTCTTAAAAAAGACACCGTACAATGTCGCTAAAGGATTGCATTCAAAATTAATCAAAGGCATAAAAAAAGCTATAGTTAATTTGAACCGCTCTCTTAATGTTTTAAATAAATGTATAATAATGTTAAAATGTGTATTAGATTAGAATCGCTATGTTATAGCAGAAAGAAAAATCAAATTATAAATGATGAATTCATAATGGACGTTCAAATGCAACTGATTAATGAGGACATAACTCAATAGATATGTTGGGCCAACATCAAGCGTTAAATGATCTGTCAGATATTTAGCGATAATATTATATTTTTAGCCAATATCATTCTTATTTGTTTTATATTACGCTTATATATAAGCTATTATACTTTCTTTTACTATTTATCTTATTTATTTATTATAATATACTATCTTTTACTATATTTAGGTATTTACTTGATCTTAAGTTGACAGACAACAAATAATTAGGTACCATTAAAAACATAAATGTGGTTCTTAAACGTACAGAGCCTTACAAATAAAATAATTTATTGTAGTCTAAAAATTCTTGATGTATCTCCAATATTTCTATTGTCTCTGGATCAGGAAATTATTTTGAGCATAATGTAATTCTGTTAAATTGCCTTAAAAGTAATCTTCATATGGCTACAATTCTATTTTTTACTTATTCCTACTAAGCACCATCAATGCTCCTGTCATAATTCCAACATTTATTTTTTTTGAGCATCAAAAAGAACAAAATAACCAATTGGCACGCACCAATTCTCATTTTATCTATATTTTTAATATCTACAACTTTCACGTTATACATATCTTCGCATAAAGTCGTAGAAAATTTATAATGGCGAAAAACTACGTTTTGCAACTTTAACAGCAAATTACAAAATTATGGCACGGTCTCAGATATTGCATTTAAGTTATATTATCATGATGTACCATCATGATCAAAATACGTCGAAATATTTCGGTTGGCATTTTTTTTAAACACGTATGTAGTCGACTCCTTTTCCTGGTATATATCTGTTTACGTGTGGATCTCCTTTTCTTCCCTAGCCGACGCCAATGGTGCCGTTACCGGTACTTCTACTTTATTCAGTTGAGGATTGCTGACGATAAAAATCTGCTTTGGCACTATAAAAATTATTATGTTTTCAGGTGAATAAATCTCCAGAGGAATATCCAATTTATAGCTATGCAGTTTCTTTTGTTTTTTCACACGGATTAAGAAGAGTACTAGATAACATTTTACCTTCTACAATTTTAGAGTTCCTGTTGACATGTCTGTTGATGATAGCTGGTTATATCGTGCTAACTATATTTGTTTTGCCCAAAGCTTTTAGTGAATCTGTGTTAAGATTGAAAAATGTTTGTTCTAAATATCCATCAGTTAAAAAAATAATAGAGGAAACCAAGAGGAGAAATCCTTCACATAAGGCTTATCAACATGTTGAAACATACTATACGACGATGTGGCGGAGACGTAGTGGTATTGTTCATATGCCCGATATAATGGAAGATATGCCGAGGTACTTAAGAGTTTCCATCAAACAAGATTTATTTTGGCCCTTATTTCATCACAGTCCTACATTGAGAAGAAGGTCTTGTGCTTTCAAAAGATTTCTATTCGAATGTGTACATATAAGTTATAAGTTGCCTGGTGAGAGATTTTATGCAGGATCGCAGTGTCTCAGCAATTTATATTACGTGAAATCGGGTGTGGTTCAATTAATTTCTGCTGATGATTTAACAACTCCAATTCTATCTGTTACAAGTGGCACCATATTTGGTGACATAAACTTTTTGATACCTCATCCGAAAAGAAAAATTACTATTCGTTGCCTTACTTATTGCGAAGTATTGTTTCTAACACAAGCTGATTTATTAAGAGCCCTTTATAAATTTCCAGAAGATCGAAAGGCTATATTACAATTATACAAAGACAAAATTAATCACGCAAAAAAGTTGATTGCTTGCAAAGAGCAAATGAAAGATTTAGACAGAAGTGAAGCTGAGGGTATTGGTTGGATTAAGTCGCGTTGGTGGCAAATCTTTGATGTTATTAGCACTTGGAAGAAAAAATCTCTCCAATTAGAAATTCACCAACTCAATGCTAGCTGTGAGCTCCCACCCGAAACCTCTAACTACCATTGTGCCAAATATCTAGGACAGCTAGTATTATGCACTGATGGGCAACTTCAAACGAAGTCTATGTTCGTTAATTATCAATTTCCATGGATTCTATCACCGTACTCTGTTTTCGGCTCAATATGGAAGAAACTTGTCATCTGTACCGTGTTCGTTACATTATTGATAATACCACATTACATTATTACAAGAAGTCATTCACCAATTATTTATTTTATTTTGTTGTGGATTGATTTCGTTTACATCGCAGATTTGGGTGTATCACTCTTAACAGCGGCGAGGATACAAGAACATGAAACACCGACTTTTGGCACTATTATGTTAGAACGTTGTAAGAATTTTACTTTTGTAATTGATATAATATCAACAGTTTGGATACAAGATATTTTGAAAGCTATCAACGTGCAATCATTGCATTATATAGTACAATTCAACAGATTGCTCAAGGTTTATGTTCTTTTTTCGTCACATTACATAAAATGGGATATTAACAAAAGCCCTATAGGAGCCGTGTGCCGTAGCATTATACTAGTCAATATCTGTTTTATAATAATAACAAGTTATTTGGTTTATGAGCTAACCCGCTTTTATCCAAAATTGACGTTTACTTACTTTTTTGGTGACAATATTGAACAAGCTGAAAACCTGCAGCCTATTGTCGGAGTAATTGTACCGTGGACCTTTCAGTTCATATTTTCTTTACATTGGCCAATGACGAATATTGACATTGACTTGGCCATTCTAGTTAGCTATATAGCATATATTGTCTTTGCATATTGTAAAGCTAAATTTCTAGCGTACTTATATTTAAGATATCGAGATGCCACAGACTATCAATACTTTGTTGTAAATTTAAAGAAATATTATCATACATATGGTATCCAAAAAGATTTATTAAAGCGACTTGAAAAGTATCTTGTGTGTCACTACAAGTACTATAAAGGATTAAATGTTATGGACCGAGATTCGTTCAAACACGAACCATATGAGATTTATTGGAAGGTACAAGGTGAAGTTGCTCAGAAAATAATTGGTGAATCAAAAATGTTTACATACGCAGATCCATCCTTTATAAGAGAATTAGCTTGTGCATCGAAATATGTAATACTGCCAAAAACGGCTAGTATAAATTTAATTGGGTCTCAATGCGAGAATGTCACCTGGGTCGTACATGTGAGTTATTTGAGTATCTTTTTTTCAAATAATATTAAAAGTAGTTTGTTTTAAAATTTTACAATGAAAATGTATCGTAGGTATAACAGTTCTCCTAAAGCTTTTTTCTTTGCAGTTTTTACTAGTACAGTCACGAGCAATGAAATGTATACATGAACAGAACTTCAAATAAATGTTTACTCAAAAAAAAATCAAAGACAAATAATCACTAAAACCATACATAATAATATAAGAAATCAATAATATACACATTTTTGACAAAAATATTTTCACGAATAGTTTGTAATGTGTTCCGCAAAAGTTAAACAAAACAATTTTATTACATTGTAAACAATTACGACTGTGATTTTTGTCATTCATATGTATGCACTTATACAACTGTAGCAGTTATCAAATGTGTATCAATTTCAATAAACATTATACACAATCTAGTTTTCAATGTAATTTAAACATTCATGTTATGTGTTTTATTAATGTTATGAAGGTAGGAAGGGCGCTGTGGAGGGCGATAGCGGTGACTGTTTTTATTCGGTTATGATTTTCCGATCTACCCTTCTTTTCTGTGCGGAAATCTAATTCGATACCATCAACCGGTGGTGTATCGGACTCGAACTGATTTAAAACCACACGTCATCTGAGGTACCAGGTGTTCCCTAGGAAGGAAATCCCTGTACACTGACAGACCCCGCACTATCTACGGTGTACATGACCCTCTCGTGTGTGGGAACATTCTACTCTATAAAAGGCACGCGTGTGAAAAAAAAATCACACGAAAATCTCACACCTTAAAGGTTTTATGTTAATTCAAAGTATCTATTACTATTAAACGGCGATTTCATACTATAACTCCTATTATAACTCTTTGAGTGTGTAGTATACACTAATAATGTTTTATTTGCTTTACTACGAAGAAAAAAAATACCAAATTATAACCAGTTTGAAGATTATATAGTTTTGAAGACAATATAAGATATTTATGTGACGGATTAATAATACGGAGTGTTATTCATCCCGCAGGTGTCATAAGAGCCGCCTAAGGTAGCAAACCAGGACCATAGCACAGCAAAAAGAAGGATAACTTGGAACCAACCCTATACTAACCTGTCTGGCTAGCGTGGTATAGTAGGCTAAAACTTCCTTTCCAAGGAGGGGCCTATGTCCAGCAGTGGACTAATGAAGGCTGTTGTTGATCATTAAATGTTATTATATATTTGCAAATATGTTAACGTTTACATATCAATGCACGTGACTGTACTTCTAAAGGTTCTTTATAATAGCCATAGTGTTGCAATGACACATTATCTATATAATGTTATTTTTGAAATTTTAGGGTTATGTTAAATCGGACGCCTATGGACCGAATGGTGAACTGACAACAAAATTCTATGAACCTGGTGAAATGTTATCCGTTAATTCGTTATTTGGAAAGTTAGCTCTCAGAAGTTACACGTGTTACACTGACTGCGAAGTAAGTATTATGAAAAATATTGACCAACTTTATAATTTTAGCTTACAGCCCTTGTTATACCTAGTTTAAAATTATTGTAAGGTACCCAAATTATAAAAGTCTACGACAAAGTTAAATATAATCAGATTAAATTCAGCAAGGCGCTATATGATAGTATATTGAACTGAACCTGCTCAAAGTTAATGTCAAAATAAAATTGATTGGAAAACAGCTATGCTAAAGGATTCTGAATAATTATAATTTATGCTCCAAATTTTGACAAATATTAAACTCAAGTGTTTTCTTCGCTAGACAAATACACACAAATTATATGGACTATTCATAATATGTACCTAAAAATTTATACGGATCCCTCCGACGGTGCGTGTGGGCGAGTCCGACACGCACTTCTGTAGATTTCTTGAATACTTCGAAACATGTGTTTTGACACCCGTTGGTACGGATTCCCATGCAAAAATGGGCATTGTTTAATACTTAAACATAGTAGGTTTTGAAATCTGACCCTACAAAACTTAGGACTCCTTCTATCCCTTGTCATATAATGTCACACTTCACCGACCTCCTCCCTTAATGTGCTATATTTATGAACTATTAATAGGTAGAGCGTACTCCTACCTAAAAGGCCGGTAACGCGTTTCTGACTCCTGAGTTGCGCGGGCGGTTGTTCATGGGCGGCGATGGTTACTTTTTATCAGGTGACCCGTCTCCTCGTCTGCCCCCTCTAACATAACAAAAGGTAGAGATTATGAAGAAATGACATTTATGATATAATATATTATGTAGGTTTTTTGGGCCTACGGCCTCATTTATCTATATACTCGTATTCCAGTTTCCTGTGATGTTTACCGTTCTCTAACTTCCATTAAATAGCCAGGAACGAGACTGATTGCCTTGTCGCTCACCTTTAAACCCGATGTATTGTTTAGGTTCTATTCGTAACTATGCAAGAGTTTATCCAAATTTATAAACGATCCCCATTGGAATGGTACTTTTTGAAAAGAACCATAAAAGAGTTTCGTTCAAAAATTGAGGAGGCTTTTGAAGAACAAATCAGTTATTACCAGGAGGTAAATATATTGTATTTCCTAGCCTATCGGCTCACCTTTGTATAGCAATGTTTAATGTTTTGTTTAGTTTAGTGTTTCTTTATTATATTTTTTATCATTCATAACATATATTATTCATAACGTTTATTCATCTCGACAACTCACACAGTCTTTAACTAAAATGATGAAAAATTTATTATAAAAGTAGAATATAGTTCAAATGTAGACTATTTTAAAAATATGTATAATAGTCTGAAAATTGTAGAAGCTGTGTAAATATTACCTATAAAAATTTAGTAGATTTCGCCTAAATCTAGCTTAGTCTGTATTTGCTGTTGGTAAATATTTACCTATCCTAAACTCAAATATTAATTACAAAAATTAATTTTGAACTTTTTTCAAGCATAGGATATTTAGACTTCTTGGTTAAACTAATAATATATGTTGCTATTTAACAGAATCTAGATAAATTAAACTTTAAAAAGACAGAATACAACACCGACTGCATAAAATGAAGTATAATCAATACCATAAATATGTACTCGTATGTTATACATAACATAATATACACAACAGTCCATGTGTGTTGTGACCAAAAGTTAAAATTGTTGATAAAATTGGTTCAAATTAAATTTTTCAAGGATATAAATCTATTATTATTATTATTTATGTCAGTTGAAATATATGTTAAGATTTGCGAATAAGAGTCATTAAGAAATAGAATTCATATTGATATCAAAATAAGATATATACATAGACGCGTACACTATGTTATCCTGCATTGTGTATGACCTATTGCCTTTGAGGTCGATAGACAGAGTTATCGTTCATCTAGCAGAAGCAGGCTCAAGATGGTGGTGGTTTCATGAGAAGGGGCGGTACACCTAGCAGGGTCAGCTGTACCTTGGACGGACGAGTATTTTAGGGCTCATAGGATTACCTTTTGAGAGTAGACCTTAGGCCCCGGTAATGAGGATTCCAAGAGAAGAAGATGTGAAAACTGTAAAGAGGTTAACTTATCACCTGACCAGGATTCCAATTTTCAGGATTTCCAATTGTTACAACAATCTTCATTTATCCTGTCTGTCCGGACACTAAGAACAGCCAGACTCAGAACGATAATTAACCCTTTTAAAATTAAGTTATTAATATATTTATTTTGTAGTATCAAATCAGACATAACATCTCAGAATCAGTAATGAAAGTTACGAAGACCTCTCTAAACGAAATGAATCAGCCACCAGATCCTCACTCATTACTCAGAGATGCCAAGGATTGGAAAGAACCAGAGTCTAAGTAAGTATTAACAGTTCCGCCATTATAATCTATACGCCACCTATCAAGTCTAATTAAGAACTTTATCACTACAAAGACCAATCCAAAACTGCGATATTCCTCTAAAATTTCAAAGAAGAATCCATCAGTAACAGAGCCACCTGTAACCTGGCCCAACACTGCATTAACTGTGATACGACCTTCCAAGCTTCAAGAAAAGAACGCAATCCTTCCTAAAAGGCTGGCAACACGCTTGTGACTACTGGGTTGCAGGCCTTCATGGCCGGCGGTTGTCACTTTCCATCAGGTGACTCGTCTGCTCGTTTGCCCCCTCTTCCATAAAAAAGTACCCGTTTAAAAACCCACAAACTTTTTTATTCAAATTTATACAGCTGTTTAGAAACAAATAACGTATATATAACAATTAAACCTACACTTATAAAACTGAAACGTTTCTCTTTTTTTTTTAAACGCCCGCACTAGGAACATATCCTGTGTCGCGGGGGTCTTTACAAATATACATGAAACGGACACGGAACGGACGAACGATAATTTGTGGATCCCACAAAGTCGTCCCATGTGGGATCGAACCCACAAAGCGGAATGGCGACCTCTTAGGCTACATCCATCCGTCCATCATTTTTCTGAACACATTTATTGCTGGAACTACAGTCGGATTTCAAAAAATCTTATTTAGTTTTCTAATTATCAATGACGTATTAGAAGCGGAACAGAAACCATAAAACGTGCAAAAAGCTACTACTACTAAAACTAAGTAACAGTTGTTACAAAATATTAACTGGCAAAAAATAAGAAATTAAATAGGTACATTACAACACACATAAAATGCAAAAAAACTGCAATTATATTTAAAGTACAATAGAATTTTTAATTCAGTTATTGTTCGAATATTGACTATTAATGTTTTCAAGTAATTGTGCCACTGTGGTCAATTACAGAAAGAATTAAATTGTTTTTTGAAGTTTTACATAAAAATATTATTTGTATTTCAAATAATTATTTTCCAGGTTTATGCAGACATGGTTATTATGTAGAGCAATCATCGTCTGTGTTTCAATAACAAATGCGTCCTTAAAAGGTTTGATTTTAATATTTTCATCTTGTACATATTCTTTTTAAGTGCTTTTAAAAATAGGAATGTGTGTTTCTTGACCTTGAATGCTTTAAACATTAAAGATATCGGCACGAAATTTTACATACATTTCGTCAAGGTTAGGGAAAAGAGTCTACCGTCACCGAAGAAAATTACAGTTGCCTAGGAATATCTGAGTTGATCCACAAATACCATAGTAACTTAGCGCAACCGTTGGTGAAACCTGTTCATAAATTCGAATGTGAATTTGTTTTTTATGCAGAATCACGATCAAACTTGCATGGATAGTTTAAAAGCCTATACTGGGTGAACACTAAAATTCAATTTAATAAAAGACAACTAGATGGCGTTAGTAGTTTTTATTACTAGAAGTGATGGCAAAAATATAATCGTGGCATTGGGGGCCAATGGGCACAGGCCCCTTATGGTAAAGACGGTACTTATTATAAATGTTATTATTTTAATAATATAGTACACGAAAACAAGTAGTAAAAGTAAGTAACAATATTACTATTGAGAATGAAACGGTGATAGAAAAAAAACACAACTACGCAAAATATATCCGTACTCATTTTAGTAAATTAGTAAAACTACACTTAACATCAAAACTTATAATATTTATTTAAAATAATAAAATATATTTAGTGTTATAGTTAGTGAAAGGAAAGCTCGAAGAAATTTAAGATAAAATATATATTAAAGCAAAGCCAACTAGTGGGACTAAAATCTATCATGTAACTATAATGAGTAAATGAAATCTGTAAGATGAAGATGGAACCAGAAAGATTTGATTATTATCGATTCTTTATTTTCTATCTTTTCGAAACGAAATTTTGTATAATATGCATGCGTTTCTGCAGCCCATCGTACGTCATGCTTTCACGGTTTAACTACTGAAAAAATGACCATAAAAGTTTGCATTCAATGTTCGTAATAAACACTATCTAATAATAATCACCAAGCTTTTCATTTATCACAAAAACAAAATAAAAGCATTTAAGTGAAAAAACACCTCTGGAGAGATAATTGCATTTATCGATCAAACCTTGCTTTGTATACAGCTTTATGTAAAACTTTGTTTAGTATGCTAATACTGAGATGCCGAACCTACCTGTGTTAGATATTCTCTACTATAAATAAGAATGCCTTTTATAGCATTTATCGTATTTTTACAGGTGGAATTGGTGCTCAAGCCATGTGGTCTTTTGAAATTATTGGCTCATTATGCGATTGCATTGCTTGGATTGACATTATTTTAAAGATATTTGTGAGTCTGAAATTTTCTTGAAATAATTAATAATAACAATATATATGTACATCCCGCGAAAGCTTGGGGGTCGCGGACTATTAAATATCAAGACCCTACATAATCGCGAGATATGCAATCTCAGAGAATATTTTCTACATACCGATGTGGGAGTGCATCGCAATGCAGTTGCAGTGGATACCGACTTCACCCCGCTCGCTCTGGCTGAAGACATTTGGCGCAGACCTGTAGTACTTAGTGTTAATGATCGCAGGGAAGTATGGAAGGGCAAAGAGCTCCATGGTCGGTTTTATCGGGCCCTAACAGGTCCGATATGGATTTAAAAGCATCTACGACTTGGCTACGGTATTTTGATCTCTTCGGAGAAACTGAAAGTTTTGTTTATGCGATTATGGACGAAGTTATCATGACGAATAACTATCGGAAATATATCCTGAAAGATGGTACGGTTGACATCTGTCGGGCATGCCACCGTCCTGGCAAATCAATCAGGCATATTATTTCTGGTTGTTCTCGTCTTGCTAACGGAGAATATTTGCACAGGCACAAACAAGCAGCCAGGATCGTACACCAACAGCTTGCCCTTAAATACCATCTTGTGAATCTAGAGGTGCCATACTACAGGTATGTGCCCGACCCAGTTCTCGAGAATGGTTGGGCCACGTTGTATTGGGATCGATCTATTATCACTGACAGGACTATTGTTGCCAATAAGCCTGATATTGTGCTGATAGATCGATTAGAGCGCCGCGCAATGATTGTTGATATCGCCGTTCCTCATGACGAGAATCTCGTGAAAGTTGAAAAAGAAAAACAAATCAAATATTTAGATTTATCTCACGAGATTGTCGATATGTGGAATGTTGATTCAGTGATCATTGTTCCGATAGTCGTATCTGCTCACGGATTGCTAGCCAAGAGCCTCGACCAACACTTTAAGAGGCTCACGTTGGACGGCTGGATCAAGGGTCTGATGCAGAAGGCAGTCCTCCTTGACACGGCTCGTATAGTGAGGAGGTTCCTATCTTTGGAGTCCTAACCACCGGTGTCTTGATCCCTGTACCCGATGTCGGTGGTCTACTATTTTTTATATTTATTAAATGTATTTTTTTTATATTTTTTTATAAAGTGTATGTTTAAAAATGTAAATAATATGTATATAAAGTAAATAAAGAGAATAGTAATAAAGCTTTATTGGAAACTAGAACAAAGGAAACAGTAACATTTTATGCGAATGTGTCTGCATTAGTTAAAAGAACTGTGTCGCAGACATTAACGCCACCTCCGGCCTGGGGCCGTCAGAGTTCCATTAATAACCGTATAAAATTAACAAAATAAAACTAAACCAAATCAGATCATAAATTATAAGTAAGTCTGTGTGTGTGTGTGTGTGTGTGAGTGTGTGTTACTGAGAATTTCATTTCAGTTCTAGTTTTCTTCTGAATAAGGATTATAAAAAATAATTGAATAAATGAAGAAGTGTATTTTTTTCTTTGATAACATTATTATAACAGTACAAATAAAATGTATCAAAGGTATTAAAAATAATTAGGGGTACGAGTACAAGACGACTCAGACGCCCACGCCCAGAATGACCTCCGTCCTCCATACACGACGGCTTTCACACACGAGGAGGTCATGCCGTAGATGGCCCGGGGTACGTCGGGGTTCCAGGGATTTCCTTTCTAGGATACACCTGGTTCCTCGGCTACTGGTACTGAGATGGCGTGCAGTTTTTAGTCAATTAGAGTCCGACATAACCACCGGTGGGTAGTATCCGAGTATATTTAAACTTAGATAGAAAATCATTGGGTGTTAAAAGGGTTAATTTATTGCGCGTGTTGGTTTGAAAAAAGTTTGTTGATTTAAATTTTTTAATAGCACAGAATATTTAATTATATTCAGTGCAGATTTGATTCTGTTTATTTCACAATAAGAAACTTTAAATTGTAACTCACAAAATACTAGGTTTGATATTAGTGTAACCCATTTGCATTTCTTTTAGAACATTCTATTTGGTAAACGTAATTTATTAGTTTGTTAAAAAAATAAGGAGTGTTTATTTTAGCCAGTACCTTGATGTACTCGTATACTTCTGAGAACCTAATGTTTACTAATCACAATTTAAGTGCACCGCTAAACTGTTTTGCAGATTAAGTAAAAATTTGAATATTTTGTGCAAATATAATTTACTTCGGAGGTCCTTTAGCTATTGAGTCGTTTGACAGAGTTAAGAAAAAACAGCAAGAAATGCTTTGGTTGTTCATTATGAATGACGAGGAGGTTTTTGTCGTATAGCCAAGCATCCATAACGGTTTTTAGTTTCTTAAATGTATTGATGAATTAATTTTTAGACGAAAATAATTACAAGAGGCACGATTTCAGTGTCATTTGTTCAAAAATATAGTAGCATTGCCCAATTACTTCCCGTGAAGTTATATACTAAAGTAGATTAGGTTGGTATAACAGCTGTAAGGTACTTGTATACTCGTATATAATTATATCTCAAGAGACTTAAATGTATTGTTTTACTGTAGTTATAAGACATTCAATAATTATTAAACTGTCAGTGATACAGAAATTTATCAAGTGTGTTTTTTTAATTATAAAACTCGGATTTATGAAGTCGACATTGTGATCACGCTTATGTTAAAAAAATTACTAGATTGCGTTCTTAAAAACACTAATCTCGACTCATATTCAATTAAAATATATTTTTTATTACTTTTAGATAAGATATCATGACAGTCGCGGTTTACTAATAAGAGGCAAAGGAAAGTGTTTGTTAAATTATTTAACCAAAGGTTTCCTACTGGATATCATAGGTGTTCTACCCTGGTTCGAAGTATTCAGAACACTTATGACAAAAGATATTAACTGGAACGACGCTTTGCTGATTAATACATGCTGCAAGTTTGCACATATTTATATATTGTTTGCGTATTTTGATTATATCAGCGACCTACCGACTGTTCATGTTGGTTACAGGGTTCGTATATAATTTTAAATTGTTTCGATTACTATACCGAACAGTTAAAGTAGATATGTATAATATATTTGTAAAATGTTGGGTAACTGTATAAATAATATAAATATAGTTGGAAGAGTTATCCATCACTCAAAGTTTTTACAAAAGGCACTCACTCTTCTGTGGTTTCAAACAAACGGTAAATTTTATAGCGTGATCGAAACTGTTTATCTTATCAATAATTTTATCAAGATCTTGCATTTTTAGATTATAAAATGGCAAGTGGTCAATATTCTGATTGTGATGGGGGCTAGTCATTATTTGATGTCGCACTGTGTAGATTACAACTTCGACATCGATGGAAATCTGATTAATATGAAATATCGGAATGCGTGCTGGATGCCTCAAATTTTCTCTATGCCAGAGGAGCTTGATAGCCAGTCATTACATTTGGTAAGAAATATTTGCAGATCATACAAACACTTGAGACCTCAGAACAGCAGGATTCGGAGCTTTGATCAACTTTCGCGAATCAAATACAATTCACAAAGCATAGGTATTGATGACCCGATAGTACCCATTTAAGAACTCTAAATAACAGGATATCCATCCTGTTATTTAGAGTTCTTAAATGGATACTATCGGGCAATGACAAATATTTCTTTAGGAGTTTGAGTGTATTTTAAGTAAAATATGTATGTATTTAAAAATAAGTATACAAGTATTCTGTGAATCAATTTATATTTTATAGCACCAGCTCTGCTCAGTTTGAAACTAGATGGCGTTATGTGTCAGTTGTCCGAAATATTTATTTATTTTTGACATCTCCTGCTATTCCAGCTCAGACATCTCAATTAATCTATTATCAAACAGTATGCTAATAACATAGCATATATTATTTTAAAATGATAATGAATTTCTTGATTACAGATATTTACTCAAAGTATATATCTTGCACAGTGCGGTATGATGTCGATGAACATCGGTGGTTTTATGCCACATAATTCAACGCACGGGATATCGTATGTGTTAATCTTTCTTGGCGTTGTATGTTGGTAAGAATACAAACATACAACTTTTTGAAACTTGCTTCGTAATCACCCATCAGTGATGAACGGTTTCTGGTACCAATAAACTAAGTAACTTCGGGCGCAGGAGCAACAGCACAACGTCGGGGTACCTACCAGGGATTTTCTTTCCAGGGTACAGCTGGCTCCCCGGCAACAACGGTTTTTGGTCGGTTCGAGTCCGACATAACCACCGCACAGGTGGTTGGTATCCGAGGGGATTTCCGCATACGAAAAAAAAAGAGGTAACAGCACAAGTATTGAACTGCAAGCTAATACATATGACTGTTATTTAAGAGTTGTTTTTATGATAATTTTCTTTCATCAAAAGTATTTTTTTACTATCTTACCATTTGGACCCATTATGTCATAAATGCGAAATGCGTAATTCAAACACTAAACGAATTTTGTTGAACACTCGCTATTAATATAATAGATTTTAGATAAGTTTACTCCGAAATAGACGGAACATTTTGTATGGAAATCATAAAAGAAAGTAGTTGTTCGTATAGAGTCCTAGTAGTAGATGCAATAAAATATCTCAGAGTTACTAATGTTAACAATTAAATAAGTACAATTCCCCCCTTTAAAAAAGATAAGTACCTAGTCAATAAATCAACAGGTGTTATTTGTCATTAATTTTTCGTAAGTGTCCTAATTATCATTAACTGTAATTGTTTTTTTTTATTTGTTACAATTTCTCGCATTGACTTCACCATCGATTACCACGAAATTTTGCATACAAATTGCAAGGTGCATACATTTTACGGTCAAACAGTATGTACCAATGCATATAACATAGACCTTTGTTCTGACTGATAGACATTGATTCTGAAACCTACATTGACGCGGGCAAAATATTGGCCAACAATTAGATTTATTGACAACAGCCTGTAATAGTCCACTGCTGGACATAGGCCGCTCCTTAGAAAGGAGGTTTAGGTCTGCTATACCACGCTGGCCAGTTTAATAAAATAGCAAATAAAAATAAAACGAATATGATTGTTCAAAGTTTTATTTATAAATTCCAATAAATATTTTTAATTATAATAAAAAAAAAAGATTTAAGTCTGGCTTTGCTTTTGTTTAACTTTGGTTAAACACCGTGTCGTAGGTATCACTCTAGAGTAGGAGTGACCTTTACAAAGAAAAAATATTTAATATTATCTTTTCAACTTAGAAGTTTCTTCATCCACGCGCATTTCTAATATTAAAATAATAACAAACAAGTAAGCATTTCAAAGGTACTCAACACCTATCATGAATGCGTTAATTCCTAAATAATCATATAAAAATATGTTTCACTTATGACTTTCCTAATTGTATTTAAAGTGGAACCTCTCATTAAATGGCTGTTATTTAAGACACACATTTTATTGTTCTAGGATCGTGACATGTTATACTCTATCGGTACTTGTATTAGCTTGTCGGGAGAACACGCTCTTTCAATATGGAGTCGATAGCTTGGATACCTTTTTAAGAAATGAACGCGTAGAAAAAAATATGATTGATAAAGCTATAGCACATTTTCGGTACTGCTGGATGAGGTAAGCTATTTAAGGATATATTTTTTTAAAAGGCACCAATAGCAACACAATGGTAAAGTTAGTTGTAAATTCTTTTTTTTGTATCATTGTTCTCCTACTGCAATATTATTCCTCATTGGTAATTCTCTTAGTATGTATAAATTAATCACTTAAAAAGACAACGAAAATTCTAGTTTCTTTTGAGACATTAATTAACGTTTTACAGTTTTTTTTGTGTGACTTATCATGACCCAGTAGTAAAAAGAACGAGATAGAGTAATAAATGATATTAGTATACGATGCTACAGTAAGAGCACGGTACACTATGGTTTTTCTAGCCAACAACTAACCAGGACAATCTATCCTTCTAAGAATTCCTCTGAAGACGAAAGGTAGATTAGACTAGAAACGTCAAAATTTACTTGGTTACTTATTATAACTTACTTTCGTCGGCTATTTAGTTTAAATCAAAGTGATTGTCTGTGTTGTCCGTGTGGTGACGGATTAAGAATACGGAATGTCACCACTCCTATTCATCCCGTGGGTGTCGTAAGAGCCGACTAAGGAAGTAAACTACGCAGGACAACAGCACTGCAAAGAGAAGGAAAACTTGAAATAAACCCAATATCAACCCGTCTGGCCACCGTGGTATAGCAGGCCAAAACCTCCTTTCTAAGGAGAGGCCTATGTCCAGCACTGGACTGTTACAGGCTGTTGATGATGATGATGATTGTCTTATTTAGATATTAATATATACGACTTCTCAGAATTATTTATTTTACAGGACCAAGGGTATAAATATTCAGAAAATGTTAAACAAGCGCATCGGACTGGTTTTTGGACAGGATTTAAGTTATGGCTGTTTTAAAACGTACGTGCAATGTTGCTCGTTTTAGCTGTACATAAAAATAATGTGCGATAATAATCATAAATAAAAAAAACAATAGATATGTTTATTACATAAAATTTATTTTATCAAGTATTTTTAATTGATTCCATGATTATACATAATGATACGTGTAGAGTATAGGTATAGAGTACATAGTAGTAGTGAATAGTACATTTCTCTTATACCTTTTTCATGAGGCCCAAGTAATAGTTTATTTATTTATTTATTATTGAGGACCTCCAACTAAAGATGTACACAATAAAACTACTTTATACAAGCAATAAGTTAATGTGTGTATGTTAGTGCAGTCCTTCAATTATAGGAGGCCACAACATGCATTATTTTACGCATTTTTTTTAGTAAATAGACAGTTACAGGATGAAAGTGTTAATTTTATTCATAATAAATATTTATACAAATACATACAGGACATACTTTGTATTAGACACATTACTCAATGGTGGGGAAAGTATGCAAAAACAATTAGCAAGAATTAGTTCCATCAATTATTTTTTACCTGGACATGAGATTATGAGAGAAATGGATCTTGTAGCTGACTTATTCGTGGTACATCGCGGAAGAGTTGTTTTAAAGAGGGATGGAAAGAAAATCATCACACTTACTAAGGTAACTTTAAAGCAAGGTTGTAAGATAAACAAGATTTCTGTTTCCTTAAGAAATCTAATTGATTCCTTAAGTTATAATAAAAACAACGCCATCTAGTTTCAAATTAAGCGGAGTTTGTACTATGAAAGCTACATTGATTGATAGAATACTTAGTTATTGTTATCCCCCGACGCAGAAGCGTATAAATTTGACGTGTATGTGTGTGTATTTGTCTCTGGATCGTAGCTCTCGAACGGATGAACCAATTTTGATTTTGTTTTTTTCGTTTGAAAGGTGAATTAGTCGTGAGTGTTTTTAGCTATGTTTGATGAAAATCGGTTCAAGCCACTTTGTGGCGGCGGCCAAGATGTTTGTGATGTGTTTTTTTTTATTATTGTAAATACTTACATATTATAAAAGTAAAAGACTAATCCTCGAGGTCTTCGAGTGAAACACAAACTGCATTGTACCACTGAATTCATTGCTATGAAATTGGCACACTATACAGAAAAAAATGTGTTTAACAAAAATATTTTAGTCGTCTTTATATGTCTCGGCTCGTAACTAAACTATACCGTGATTTAGCCCATAGGCACAGTGGCATCTATCGAGCCAAGGTGTAAATATTTAACACATTACTAAATTTGTACATACATAGAAAAGATCTAAACTCCAAACAAACATTTGCAGAACATAAAAGTTCTTCTTTTTTATTCGTCTAGCTATAAAATAAATTTATGTTGTTTTAAGCTGCATTTATAAAACAAAAATAGCAAAATCGTAAGCTACTCTTTAGTAGATATTCTCTTTCGTTTTATTACTAAATTTTAAAAACATACATAAACATGTATGGCATATTAAACGACCACATTTGCGAAATAATTTTAATCCCACTTGTGTAATACAGGGCAAACCTATCACCGTTAACCGGACATTTTAGGAATTAGTCCGCAAAATTTAAAGGTTTATATGAAAGGAAAAGTTCCTATGAGAAGACAATAAATGGATAGATGGATATGGATGGATTGGGTAGTACAAGCGATAGTCTGAGTTGGTCAGGGTCGCATGCCTGAAACTCTTTTTTCTTAGTGATATAATTTAAATTATTTTAGGGAGATATTTTTGGCCAACTAGTCGGTACTACACTACGGCCACTGAAAATTTCTGCCGAGGCTTATACCCATGCAGATGTGCTTCAACTGCCTATCAAAAGCTTTCAAGAAATCATAACCGATGAGGTAATGTTATTATCATAGATCTTCACCTATGAATTTGGAGATTTTTAAAACATCATTTTTGGATTTAATTAATGCGTGGATTGGCGCGGGTACATGCTATATGGGTACAGCTGGGTGTTTTTTCTGACTTCATCAGAAAACAGCAGACATTCAGCAGACTTCTACAGTAAAGGTATAAACAAACTACTGTCAAAATGGCAAAATTGTATACATAATTTGGGCTAGTACTTTGGTCAGCTAAAATAAAAATAAGTACAAATCTCCAACCTCATAGGTAAAGACCTTATATATATGAATATGTACCTAGTCTTTTACGCCCACTGTCGATTTCTCCTTATTAGGTCTTTAATATAAAGTGGTTTCTCGCCATACCTTGAGATATACTTAATTATCTGTGTGATAACAATCTTATTTCATATTTTTAAATACAGAGATGATTCACATTGTTTTTTTCTACAAAGGTGAGAAAGACCATCAACAAAAACATTCAATCTAAAAATGATTTTTTGGCGACGAGGACATGGTTCGTGGAAAATCCATATGACAGTATAGAGTACATTCTTAGATCGAAAAAGGCTATTCACCTTCCCGTAAGATTTTTTAACAGTTTAAAAATACAAATGCAATATAATAAGTTTCTCTAATGTGGTGGGACTACGGTGAATTCTTTTTCTCCGTAGTCCCACCACAATGTAGTGTAAAAAATGCCCGTAGTTCCACCAGTGGGGCGTAGCAGTGAGACGATGGGCAAAAGGGGTTTTTGTTAGGCCGTAGTGTCATTCCAGTCGAGCCTGGCCCATTATAATATGTGGCAAAACATGACTTTCCCATACTTGTTAAATTACCAATTATTGTTACATTAGTTAGTAAATAATAATATTTCGGACATGTGACACACAACGCCTTCTAGTTTTAAACTAAGCAGAGCTTGTACTATAAAAGCTAGATTCACTGATAGAATTCTTATTTACTTTTATTTTATAGAAATAAACACATTAATTGATTGGTAGTGAATGTAATAGACGTTAGTTTTTAGAGATAATTTACTAGATTGATGCGTTCTCAATTTATCGTCTTTATGTTTTTCGCAGTGGATGCCTAAACCAATAAAGGCTCACTATCGAACCTGGTACGCGTGGTGGTTATATTTGTCGTGGTTTGTTGGCCCTTGTATTACGGCGTTCATTGTGGTGATACTACCGTGGACCGCTCTGCCCCAGAGCTGCGTCCACGGGCTATACGTAGTACTTACACTTCTGGATATATTACATATAGCCAATGTCATAAGTGAGTTTTATTCGGTGAGTATTAAAACTTTTGATATTGCACAACATTAAAAAAAAAAGAAAAAAAATTACCATAGCAAAGTTAATTTCATCCGTTTTTAATATTCTTATTCTCGACCCAAAAGGCGTGTATAAGTTTAGAGTTGTCACTGACTTGACGTGTGTATCCACGTGTGACGTGTGTGTGTTTGTTTTGAGCCATCTTTATATCCCGAACTAGTTGATGATTTCGACGTTATCGTGTTCTAGATTAATTTTTCTCATGGTTTCCATACAAAAAGTACTTTTTGGGTCTCCAAAGTAACCCTCCTTTTTGTAAAAGTGTCCTGAATCTATCAAAAATTATTATTTTAAATTTGTGATCATTCAATTCTTATACTGGCCCTGTATATAAAGCGTCTCAATTTATAGATGTTTTACGTATCCATCCAAAACGATCTAGTATATTATTTAACGATTATGATGTCGACACAGGGGTAGGGAAGGTAAATGGGCTGTAAGAAATGGTTAATCCATCAGCGCAATAAAGAAATTCAATTGTTTTCAGGCAAACCTCATCGTTGAAAACAATAGATGTGTGAGACGTATTATCGGTTTTGGCAGTCTCAAAAAGTGGGAATTTTACGTGGATACATTGTCGCTTGTAATACCTTTATTTAATATAATTGATTATGATCGTCGATATCAATTGGCAAAGTTGTTAAGACTAAAATGGTTTATCGACTTCGAGTATCATTTCTGTCAAGGATTTAAGGTAGGCGTTCACAATACCTACACTATTATTATTTTCACCTTTTTAAGGGCCCTTAAATACATAATTTAACATTGAACCATAAAGGACATGGCCAATTTATACAAGGCCCTCTGCCTAGCTTGTAAAAGTTCATGTACATTAACGAAATTTTGCTTTTTGGAATTAAATTTGTCCTAAAAAATATAATGTATATGTTACATATTCCATGTACTTCAGATTTTTTAGATATTTACATAAAAGGATGTCATGTTTTAATCCTTCTTAAACTTAAAAGCAATGAGTTCATAGAAACTGTTTTGCTTTCATAAAAACTACAGGCGTTCGGAGCACTGAAAAGGTATTAAATGGATACATAATAAAAATAAATACGATATTATTTTTAAAGACGACCGTGGTAGTAAGTGCGTTTGAATTAAGTGGCCCTAGTTCGGTTTCCAGTCGGTAAAACATGCTTAAGTTTATCCTGAAAAAGTATTTTTTAACGAGGATGCGATAACTAAGAAATATAATTATTAAATACTTCAAGATTATTTTAAGTTCAGATTTTAGATTAAGGTGCGCTGAAGGACTGAGTGGATGCTTAATGGATTGGTAATGGGTGAAATAAAAAAATATAGTTTTTATATAAAATGTTTTATTATGACATTTAATACTACTTTACGGTACTTTTGTATAAATAATACAACGTGAGCAAAATGCCAAAATTCTAAAATATAGTGACAGATCCGCTGTCATGATAACATAGCATTACGTTTTGTTTAGCAAATCACAAAGAAGTATAATTATTATGAATTAATAACAATCATTTATAATATTTTTATATATGTACATAAATATCATTACTATATTGATTTTTAATCTTTAGTACTATTTTGAACCAACGTAATTATTTTTACATATTTACGCTGGTTTTATACGTAAACATTACTTTTACTGGAAACACGTTTTCTCAAAATGGCGCAGAACCTGAATGTATAGGAAATAAAAAAAAAACTCTTTAATCTTGTGTTAACACTCGGAAGTTAGACAGAAATGTGAAGGATGCCATAATTTATATATTTCTTTTTATTTTCTTATCATAAGGCTGTTATTAATGTACATGCTACCAAAAAACTAGGCAGAAACTGGCCATGTCCTTTGTGTATACCATCATAGATTGACCGTAAAGTATTTAATTTAATGTAATTTAATTTTAAATTAAAAACCTCCAATTTTTTAATTTTGTACAACTTATCATTTAAACTGCATGTAGCATTTAAAGACCTGGCATTAAAGAAATTAAAGCATTTTAAAACTGTTGTTTGTACAGACTAAGTTGGCCCCGAGAGCTCTGAAAGCCGCTATTATATTACTCTTACTTCATATATTTACATGTGGATGGATTTATGTCGCTTGTAGCGGTAAGTTCTGATGAAATAATAGGTACAGATATATTTTAAGAATATCTATTTACAGGCCAACATGCTTTATGGTGGCAATCAATTAAAATGCTCTCTGTAGTTTATAATATAACCTTCAAGAAAAGAGCGAACTCCTTCCTCAAGGGCTGGCAGCAGCACTCCTGATGGTGCAGGTGTTCATGGCCAGCGGTAGTTGCTTTCTATCAGTCGACTAATCACGAAGAGAATAATTTCGTTTCACATTGACTAAGGTTTTATTTCTTACAGAAGAGAAATTTCCTTTCGATGTTCCGGATTTCAAGAAATTAAATTTATCGCTTGACTTCAACGAGTGGACTCATCCCGATCTCCGAAAAGGCGGTAAGTTCATCAATTAATAATTCCTTATGAGAAATACCCAATTTTCTTTACGTCGTTTGGTCTGGTGCACTTCATTTGGTTTTTCTTATTTTGCATATTAACAGAAATAGAAAATTTAAATTCAATGTTTGTAGTCCGGTCAATTTAGACATTCGAAGTTACATAAAGTCCCAACAAGCTGAATTTCTGTGAAGTTGTTCAAAACATAATTATAAACAATGTCTAGAAGTTCCCCATCATTCCCCTGTAAGGAAAAAATTTAATTCAACGTCAAAGGTCAAAAAAAATAGTTTTTCGCGATTTTCAGCAAAACGGTAAGTTTTATAATAAAAGTACCTCAAACAAAAATTGTAGATCATAAAATTATCTATAAAAAATGTATGAATACTTTTTTTCTTACGAGCCACCGTTTCTGAGATATAACGATTCAAAAAGTTATAAAAGTTGTTATCGTCATAATATGCACATGTTTCCACGCCACCTATGAGGTAGTGTACTTAGCGCGTTTTTTTTAATGTGGGTTCCCCAGTAGGCCTACTCCACGGGTCACTTGTGATCCTGTTTAATGTAAAACTATTGCAAAATAACGGAAATTTTCAAAGATTGGGAAAGATAAAAGCGATGTAAATGAAAAAAACAGTGTTGAAGTTTATTCGTCTTATTCGTAAGTTTCAAATTCTTGTTCTTCTTCTTGATCTTCTTCTTGTTCTTCTTCTCCTGCTTCTTCTTCATCTTCATTTTGGATGCAAGTAAATTGTGTCAATAGCGATGTATCGCATGATACTTCGTCGGAGTCAAACGAATCCTCCATTGTTTGTGATTCAATATTAAAGCACGACTGGCCTTGAAAATTTGTGCATGCCAAAGAACAAGACAGTCCGACTTTTTTGCAACCACATTTAGCACTGCATCCCTTTTTGCAGTTGCAAAAAATAGTGTTCAGCAGTTTTTCCGGCGCAGGTGGAAGTAAAGTTTGAACTGACTCTAATATATTGTTGACCAACTTCCAACTCCAGTCTGTAGGGTCTAGCTGATAACCAAGCCACACTTGAACTTGGTAATATACTCGAAAAAGTTTTTTTTATTTTTATTTATTCATTTTTTTTTCGTACCAGACTTGATTCAAAATATCATGATGATTATCCACTAAGCATATGAATGTTGATGCTCCCGATATCTCAGTGAAAATAAGTTTATCACCATATTTTACTTTTAGTCGTAGCTTAATCGTTCTGTTATCTAGAGTCGAAGTTTTGCAAACCTTTTGTAATTCGTTCAAAGTGAACTGACAGTCTTCGCTATTTTCAATGTAAGTAAATATTTCCTCCATTGCCAAATTCGTAGCTTCGTCTTTAGGACGACCCATTTTAGCTCCAGTGGAAGGTTTTAAAAAATTAGCATAGCAATCTCTATGATACTTAGCTTCAGCAGCAACTAAATCATATTCAAATTCGACTCGAGCAAGAACAGCGTTTGCTAAAGCATCGTCACGAGCCCGAGCTGTTTCCAGAATTGAATCTTTAAATTGAAGTGTACTTACTTGGCTGATTCGACGCCGAAAATCTGAGGATTTTCTTCTTTCACTCTCTTCATTTAATTTCTCGCCATAAGCATAGTTCTTTGAAACAAAAAGCTGATTCACTGATACGTGATCTAGTACGAGGAGGACTTGCTGTGGATGTACTGGCTTCTTGTTCTTCACGTTGTCTTTTATAAGCTGCAGCAATAGAAGACTTTCGAGTATAATTTTTACGGCAATTTTCATGTATTGTCACAGATTTCTGATTTTTTAGATATTCCGAAAAATCATCAGCTCTTTCGATACTTGCATTAATTAATGTCTTCATACCACGTTCAACAGTAACAACTTCACTTTCAGTTAAAAGTTTAGCACAAATAAAACAATATTCAGACATTTTTAATATAAAACTCAAAATAGCACAATATAGGTTTGGATAAACACGTGTTTTCACTACAGAGTGACGCTCAAGACTAACAGTATTTCATTTATTATAGCAGGTATAAGACCCTAGCCACGCACACAATAGAAGAAGAGACAGATGTCTCGAAGTTACACTGGCTTAAAGATTAAGGGACTGGGTTTCATTTTACCTGATATTCTTGTAGTTAAAACTTATTTATTTATTTATTTATTTATTTATTTATTTGGTCAGCCAACGATTATTACACTAAACATTACAGAATTGACTTAAAGACTAAACATGTGTGAGTGCAATAATCACTTACAGGCTAACACCACATGCACTTAAAGTAACGGTTTTACAAGTTTAAAATAAATAGGATATAGGTAAATTATTAATTTAACATGATTAAAAACAAGCATAACAACAAAACAACCATTAATTAATTAGCAATTAAATTAAATTAAATTAATTCCGTTTTTTTGTAAGGAAAGAAAATATTAAAATAACAATTCAGATGAAGTTCAATAAAATAATTTACAATTCATTCAAAGTGATTGTACTTGAGTTATTCCAGTGAGTACTACACCAATAATATTATGCATTAAAACATTTAAAAAGTTTAAATTATGTAACAAATTAGGATTAAATAAAATAAAAATTGTAATAGTTGTATTGTGTGTCATATAAATAAATAAAAACATATAATAAAATAAATAGAAATTTCACAAATTCAACTTGAGACAAAAATTAAAATCAAGATTATAATAAAAATTTGTTAATTCTGAATCAAACTCACACTATAACAAAAGAGTGCTATAACCAGATAAGGTTATTATTTGTTTTCATAAAGAATAACATTACAGCTCGGTCAACAATACAATGCAGTCATTCATTTTTTTGTGTGAACTGGTTGATGATGCACTTATAAAACTTACTAATGCTATCATGGTGTAAATCAATCAAATCACTGCAGCCATTCAAAATTCTGCATAATCTGGGTATAAGTGAGTTAGTGCCTGACATTGTTCTCCTTAATGGTGGACACAGCGGTGTAATACTGTTTCGAGGATATCTAGACGGAGCCCTGAACCTTATAAGACTCAGTAAATCTGGACAATCGATTAGGTTTCTCACGATTTTAAATAAATATAATGCATCAAACACGTCTCTGCGCACCGACAGTGGGTGCATCCTAAAATACTGCAATCGGTTGCTATACGTGGTCAGATGTTTACCTTTGCCTGAAGATAATGTAAGGTATGACAGAAAGCGCTTTTGAACGCGCTCTATGCGTAACGTGTGCACGGCATAGTGGGGTCTCCACACAACACAACAGTATTCCAAGATACTCCTCACGAGACTATTGTATAACATAATTTTTGTGTTGCTTTTGAACTCTCTAGTATTCCTCATAACAAAGCCTAACATTTTAGAAGCTCTTTTAACTATATTATCGATCTGAGGTACAAAAGTAACTTTACTATCGAAAAGAACGCCAAGATCTTTAATAGTTTTCACTTCCTGTATCTTTAGGTTATTAATAAAGTATTCTGACTTAAGGGGGTGAGCTCTCCTAGTGAATTTTAGGTGATAACATTTTTCAGTGTTTAGTAGCATTTTGTTATACCTACACCAATTAATGAGTCTGTTTAGATCGTCTTGCAGTAGTTCGGTATCACTAGGGCAATCAATTCTTCTGGCAAACTTTAAGTCATCGGCGTAGAGAAAACACTCAGAAAATTGAAAACAGTTAGGGATGTCGTTAATAAATAAGTTAAAAAGTATGGGAGCCAGATGTGAACCCTGAGGGGCTCCAGAAGTTATGCCACGACCTGTAGATTGAAAACCGTTCACAACAACAAAGAATTCTCTCCCCGTCAGGTACGATTTTATCCATTCGAGAAAGGGTCCTGTGATACCATAAGCTGACAGTTTATGTAACAGTATCTTATGCGAGATCTTGTCGAATGCCTTGCTAAAATCAGTATAAATGACGTCATACTGTTTATTTACATCCATAGCCTGCACCAGCGATTCCGTAAACGTTGATAGGTTAGTGGCTGTGGACCTTGACGCAACGAAACCATGCTGTCGATCACTAATGTACAGTCTCAGATGTCGCTGGATGGAAGGACATACCATAGCCTCAAAGATTTTAGCAAAGGTCGACAGAATAGAAATAGGCCTATAATTAGATATTGCCTCTCTTTTATTCGACTTATATACTGGCACTACTTTGGCTTTTTTCCACTCTCGTGGGAACGTGCCTGTACACAGCGAAGTGTTATATATACGTAGAAGCGGGGAAGTCAGGGCAGATGCACAGGCAGATATGAAAATCGGTGGGATACCATCAGGACCCGGCCCTTTTCTAATATTAACAGTTTGCAGTTTCTTAAGTAAGCTGTCATAGTCAAAAGTTGGGTAGGTTAAGGACAGGCTGTTACTATTCAAAGAGTTCAAAAATTCAGATTCGCAATTAAACTCTTCGTCGTCGTCTTGAGTATAAACAGATGAAAAATAATTCGCAAAAAGATCACAGATGGTTGGACCATCGGATGTTGTACTCTTTCCATCGGTCATAGACAACGGGTATACACTGGATCCTCCACGTTTTGCTTTTACGTGCGTCCAAAAGAGCTTAGGATTATCCTTGATTTTGCCTTCCATATCTTTCATATAACTGGAATACAGAGTTTTAGCAAGGATTTGACATCTCGTAGTAATTAGCTTTAGTTCTATTCCATCTCTTGGGTTTTTATATTTCTTGAAGCGTACTCTAATTCTATTTTTTTCCTTAAGAGCTCTGATAATGTTCTTATTAAACCATGGGGGAAAAGGGCTGTTTAATGGTTTACAGAATGGCACATATTCATAAATGGCCGTATTTAAAGTTTTGTAAAAAATCTTTAACATGTCATTCACATCTCTTTCTGGAGCGAGTAGTTGATACCAGTTTTGATTATTTAAGTAATTGTTAATTTTCTCATAGTCCGCTTTAAAGAAGTTCGGTCTCTTACTTAATTTATTATAAGAGAGATAATTTTGTTTTGACAAAAATATAGTTACATCTAAAGGGGGATGTAGTTTGTCGACAACAGTGAAGGGGGAGTTAGATTCATCCACTGAACAAGAATGTACTGTCGACAGAACTAGGTCCAAAATACGTCAAGAACAATTTTTTATTTTATTGTATTGAATAAGTTTATTCGTGTTTGCAAAATCTAATAATCGCTCGCACGCATTCGGCAGGGAAACGTTATTGGCACCTATCTGCCAGTCTATCTTAGCCAAATTAAAATCCCCGATTATACAAACAGGCATGGTTGTGGTATCAAATACATTATTACAATGCTCAATAAAATGGTCAAGTCTTGATACACATAGTGGTGGTGGCAGGTAAACTGCACAAAGAGCCATTTGACGTGAAGTATTATTGGAAAGATCGATTGTGACCCAAAGATCCTCACAACTACTTTGCCACATATCCATACGACGAGAGTTAATTTTTTTTGAAACAGCAATAAGCACTCCGCCTCCGTTTTTTTTACTTTCGAACCCTGTAGTTTCCCGGTCTCTTCGATACACAACATATCTCTCGTCAAATAGCTCCTCGTTAAGTATACCACTGTTTAACCAAGTTTCTGTCAAGATAATCACATCATAGTTCGCACAACATAAGCCACAATAAAAGTCATTGGTTTTAGTTCGAAGACCTCTACAATTTTGATAGTATAATTTTAAGTTAATGAATTTTAGTAATAATAATTCATAATCATGCACAATATATTAAGAAATTAAATATATTAAAAATTAGATAATTTTGTTCAGACTATTATTGTTCCTAATTAATATATAATCCGAACCTTCAGTTTTTCTGACAAATATTCTGCCATTTCTGACCCACACATACTTGTAGTTCTTTTGTTTTGCCTTAATCCTTGTGGCTGCGTGGAGGGCCTTGTTACTCGGTGAGAGGTGTTCAACCACGTATATTGGAGTCCTGCGCCCACTGATTCCCAGGTGTTCGCAATTGAGTTTATTATGGGGGTTATCTCTGTTATATTCCATCGTTGATGCTAAAAGTTGATCCCTTAACTTTGGTGATGCGAGTTGGATAATTATAGACCTTGGGCGGGTACTGGACGGGTTCACCTTAGCAATCCGAGTGCAATGCAGTATTTCTTTTTCTTTAATTTCGCAGCTTACTACTTGTCCAAGATCGTTAATAATGTTGTAGATATTTTCGTTTTTATTTTCAGGCATGTTTTGTATTTCTATATTATTCGATCTAGATTGCTGTTCTAGTTGATTAAGGCGCGCAAGTAAGTCTCCAACCGTGTTTTTCAACTCTTTATTTTCAGATTCAAGGTTTTTGATGACTTCAACAGTAAATTGTTGACTTTTCTCGAAGGCTTCAAATCTGTCATTCATGAATGACATTGATGCCACTACTTCTTGAATTTCTTTTCTAATAGGTTCCATTTCTTGATTTATTGTGCTGACTACTGTTTTGTTGAATTGTGTCAAAATTAGATTGAATTCTGTTTTTATTATATCTCGGATCATAGTCCGTATCTCATCCTTGTTACTTGCTATTGGTGGCGGCGATGGTGAGCCAATAGCGACTCTTTTGTTGCCTCTGTTCATCTGCACGTTACGTATAGGAGTTGAGTCCTTCCTATTAACTTTAGGAGCGCAACTTAAACATGTGGGACATTTCCAAGATTTGTTTGGAGATTCCGTGACAGATAAACATGCGTAGTGATAAGATTTCCCGCAACTGGTGCATTTAATGAATTTTTCATCTACCAAATTTTCATCAGTTTCATTATCCTTCGCGCAACAACCCCATTCAACATATTTCGTGGCCATAATGGGAAAATTCAAAAATCAACAACCCAAACAAAAATCTGCCTCATAGAGGAAATAAGCGTAGGTATAATATGTTGCGCTGTCTGCGTTACTTAATCACCGCTACGAGTGATAGTGTATGCCACAGAGCGTGAGCGCATGCAGTAATGGTTCTTATGCGCACCGCTTAACCGTGCGGGTTGTGTGTACAGCACGTAAAAACTGATTGTCAAAACACTCACCGGTAAATCAGTTGAGATTTAAAACTTAACGGTTTACACTAAAAATTTGCTGCTATAATACACTTTTTTTTTTACACGCTTTTAATTATGTATTTCACTTCCTCACATGGTAGTTGTCACTTTATACTAGTATTTGTTGCTGTATTTGTTTATTTGTAGCTAAGAATGATAAATTTAACTATGAGTAAGTTCACACACTATGTTAACCGTTGGACCGCTGGGGCAACTTATGTATATTTTATATTGTAAGTATAAGTTACAATGACCGATAGAAAAATATTTAAACATTTAATATATAATATTTTATATAATATATATATATATATATATATAGATATATATATATATATATATATATATTATATAAAATATTACAACTCTAGATGTATATACGTGGCGTACTCATGCATATTATGACGATAACAACTTTTATAACTTTTTGAATCGTTATATCTGTATAGAAACGGTGACTCGTAAGAAAAAAAGTATTGATACATTTTTTATAGATAATTTTATGATCTACAATTTTTGTTTGAGGTACTTTTATGATAAAACTTACCGTTTTGCTGAAAATCGCGAAACACTCATTTTTTTGACCTTTGACCTTGAATTAAATTTTTTCCTTACAGGGGAATGATGGGGAACTACTAGACATTGTTTATTATTATATTTTGAACAATTTCACTGAAATTCAGCTTGTTGGGACTTTATGTAACTTCACTCTCATTTTTTGGTCTAAATTGACCGGACTATTGTATTTCACAAAAATTATCACGAATTATGCCAAATCGTCGTATTTTTTCATTTCAATTTATATTATTAATTTATTATTTATTAATTTTTTTTGTCACATTGAACAAAATGGATGACAGTTAAAACTGCGCCTGCCTGCGTCGATCTGAAAACCAATTCTAGTAATAAAAGTTAAGGTCAAAATTCAGTTCCGATTAACTCTCGATCTGCAATTGCCATATAAGGTATTTTCGTAGTAAAATAATACTAAGCCTAGCAGATTACTGATTCAATTATCACATTACAGTCAACGTTGGATGCTTAATACTTTACTACGAAAATACGTTTTATTACAGCTAGAGAATTAATAGGAACTGAATTGTGACCGAACTTTTAGTATCAGAATTGGCCTCTGTACATGAGAATTCGTTAAATGGTTGACCCTTCTGAAAAGAAATCGTGCAAGCAAACTATCAACTACTTTTATAATATATAGTTAGTTATTTAGTTATGACAATATAGTTAGTTATAACAATATTAATTAGTAAAATTACATTTTGTTGCTAGCTATTATGTTTAAAGCAAACAAAATTGAATTATGTTATAAAGAGGTATACATAAATGACAGAGCATACTGTATACTAAATAATGCATGTTTTGATATCCACTATATAGCCCGGATCGATGCAATGAATAAATTTTACAACCTTATTTTTATTGCAGTCAATTTTCTGTTCTCAAAAATGTGCCTTGTGAGCTATTGGCGCATTATCCGTATTTATAACCTTACCAAAAAGGAAACAACCTTGACTTCACTATCTATTGGTGAAATTGTCATATTAGATTCCGTTCAGACGTTTGTAGTTTATCTCTAACAGACAGTTAGTCTGACAGACAGACGTGATGGGAGACTTTATTTTATAACCAGCCTTTGCCAGCGGTTCCGCCCGCTTGTATGTCAGTTATCGCGGTATTTAAATCGCTTTAGTGGTTTGAGTTTGAAAGCACACTTTCACATTTATAATATAGGTTTGGTTTGTCGTTGTTTGTCAACCAAATGTCAAGTGATCGTCATAGGAAGCAAACATATTTTGAGTAGGTTGGATAGGACGGCCATTCCACCAGGTGTCTTTAACAATATAATCATCCCTTTGAGTCCAGTGGTTAAGAGCCTGGGGTTACATAGAGACTCAATACTTGATTGGAGAGCACAAGTTACCCACCTCAGCCAGAAAGTCACTACATGTCTTCGCGCTTTACATTATCGTCTAAAGAATTTTTTGCCCACTAAAACTAAGACTAACGATTATGCAGTCATTAATTATTCCCTTAATCGAGTATGATGATGTGTATTACTTTGACTTGAATGTAGACCTCCTCAACGAGCTGGACCTACTACCTCATAACTGCATTCGATTTGTTTTTAATCTTCGCAAGTATGACCATGTGTCTGCTTTACGTTACCAATTGAAATGGCTCTCAATTCGTCAACGCTGCAGTCTGCGTGCATTGATATATCTTTTTTCATTTCTCAATTCCCCATCGTTACCCGAATACCTGGTTCCCCACTTCTGTTTCTTTTGCTACAATCACGACCGAAATCTTCGGTCAGCAAATAATATGCTCCTTCTTTCCCCGATCACACTTTCAATTTCATCAATCCTTCCTTCTACATATATACTGTCAGTTTTTCTCTGGAATGCGCTCCCAGCTGAAATCAGGATGGTCACTTACTGCTTTACATTCAAGGAAAAGTACAAGATATTCTTCAAAATGAGTTGGCAGAAGGGTCACAATGCTCTAACTCGACCGTGTATTTTTATTTATCTATGTATTATTTATTTATTATGTTTATGTATTGCATGTACTATATATGTAGTCATTAAAACATTATTTCATTTGTGTATATTATTATCTTTACTTGATAAATTTAATTTAAATAATGTCAAATTTTCTATTTTATCTCTGCACCTACCGCATCATATTCCTACATCATCCGAAGAGTCGAGAATGCCCTGGGCATGAGAAGTCCGCCTGTGGATAATTTGTGCATTGAGTTATCATGAATAAGTATAAGTATGGATATGTAGTGACTATCAAATAATACAGATTTTAAATACAGATATATTTTTTCCCATATGTCGGACTTAAAACAAATACTCCGAGTATTTGTTTTAAGTCCGACATATGGTAGTAAGGTAATGGGACATAAAATACTTACAAACATTTACACTAACTGACAATAGCAACCGCAAATTTTTAAAATTAAGTTTAGAGAGAATGGCGGTAAGTTGTTTATGCCTTGCTCTTTTTTCACAGGCTCTTATACAGTTCATTTCTATTTTCTTTATTTATTAAATATTCGATTAAGTTGACTTCAGACTCAAATTTTTTTAAATATCTGAATAACAAAGCTTGATACTGCGGAAGGCCTTAGCATAGTGTCTAGTTTCAATGTCTTCATCCGAGACAGTTTTTCTTTCTTCATTTGTAGGTTGTGCTCGACCTACAAAAAAAATAATTGAGGCCGGGGACAAATGGCTGCCAGCTTTTGTAGTTCCAGTGTTCTGGCTCAACGATTATATCATTGCAATGACTTTTATTTTACTTATACATACCCATACAAGTTTGGATGCGGTGAGTAATTGTATGTTATTCCTACATGTTTGTAGATAGATATAGCGTAGGTATCATTTATTAATTCAGTTGTGAAACTGAAAACCTGCTACTGTCACAGCTATTGTTTCGAGTTACAACCGGCTAGAGGGTAGGAACAATATAAATAAGATTACCTATGCAGTAAGTGGCCTGTGACTACTTCTAACTTTTCAACACACGTACCATAGCAGCCGAGGCCATGACTGAACTGAAATTAGACTCACGGTACATAATTGTTTAATTTAATGGACTTCCAAAAGTTGAATTTAGCATGTAGTAGTCTGAATTTATTCACGGAGCAAATACAAAGAGGAGAGGGCATAAGCAACTGTGCACTGTTATTCTAAGTAGGTCCTGATGTCACCACAGTGGACGTGGCTTAAAATTAGTACACTCACCGTCCGTACTGTGCGCTTGTGTCGCAAAATCGCAAATCTGTTTATTTTCGTGGTATTAAGACGAAAAGAAGGAAATTTTGTATTTTATCGTGTTAAAATAATTCGGATAGACGTTTTGTTGTCATGGATGGCATCGCATTTCATTTGTAAGTAATTTAATACTTAATTTATTAAAATAGTTCTGGACAAATCTCTCTGTTTTTTTTAAATATAGTTACTTCTATACGTCTGACTAATCTTTGTGTAATTTAAACTAAAAATACAAAGCTTGGTTTTAGTCAGATAATACTGAAATTTGTTCTGCATTCAGCCCTAAAGAATTTTCACAATCTATTTAAATTTTAAGTAATCATTTTGTAAACAGACTGTCATCTATCGTCAAATAGAAAAACATACACAAACTGAACAAAAAGACAGGGAAGGAATTTGGAATCCAATGTTAATCCAATAAAGTCTTATATGAAAATGAAGGTACCTAGGTTGTATTTACGAAATTTTTAAATTATAAGTGACATCTTATTACAAAAAAAAAAAAATTGAACAAGTTTAGCATTTCGTAAATGTCTACCCAAGAAATGGTCATTTATGAGTTATGCCCACGGAAAAAATTACAAAAAGGAGATATTAAATATATTTAACTATGGGTGAAAAATTATAAGACCCTTTTTCTCCGTAGTGGGGTGATAATAGGACAATAGGATAATCCGTAAACATAAATACAGATAAAATAAGAACAAATATGGAAACAGATTTTAATCGTTATTCGTAATTTACCACAAACGTTTTTATTCTCACATTAGCAATACCGAGCGCCTATAAGTACAGGTAATAATTTATCTGTATACCACGTTTTATTCAAATCCGTCCAGCCGTTTCAGCGTGAATAATAACACATACATAATACATAGCTTGGGATAAGTCAACGAGAACGAAAGAACACATATACTTTCGCTTTTATAATATTAGGGCGGTTAGTACGATTATAATTTGAATGAGATTTTTGCAGATGGTACAGAAAATTAATCTAAAAAAACTCACTGTTACGTAAATTCTGAGTACGTTCCTTACATCCTACACTTAGTGTGAGATAGCTAAACTAAACAGCAACATCGACAAAGAACGATGTAAGTAGTTTTGCTATTATTTGGTAGATAGAAAAAAGGGAAATGGGCGGAGCGGGCGGAATGGGAAGGGGTGTTACCCTTCACTCAGCAAATTATCACGCGTTGTTTCATAGAAAAATCTAATTACAACACCTCCTCTTTGTATTTACTCCGTGGAATTTATTACAGTTATTTTTGCATATTTACGAGTATTATTTAAATCAAACCGGGATCTCTAAGAAAGGCTAGCTTAGACCGATTTACGTCATACATTATTCACTGTTATATTTCTAACATCTTATTATTTCTTCACCCAGGTAATGGCCCTCACTATAAACCAGGTGTACTACAAAATTTTGATTACTTTTGCACTTTATCTCCTTGATATATGGATATTGGCTTTTACTGTCAGTACTGTATACACCAGGTTCCGTAACTTTTACCAATTCGATTATCACGTGATGAATTTGATTACATTCTTAAAAGACAGCGGATTATGTCCGTCCCTTACTAAGGTTGTACGAAAATATACGGAGCAGCTGTGGAAGAAATATAGAGGTATTAACTTAAATATTTTATTTATATAGGTATTTAGTTGTTGCCAGAATACAGATAATATAATTGTTAAAACGTTCTTTCTATTTATTTTTAATACTAAAGGGTGAGTAAATTCGTTTTATTGCCGTTCTTTAGCCTACCTTAAGGAGTTACCATTTTATAGAGGATTTTATCGATTACATTTCAAAAGTGTATAGGTATTTATACGTCTGAACTATGTAGTAAAATGTTGATCATTCAACTGAAGTTTATATTACCATTACACTGAAATATATCTTTATATATATAATTCTTCTGTGAGTGTGTATGTCACTGAACTTCTCTCAAACGACTGGACCGATTTTGATGAATTTTTTTGTGTGTGTTCAAGGGGATCTGGGAATGGTTTAGATTCACAATTTTGTCCGCTGGACAATGTTTTTTTAATTAATTTTTAATTTATTAGTAGTTGTTGATTTTGGAATGTTTTACATTGGATCAGACAGACGGCGCTACCATCGCAGTGTCAAATTTGACAGGACAACGTCTGTCGGGTCCGCTAGTATATATATATACAAGGTATTTCTTCTCTAAGAATACCTTTAACATGTTAAAACAAAAAAACATCGATAAAGAAATTATCAGAACGATCAAGTTAGGTTGAGAGTTATTTGGCAAACTGCGTCAAGTTTTTGTGTCACCCTTGCCGCAATGACACAAAACTGATATCTCCCACCAGTAAGTGTTGGTAAACGAAGAGTAGGACGCCCAACCAGATGAATCAGGTAGCTATGTAATATATAATATATTGAAATAAACATGACTAACATAAAAATCGTTTGTACGTAGGTAATTGGCTACCAGAATTAGTTTTCCAAGGGCCAGCATGTCTGCGAGAGGACCTCTTCGTCTCTCTCTATATTCATCATTTAAACAGGCCATCCACGTTTCGTGACCTGCCTGATTACTTCAAGAGGCAACTTGCCGCCAGGCTAGAGAGGACTGTCATATTTCCTGGTTGGTATACTCTTTTTATGCACATTTTTTTTGTTATAGTAGGCAAATGAGCAAACGGGTCACGTGATGGTAAGAGATTCTCACCGCCCAAGGGGTGAATTGTAAAGAGGAGGATGAGCCTGGGTTTTGAGGCTTCTCACTCGGTGAAAATCAACCTGTCCTGTGAGGCCGTAGTATCATTCCATTTGAGACATGTGTACAAGCATGGTTACCCACGGTATAAGGCAAATTATTTGGAAAGTTCATGATAAAACCTCTTCGTGACTACCCAGGCCCACATTATATTGCTTGCAACGGCTACGGATCTTTTTTTTAGACCGGAACTCTCTTTCCTACCTACTGTATCGCCGAAATTGGGTTGCAATTGTTGACAATTGTGAGTTGATATTACTGTTAAGTAGGTACCTCGGAAGACCTATGATCTAAGGTACATTTTAACTGCAAAATACTTCAAAAATAATCTGTGTTCGGCTTTTATAGGTAAATATATCGTGAAACAAGGTGACGTTTTTAATGTAACATATTTCATACATGAAGGAGAGGTTGAAAAATGGTCTACTACGCCTGAGTAAGTTAAAAATTATTTCTATTTAAATGAAACTTGACTGCTACAATAAAAACAAGTGGGTAGACACAACATATGCCGAGCACCTCGATGTGAAATAATTATGAAAAGAAAGAGTATTTCTAAAGCAGCCATCCATCCAAATCGTGTCTCAAAAGGGCCTGGTACCGGCTTTAGTGAACAGCCTAAGGCACGTAGGTACGCGTCATTAAGTCATCATTTCAACCTGGACAGCAATGGTATATCCACGAAAATACTAATAACACTATCAGAAGATCACATTGTCGTATCACTATTTCTTGCGAAAATTACTGCAACTATGAGTCCAGAAAAGCAACAGTATATGATAAAAGAAAGATTATTGAAGAGGAACTCACCACAGTCAGATCCGACGTACAACCAATTCCTTATCCTACATTATGGTTTGAAAAGGTCACTATGAAAAAAATTAACAAAATATACTGTTTAGATATATATGCATTAGATATTTAAAAAATTGATGAAATTATTAAATGCACTGATTTTACAGATATTTTGAAGTAAAGAAGAAAATAAAATAAGAATTTTGTTTTTACAGAGGTGAAGAAACATTCGTGTCTTTGATTTATTCTAATGGCTACTTTGGTTGCATTCCGGGATTATTTTGTACCAGTGCTTTTCAGTTCTCTTATTATACCCGTACGGTAAGATATTTCAGCATTTCTTCATCAATCAAATGCCAAATTTGATGAATTCACGTTGCCGAAAGCAGTGCCGCGTGTCAATGCTGGTTTTGATTTTTTTTTAATGGGTAGTATATTAGTCTTTTTAGGAAAACAATATTTTTACCTACGCTTTCTAAGGCAAATAACTTTTTTTATACTAAGCTATTAAGGGTATCATGGATTTACCTTGTTTGTCATTTACATATGATAGTTGACTCAACAATTGCACGTTTATAACAAAGTACTAACTATTACACGGCTCTTTGTGCTCAGAAAAATCTTATCAATGCATAAAGTTGTATCCTCTTCGGACCCTAAAAAACGTAGCAAACAGTCAGTCGGTCTGCTCGAGCGCTCGCTATAAAACTGCCTTTGCTATATAAGAATGTGCGTAATCAATTATAAACTAATTGCAGGTGGTTGATCTTGTATACTTGAGGCTCCAGAACTGGGAAGATTTATTAGAAGGCTACCCGGAGATTAAGAAAACCTTTTTTAAAGCTACTAGAGCCTTAAAACATGAAGGGGTGAAAGTAGTTCACGGTTAGTGTGATATTGAAATAATAATAATGTTACCATGTGGTGACGGATTAAGAATACGGAATGTCACCACCCCTATTCATCCCGTAGGTGACTTAAGAGCCGACTAAAGGAGCAAACTGCGCAGAACAACAGCATTGCAAAGAGAAGGAAAACTTGACACAAACCTAGAGAGGCCTATGTCCAGCAGTGGACTGTTAAAGGCTGTTGATGATGATTGATGATCCCTAACTTTTGCTTACAAAGTTGTGATGAACATTTTAATTCTAACGTATAATAATTAATCGACTTACTCTTTTTTCAGGTAAGTAGCAAGTCATATCTTGGAATGTTCCAAGATTTAAAGCTTATTTAGTTTTATTTATTGTATTTAGTTGTCTGATTCTGATTTATAATATATACCTATTACCATATTATGTCTGACTCAATGAAGTTTCTTTCTTATTTTGTGAAAAATATAATAATAATATATGGTTATTTATTAAGTATAGTAAGCCAGAAAGGTGAAACTAGAAGACAAAAATATATTTATGATTTACATTGACGTTTTGTCCCACGAGCTATCAATATAAAAATGTTCCAAACTATATAGTAGTCAGAATTGTACACTTTAAGTCAGCGCGTATCAACACTATTGATAGAATAAACTAGACTAATAATAACTAGACTGCACCGTCGAAATGCTGTAATTTAGTCGAGTCATCGACTGACTCACCAATTTATTTTCCTTTAGTATCGAATCCTCAATCCACACTGATTGCTAGCTATGAGTTTTACACCGTTTCAAAGAGAAACTTCGAATAATTTTCACGTTGTAGGAGACGTAAGTAATTCAGCTGTGAGATGAAAATTGTGAATTCTTTTTATTTATCGTTAGGCTCACGAATGAATGCGTTGAATTAGAGCGATATTTTCAAAGCTACGTTTAAATTGAATGCTCGTTTGTTTTGATTATGAATATTATTGATATTTGCATACGTCAGAGTCATATAATGGCGGGTGTAATGAAATCATGGACGGTTGTCTATTTGTTATTTTAGGTATTAACATATGGTATATCGACTAGATGATGATGATGATTGTAGCAATAGATTTCCAAAGCAAATGCTGCATTTCTTGGTATGACGTTGATCGTAAGGTTTTTAACATACTTAAAAAAATCTAACTATATCAAAAAGTCGACCGTCAAACCTTCAAGAAAAGAACGTACTCCCACCGCATAGGCTGGCAATGCCCTTGTGAGTCCCGAGTTACATGCGTCCTTGGGCGGCAGTAGTCATTTTCCATCGGGTGACCCGTCTTCACCTTATATCGTGAAATAAATGTAGGTGACAAACGAATGAGGGGCCTACAATGTCATTTTCATTGTTCATCTAGCATATTTCACAAGGTGTAAGGCGCAAAATAGGTTCATATTTTAAATAATTAAACGGTCTATAACCCGGCAATCTTGTGCGCCCCCGCCACCGTCTGTCACCCCGCAGGACGGTCGCGCACGACGTTGATGGACTATAGTTTTTCAACGAGATAGTTAGGGTTAAAGTATTAATTTAAAAAATACATAAATATATAATTGGAAAAATCGGTTCATGGCAAGTTATTGAAAAGAAAAATTGAACAGCGATTTTGAAAAATTGGTACTAAACGATTTTTTTTAACGAATACTTTTACCCGGTTTATCCCGTTGAAAATCAGCTGGTTCGATCGATCTAAACATTTTCAGCCTGTACTCTTATTTCTTCTTGATACGCATTCACTTGAGTAATAACATAAACACTCTGCCCTCCCTTGTTATGGATGCATATTCATAGGACAATCACCCCCCGGGTGATTACGGAAGTGTTTTATTTCTAATGAAGTTTGAATATAATTACACAGTCCAAACAAGTATTTTACTACAGACTTGATTGGGAATTAAAAACATTGAATTTTCCCACCAAACAACACCAACGCGACACTTATCTAGTTTATGAGTAACATTGACCTAAAAACATAACTAACTGCATGATTTCCTCGTGATGCTTAATACGGTTCAGTAACAATGACAAATACCTGCATAGGTGAGCATACCGGCATACTATGCTCAGATTAAATTTCGATCTAAATCGTTCTCTTTTTTTTTAAAAGACAACTCCCGCGCTAAGAATATATCCATATTCTTTATAGCGGAGGGCTTGACAAACATATATAAAACGGCCACAAAGAACACCCAGACTCAGAACGACAATTTGTAGATCACACGAAGTGTCGTCCCATGGGTATCGAACCCACAACACTCAGCGTAGTAGGAAGCGGCGAGGCGACCGCTTAAACGCCATCCGTGTATTCATTGAGTGAGATTGCGAGTACGCATTCATTTTTAAGGATGTTGGTAAAGTGGTCGTCTAGAATCCTTAAACGTTTTAACAAAATGGTAAGATAACAACGTAAGAAATTTAAACGTACTTGTTGTACTAAAATGTTTTTAAAAAGTGTCAATACAATTGTGCAGTCAACCTCCTACACTAAACAACCGAAAGGTACTAAATGAATGTAACTCTTCATTTGTGCGATGTTAATAGATGTCATAATTCCTTGGTTTATTACATCAGCAACGGTATACGACAAACGCAATGCGATGTTCTGATTTATTATTCAATGTAAGTGCGGGTTGTTTGTACAACAGGCAATAAACGTGGTTTATTTTAGCATTTAAGAATAAAAGAGGTTACGAGTGCCTTGCCTTTGAGTTTTAAGAACTCGTGGTCTCTGGTTTTAGAATAAATGAAAATTATCAAATGCTGTCAGTGCGAGCAGCTTCAACTGTTAAATAAATAAATCAGAGGGTATTATGAAGTAACGGTACTAATCTCTCCCACACGCCCAGTATTCTAACGTAGGCAATTTTATAGTTTGGTCTGGGTGCTTTACAATGTCTACCTAGAGACTTTAGGTGTTGTATATGCGTGTGGCTTGTTACCTTACCTTGTTTGAAAATTTATTTAATATTTTCAAACACCTTACTCAAAATGAATTAGACTATAACTTTTTGCCCCGCACAACAAGCCAGTGGAAAAAGTCACCTGCGATATTTCCGGATTGTTATGATCTTTAAATGTTTAAGAAAAGAGACTATTCCTATTTCAAAGACCAGCGTCGCTCTTATGACTCTAACAGGTATCTATGGAAGACGGTGGTAATCACTATATCATAAAAGAGACACTGATCATACTAAATATTAACCAAGAGACTAGTAATAAGCATAATGCATAACAGGATGATGCAAATGTTTGTAAGTTAATGTTTGAAAGATAATTGTTGGATAAGCTGGCATCAAATGTGCTTTATACGCGACAACGGAGCGTTAACATGGGAATAATAATAAAATTAAGTGAGGTCTAGATTAAGTTTTATTTATATAATACATAATAATTAAAAAAAAAATATTTACAGCTTTATACATATAGATTGTACTGTACTCCGTAAGGAAAACACTACCGATACTATAATGTTCAAACATCTGTGGAACGGGTTATCGTCTGCGGTATTTCCGGACCGATACGACCTTCAAACCTTCAAGAAAAAAGCGTACTCCTTCCTAAAAGGCCGGCAATGCGCTTGTGACTCCTGAGTTGCAGACGTTCAGGGGCGGCGACGGTCACTTTAAATCAGGTGACCCGTCTGCTCGTCTGCCCCAACATAAAAAAGATATACCTAGGAATATCTCAGTGTCAAAATGTTAAGTTAATAACTTTATAACAAAATTTAAGAAAGATATACCTTTATTAGCAGAAACTTATGTCGCCGCTTCCTTCTGCGCTGAGTTTTGTGGGTTCGATCTCCACATGGGACAACACTTTGTGTGATCCACAAATTGTTGTTCTAAGTCCGTTGTGTCCGTTTCATGTATGTTTGTAAAGTCCCCCACGACACAGGATATATTCATAGTGCGGGAGTTGTCTTTTTTAAGCAAAAAAAAAATTGCATAAGGAAGGTGTGTATATTATAATGTAAGAAACCGTAGAAGTGGCATTACATTAAATGAATAACATTCTTATTTACTTTCTTCTTAAAGCAAATTTAAACAGATCCTAAACTACACTTCATATCATACCTTTGTGTTAATAAATCATCAGTGTATCCAACAACGGTACATTAGAATGAGTTGTAACACAAAGAATCACTCACCGCTGCGTCTCAAGGGTGAAGACGGCTCCATCTCTAAAATTATACATTAATATTCTCAGAACAAAAGTGTTCATGGAATAACATTTTTATTTTTTATCTGCAGTAAGGGAAATGAGTGGTCATGAGATAAATCTAAACTTGAAAATATTTGATATTTTTTAAGTTAATGGAACCATCTTACATCTTGATTTAAAATTAAGAGAGGTATTTAGCAGATGGTTCGTTCAAGCCCATAAATAATCTCATAAATCATTTGTATTATACACTATCTTCTCATTTGTCAGTGTGGTGACGAATTAAGAATACAGAGTGTAACAACCCCTATTTCTGTGGGTGACGTAAGAGCCGACTAAGGGAGCAAACTACGCAAAACAGCAGCACTGCAGAGAGAAATAAAACTTGAAACAAATTATAGCAACCCGTCTGACCAACGTGGTATAGTAGGCCAAAACCACCTTTCTATGGAGAGGCCAATGTCCAGCAGTGGACTATTAAAGGTAGATGATGATGGTGATGATCTTATTAGACACCATGTTAAAGCGTTGGCGTCCAGTGCAGAGACAATTGTAAATTAAGGCACCTTTACCGAGGCAAGGACGCTCAAATGAGCTTGTAAAATTGTTACACTACTTTGTCACTTATTACAATACGTTAAGTATGACTTAATAGTTTCAGTAATCCTATTTTACCTCTTTATTTAAAAATATTATTTAATTTAAAATATAGTTTTTTGAAAAGCTTGCAAAAAGTAAGATTTACGTACTTAAAGTATGATTTAGAATTAATGATATATTATTACTCATGAATATTTTCATTAGTAGCAACGATTGAGGAAAAAGTTGACTATTTTTAATGAGTCTGCTTTTATTCATTCCTCGCTATCTGTATATTAATACAAACGACAATGAGGCAAAAACTTTGTAGGTACTTACATCTTTTTAAGAAAATTGCGAGAACGGATGAACGTTGAGTTTAATACAGTTAAAGTTTCTATGGAGAAAAAAATGCTTAAAGCTATTTTTTTAATATAAAATGCATAAGAAATACTTTAAATTAATTAAAATAAACATTACACACACTACTGCTTGAATGATACAACATACACACACATACATACTACACTTACTCTTTTGTTCATGGTTAAAATCTATGGTCAAACTGTAGGTTAATTTTATAATTAATATAATCTATGTTGAAACCTTTTGATTATAGAGGTATAGTCTTTGAATAAAGAACCCTAATAAAGCTTAAACTTAAAAATTAATTAAACTAAAAAAAAATACCTATGGTCTAATTGGTGCTGATTGAAGCCCACTGGGCGATTCAATAATTTCACTAGGCCTAAAGCTCTGAAATCGTCAGTGCAAAAATCAAAAGATGCCAATAACAGTGATTGACTTGTTGGCTATTACAAGGTTTTGTATAGAGTCACATTATTTTAAAATTTCTTATATATTCCTATTTGATTTCTACTTATTTTAACAAACATTGCTGAATCTTTAAATCATAATTTATCAATTATAAATTACGTTTTTTTTATATGACCCTATTTAACGATGCATAACATTATCACAAGTATCACACTGTATGATCATCAAAAATAAATCCTCAATTGCTATCAATATCTTAAGACTTACTCAATAGCATGTCACTTATTCAGTAATAATTTGTTCTGAGAAATTGAACTGCGTCTCTTTAGGGAACACACGCATTACCTCTGCTCCGAATCTATCTTTGTCTTGTTGAACAAACACTTGAACACATTTCTAGCAGTAATGGAATTGTTCTTGTTTCTTGGTGGCGCTTTGTATGGTCCTCTTGTTTATTAATAGCGAATGAGTTCTATGATAGTACAAAAGTATGCTAAGTTCTAACTAATGATTTCTTTTATTATATGTAAATGAGATGTGATTTATTTGTTTGTATGTATGGTTCTGTTTTAGCTAGTTCATAAACAACAAAGTTGGTGCCTCTATTTAGTACCTACACACCATATGTATTAAACTTGGTGGAAATAAAATCTTAAAAGTAACGATTTCGCCTATATTTGGTCACTCTTTATCGACCTTTACTGGAACTGATTCTAGCAATTCATTTTAGTCCTGGTATTCTCTGAGTTAAAAACGATTTCATTCAATAAGTATAGTCTTTTATAGACCGAAATATAGTTCATTAAATAGAGCAATATCTGTCTACAGAATTAAACAAATATTACTTTTTTGTCATTTAAATTTAGTATTTTATTAACTTACTAAGTTAATTATATAAAATGAGAGTTGTCACTAAATTAAGTATAAATAAATTAAGGTTAACTCATATCCAGAACACAGTATAAAAATATTATACTTGCCAAGTAATCAACAACTTTGTGACTGAAGGCAAGTTACAAATTTGTAAACATAAGTAAGAGTAAAGATCCTCAATTATTGGAGACCCGCTAATGAGAAGTAAAGGAGAAGGAAAGCTATATGTTTAAAATTTTGTCAAGTTTATGTAACCGAATATTTGTGTATGTAGTGGACAAAGAGAAGACTATTTACAGGCAGTAAATGACTTCTGCTACCCACAAACACAAAAAAATGGAAATTAAATGCAAAGTAATACCAGATTCCTAAGTTTAATGGTAAAACCGATGTTAAATATCTGGTCAGTCAACGATAGAGAAACAAATCGTTTCCATTGACTCCGGTCTAGATGAGTTGACTTTTAAAGAACTGAAGATGTTACTTCTTAAGAAATGGCTAGAACTGGCAAAAAGCCAAAGGCGGATTTAAAGATTCAAGTATAAATTCTTTTTTTTCTTTAATAAAAACAACTCCCGCTCTAGAAATGAATCGCGGAGGACTTTAGACATACATGAAATGGACACAAATAAAAAATTAGACTCAGAACAACAATTTGTGAATCACACAAAGTATTGTTCCATGTGGCGATCAAACCCACAACACTAAGCGCAGTAGAAAACGGCGAGGTAACGCTTAAACCACTACGCCATCTATGCAGTCAATGATTATTCAAGATTTATAGTTAATTTCCAACTACTACAGATTGTCTCTACAACGTCTCATTTACATATCATCTCTCTCTTTCTCTCTAAAGAAAGGCTACCTCTAAATATTTTTTGAAATCGATCAAATATATGCGTAAATACATATATTTAAATATACTATTTCATATTTCAGACTGTCGCTCATTCAAATAAATTAATTCCAAATAATTTGTGCAAATACCAACAACTTTTAATCTACTATTTATTTACGAGTAAAACAAGACGAACTGTTACAAGTTGTTTCAGAGTATCTCCAACTAAACACTTTTATGAAAGATTTTTTAACGTTCACAGAAAAGTCTTCTAAGTAAAAAAATAGATTTACACCGCACTTGTGCCAAAATCTGACACAAGATATATATATGTAACCATCCAATTTGTGTTCCGCGACACGTAACTTGTTCCGTCGTGTTGTCCCGTATTAAATTTAAATATGGTTGACAACAGAATGTATGTATTATACGTTTTCATACAATGTAGAAATATTTATTTGCGAGTTCTTCTTGGTAATGGATTTAATGTAATAATATTTTTATAAAACAACTTCTTACAGTCTTTTATATAGGATGTTAACTAAAAAACTTTCAAAGACAAGTACAAAGAAACTTTCTTTATTTGAAATTTTGTACGGTTAGGTTAAGTATTACGAGCCAGCCGCCATTACGACAAGCATTGTGAGACATACTTCTCATCGTTATGATGATAGCAAACTAATTTGAACTTCTTGTTATTAAACTATTGTGGAATTCTAGAAATAAACTCCTAAATACCTGTAACCACGTAAAACACTCATTAGGGACACGACAATATGTTTTTATTTCCTTATTCTATTAGATTGTAGCTTGCCTAAAGACCGGCATTTTGAAAATTTCATTTAACGAAACTTACTATAAATTAGAAACACGAAACTTTGATAAATTTTCTCATGCAAGTGTACCTAATTTTTTCTTCACAAAATTGTGAAATTTGAAGTAAAAACAATGGCATTAGTTTGGAAGAAGAAAGTGAAAAGATATTATTTACGTTAAAGAAAAACTTTATAGATAGATTCCCAAGTCAGAGTTGGCAGCACTGCGCAACGGACCAAGACTCCGCCTAGCATACGCTAGAGGACTACGACGTGGAAGTCTGAAGGCGAGTTCCTGGTCAACCAAATCGGATGAGACCTGTCTCGTGCAGCAATTATTTCTGCCATGCCCGCCAGCAGGTGAGGAGGGCTGGGGCGCAGTGGTCTCTTTCTGTGAAGCTGTAGTGGTCCATAAAGATCTCGGTCGAAAAATTGCGATCGGGCTTCAACACACAATGATTAAGCCTATAGGGGATGGGGGAATAGGGTCTGGCTAGAGGTCCTGAAATAACATCAGTCTGGCTTCAGGTTTTCAGGCTGTCTGGGTGGTTTTCAGTGGAAATCCAACATGCTCCTGACTCATGTGTCCCCGAGGAGCCGTAGATCCGAAGGGGGTTTCTACACCGTTGACAAAAAAAGATGAACTAACCTAAACATGGTACAATCAAATAGCGGCAATGCAGTTACGTAGTACTAAGTTAGTCGTCTACTCGTATGTTCTCCATACCTTAACAAAAGACTTAACTACTCATTGTCACGGGCATCACATCAGTGGCATCCTAATTAAGAGGCATCAACCTTCATTATAAAAATGTAGACGATTATTTCAGAGATGAATTTTAAAATACAAATAAGACATACCTAGTAAGAAGATGATTTGTTTTTCGTCAGAATCGATTTTTCTTCTGACCCTCGTTCAAAGGTGCCATTAGTGAGTATCATCGTCTGTCTTCGTTTTCGGCAGCGTTTTCTTAATAGCCTGTATATGAGTCTGTAAATTTTCCTTCTCATTTTCACTCAAGTTATTCATAACTAAACAGCTTATAGAATATCGTACAACGTAAAGTACACCGCAAAAGGAAAATGAGCATAAAATAAAGAGCATGTGTATGAGTTTTATAAATTATTTCGAAATGTGATTAAATACTTACAATTGCCAAAGTTTAATTCAGAAGCCTCAATGTACGAAAATCTTATTCTACAATTATCCGTCAAACTTTTAAACCAACGAAAGTTTCAGTAATGTTTCAGTCTCGAAATTACGACTGTGTTCTTGTGTGGTTACGAAATAAAATATATAATCAAGACTACCTGTAATATTCAAAATGCCTAGTACTCCTAAAGAGTATACCTTAAAAGTAGAATTTAACAAGTAGAATTTAAAAACGACATTTACAAGTAGAATTAAAAAAATAGAAGTAGAATTTAAAAACCTAAGCGTAACCTGCGTGGTTAATGTTAGGTTATGCATTAACACATGACACATAACTGATCTTTAGATAGCTATCACCAGCTATAACTTTAGAAGGTTTATTGACAAATGTTTACCTTTCCCTTTTGAAAGGGATTCTGCGCAATGTAATCAGTGTGAACAGTTATTTGAAATTCAATTTTAAGAGGTTGCAATATTGTATCAGCTGTTCTTATGAAATATATGGTAACAGTATACAGTTAATTTGTGTAATGTGTACAACAGGTTGAATATGGTTAAATAATATTAATTTAGATATTCACGGCACTTGTGGTTCCAGCACGAGAAATTAAATGTAGTGTACTTGTGCTTTGTGGCAAAATGCACTCAAGTACGCTGTAATACTCGTGGGTTCTTGTATAATTCCTTCTGCTCACACGTCTACTATATAACGGAATTGTACTAAATAAAATGTTAGAAGTAATCTTGAAATAATTAGTGCTTCAACTAAAATACTGTTAAATGTGTGTATTACATTTAACTTCAAAAGCATGCAAACTATTGTCAATTTTGCTGTTGAGGAAAAATGGTAATCGCTGTTTTAATAATAAATCCTTTAAAAAATAGTTGAACCGACTTCAAACAATACTAACAAAGAGCACTAAAAACCTAGTAGCAATTGCGGTTGATTTCTTGTCATTTTTTTAATAGTACCATTGTATGTTTCCGAAACTCATCATCAGATCTAAATAAAATTTAAACAGGACCATTTTTTGAAATGGTAATTTTGGCCAACAATAATTTTGAAAATCCGTCTTAATATGAAGGAGTTATGGCCGAATATACATAAAAAATATATGAAAATCTGAATTGATAGTCTTCTCCTTTTTGAAATCGGTTAAAAAAGTAACTCAGTCTTTTGATTGTCGTTTCTTTTTACCAAGATTGTGGGGGAGTGAGGTAAAAAAATACTAATCCATAGATTCAAAGCTTGTTGAGTTACATGTGCCAATGGGCGGTTGTAGACACTTGCTGACAGGTGACCCGTGTACTGTGTACCGTGTACCGTGTGCGGTATACTATGGGGATCTTGTGTCAACTAGGGTGAATTTCCGTGCGTTTAGGCGATTCTGCCATACATATTATAGAAATCAAATATAGCTCACGTAGGACCCGTAATATTTTGTGGCCGTGGTGCTTCCCTGTTTAAAAGGGTGTATGCCCATTTTACTTCATTTTGTCTCCCGCTTTGCTAAGGAGGGAAGTGGATTTACTGTATTTCCAACTCCTCCAATTTTCTTCTGATTAATTTCGTTGCGGGTTCCAAGACAGTTTAATTTCTTCCTGGGACTTCCCGAGTGTCATAACTCGGTGTGTTCGTGGGTCACTGCTGTGGATCCTGGTGTACAGGAGTTACAGTGGTGGGCGTGTGGGTGGGATTAGTCCCAATAAAAAAAAAAGGTGACCCGTGTGCTAGTTTGCTGCCTATGCCAAAAAAAAGATGGAAACCAAAATCCTTGTTTTATGCGAGCAGAGCTGTGTACAGTGTACAGTACAGCATTTTCTTGGACGTCACGTCTTTGTAAGATGATTTAAGTAGCGTCTATGTGGCAACTTTTAATATGGCTGTGTAGACCGATGCGAGAGCGGTAGTAACGCCCACACGATTGGCAGGCCAACGAGTCGATTAAATATTAAACTGGTTTTCAATTAATTTAATCAGTTATATGTGGAAAATTCAGTTAAGGGAAATAATAATTATTTAAAACTTTACTTTATACTTTGGAAAATGACAAATTAGTAGAATTGAAAATTTGCTTAATTCGCACAAGTATTAAATTATATTGTAATCTGTAAGAAATAAGTTTTAAATGTCTTGTTTTCTTTTATTGGCCAGTATAATTTGAGCTGTTATTGTATAGATTTTGTTACCATGACAGGTAAAAGTAAATTATGCTCTTGAATTAGACGCTTATAGTACATATAGTTTAAAAATTGTGCAATGCGCAACACAATTGTTACTACTTAATTCTTATACTGTAAGAAGTTGCGAGATCTCAGAAATGTTGAAAATGAAGAAATTAATTTGTTAACTCACAACACTTATACGGTCCATAACAATCTCAGACACCTCTTTGTCTTTTATAAGTAGAAAAGCTTTGCTATGGCATGGAATAATAATCATATAATAATAATCTTTTATTTAAAAAGTCACAAGTCACAGTCACAAGTCAAGTCACAAGGCACAAGTCTGTGAATATAGCGCCAGTGAAGCTTTTTGAATACACAAACATTGCTAAACATTAAAAACATATTCATTGTACATTCATATCCAATAAGCTAAGCGTCTTAAAATTCACAAGTATTAAATACGTTATAAAAAAAAAATAGCAGACACAAAGACTCAGTTGAAAAAAATGGAAGTCATAAAAGTCGACTACGTGGGGGAAGTAAAAAATATAAACGACTTACCTTCATACGAATTAATCTACAAGATAACTCAATATACATTAAATTTCATGAAAAAATGAACTTGTATGTAATTGAAATGATTCCTTTTATTAACCTCATCGCCCATAAAACGGCTGTAAATGAAATAGCGGACATTTTTATTGCTACCATAATAGGATGAAAAATTCACAAAGCGGAATTGCTTTTAAGAAAATATCTTGAGTTCACACTTTCATGGAGGACGAGACAACTGAGATATTGTTACTAGGAGTAGAGCCAAGATAAATGGAACTGGATTAAAAATATGGTGCTATAAGTAAAATACTGAGAGAAGAACCGTGTGGTTTCTGCTTTATGGAATACTTTTTATTTGTATTCTAACGTGCATAGGTGACAAACAAGTAGCCCGAAATATAGCAACTCTATCGGGTTATTCACCTTTCTTAGGCGCGTCGTTCACACGAGCTGGATTCGAGGCGGCGCGCGTCGAAACGCGGGCGCACGAGCGGTGCGCCGCTTCTACGTTTTCTTTAGGAATAAATGGTAGTGCGCTCACACATTAGAGTCGCGTCAGAAACGAGGTGGAGTCGAGGCGGAGACGGGGCGGGGGCGCGCCGGAGGTGCTGAGGTCGACCGTAACGCGACTCTGCCGCCATATTGTTTCGTGCGTAGACGTGCTTACACTTCAGAGATAAGTGACGATTATGAAACCAACGTAAAATTCATTAAAATTGTACAATTGTAAATTGTTGAATGAATCTTTGCATATGATCAAAGATCATCTGGTTAGAAGAAGCATAGCCTCAACATATATCACCTCGACTCTATATAAACGCCACGCCGTGCCGCGACGTTGACGCGACCGCGCTTCGACTTATCAGTGGGCGACGCACCTTAGATTACTAAAGTTTACAGCGCAACAGATGTTACAAGTTTTAATGTCATTGTTAGAAAGTTCAAATATCTTTTTTGAATAATAGAATACTTTCCCTGTTGGTCTAGTGGTTAGAGATTCTGACTGCTAGACCTTTAGCTTTAGTTAGATTTCGACCCACGACAAAATTATTGTGTGATGAATATACCATTTCTTCTGTGTCTGAGTGTCATTAATTCATGAAATGTATGTATTTAGAAATTTATAGGTATGTTTATCAGCAGTCTGGTTACCATAGTACAGGTTCTGCCTAGTTTGGGATCAAACATAAAGTTATTATTATTTTATAATTGAAATAAAACGTGATAGAAGGTCTTTGGTAAAGTCGATTTACTCGTACACCTAAAAACAGTTAGCTACTACTACACTACTACACACTACTACACTTATTGATTGATTGATTATGATTATTAACTGTTCCCAACCATATTCTGACATAATGTTTGTTTTAGTTAATCCGTATCAACAAAAACTCAACAGTTTCAAAACTGAAAAACACAAATCACACAGAAGAACTTTTTCAACCGTTGAATTCGTGAAACAAACATTTTAACTAAAACTAAGTAAATGAAATAGCTGGACTCTTTATGCACCGGAGTTTCCGTCGCTTAGTTTTTAAATGTAAATGATAAGTAGACCACAAGAGCAACGTAAACTGCATGCTGTACATGTTAGAGCGAGGTCACACTGCATTTGTAACTCGCTAAAGTCAAAATTAAGGATTGTTCAAACGACCTTTTAAGTTTAGTGCTAGTGCAAAAAAGTTTAGTGCTGAATAAATTTAGATCTAGTAAGTTCTGTACTAGCGGCAGTTTCTTCCTTAACGGTGAAACGAGTATGTGAAGAAAGTCATTAAAGTTTGAATGTCGTATAGTATGAATTACATTTAAAGGTACAGACTATAGACTATTGTGTGAAATTAATCCAAACAATTGATGTTTTTTGTAAATTTATACTGCCGCCCATTCATTCATCCTTACATTCAAACAAACAATAAGTGGAAAAAGCATGTGTTTAACCTTTTCGTGTCTCGTGGATTTTGTGAGAATATTGACTACAGAAAAAATCTAAATTTATTTTAAAATATGCCATAAAAAGGCAGCGACTGCTGCATCTTTTTAACACGCTTTTATTAGCTTGGTAGGTATGTTTGTATGTATATATGTATGTATATAGTAGCTATGTATGTGTGTAACGGAATCTTCGAAAGTGATTTTGATGGACTTCAAACATCGTATTAAATTAAAACTTCGTATACTTATCAAGGACCGATAACAATACCATAATTTGCTAAATTGTGTCGATTACCCTGGTCAAGATCTTATGGATTGACGTCTTTTTCCATTCCTAAAAATACGGTAGTGTCTTTTGCTACGTAATAAAAGATGTTTGCTCAAGTATATGTGACTTACTTATTTGTTATTTTTTTTAGTCTTAATGAGAAAAGAGTCATCATTATGACTAAAAAAAATAATAATTTTAGTTTAAAAAAAAAACTAAAAAACACGCTTTTGTAACTAGAGGAACCAAAAAGTTGAGAATAATTTTATAAAGTTCAAGAAGAAAAAATATTTTATCGTAAAAAAAGGGTTTTTCTATATTGAAAAGCCGTCATTGAATAATCAGATGACATTCTTAAAAATGATACCGCGAAAACTTCCGCTTCATATTTAAAAAAGATAATGATAATTTTAACTATACTCGTATGAGACTCAAAAGATCTCATAAGGTCTTTTGAGTCCCATATATGTAGTTACAATTTAGGCAGTCATCGATTCTCAATTTTTCACTTCTCCGTATTGGGCTTATAACAGTTTATTGCATTGCATTGCTATTTCTTTGGAGACTTGTATTTTTATGGCTGCTGTTTATTTTTATATCAATTAAGCATTACTTTAGTTTTTATATTGATGTCATTTTAGTAATTACTTCAATTTTACATGGCTTTTTTAAATTTGATATACAAACAGATAAATACAGCTCTTGTCATTAATGTAACCGCATCGTTAACGGTATGTTTCGAGCTTAAAAAAAAACTGCGACGTTATGGAGGCAGTATAATATTATAACATTGAAAACGTAAAATAAATGCGAAACGACACAATTTGTTCAGTGAAGTGTGTACACGGTGCGACAGACCTAAATACAACTAGAACTAAATACAACACGGAGATGGTTATTACACCGAGGAATATGTAATCCAATTATTTGGTTAACATTATAAAATTCCTTTATTATTATAGTTGCTTGTGGTTTTGACAGACGTTCGTATGGCAACCAGGACAGTCGGCTTAACGTGCTCTCTGAGGCACGTAAGGGTCTCGATTTGTTAAGAAACGGTCACCTATTCAAAGATGTGTTAACCTACTAAGTTACCCCTTTTACCACTCTACACTGGCCGTGGTCACGAAAGTTCAAAAGTTAATAATCACTAGTGACCCTGACTTTCTCCTGTTTACATGCTCCTCATTGCTTATATTACCAAATTCATCCATATAAACATATCTTTTTCCATTCCATTTCATTCTTGCCTTTTCCCTACAATATATTACACCCATCTTTAATTCCCAAATTTCCTGGTTCGCAGCAAACAGTGAGTGTTTAGTGCGCACTCATGCGGATATATAGAACTCTGTGTATTTGTACGTAGGCATTCGTACCTATGTACCTAGTTAGAGACTCATTCATAAGAAAAATGAAAAGTCTTAGGAGTATATCCAATAAAATTAAAAGTTATATAGACCAGAATTTTAAACTCTTCATGTTTTAATTGTCGAAACACTAGTACAACAGTTAGGGGTAAAACACTAGTACAACAGTTAGGGGTTTTAAAACGTATTTTTACAGTTTGCAATCGTGAATTTGTCGATTATTTAAAAATAAAAACTGTGTAACAGGTGTAATATAGGGGTAGTTACACTATGAGTTTACAAACTAGTAGTGTGTTGGCTCAAATAACCTACATGCTGTTTTGATATTTTTAAGTAACGACATGATTTCAGTAAGAAACGAATTTAGATAAACAATTTCTTGATGATTTATATGAACCGTTTTTATAGTAATTTATTCAATAATAATTATTAATAGTTTGCGCTCACTTGTACTGTGTCTGGTTTAGTTTATCTGTATCTATAAAGTATGTTATCATCTATGTTTTTCGGTATCTATATGTGAAATGTATAAATATATTTATCAGCAATCCGGTTACCATAGCACAGGCTCAACCTTGATCCTCCATAAGCGCACCCATAGGAGAGACAAGTGAGGCCATCTTTTAATGGGACTAGTCCCTTCCACACGCCCACCAGTGTAACTCCTGTACACCAGAATAAACAGCAGTGACCCACGAACACACCTAGTTAGGACACTCGTTAAGTCCCAGGAAAAAAGTTAAACTGTCTTGGAACCCGCATCGAAATTAATCAGAAGAAAATTGTAGGACTTGGAAATACAATAAATCCACTTCCCTCCTTCGCAAAGCGAGAGACAAAATCAAGTAAAATAGGCATACACCCTTTTAAACAGGGAAACACCACGGCCACAAAATATTATGGGTCCTAAGTGAGCTATTTTGATTTCTATAACATGTATGGCAGACTCCCCATACGTGAGGCCATCTGTCAACCTAGCAGAAACAGACTGGGTTGGTGCCTGCACGCTTCTGCTAGGGTGCCATTGGGGAGTGTAATAGGAACACCGTTTTCCCACGGAGGCACAAAAAAACAACTTCGACCAAGTTCGGGATCAGACGGACGTATGTAACTTGTGTCAATCTATAACTAATTCATCTATGATTTAAATAATAAGTTAGACTTATATGTAATTGCTTTGCTAAAAAATCTGTGGTAATTTAGAAGTTTTCCATAAATATGCTTGCAGTAAATGGCGGGTATTTTCGATTACGATCTCTCGATTCATTAAATTTCCATGTACCTACTATGGTATTTATTCATACGTGTGTACATCTAGGCCACAATACTAAAAAATTATAAATATTTGTACTTTCTCGGTCAATTTTTATTTTCAATATCTGTAATTCCTTTTTTAATTGTATTAAATTTTTATATCTCAATGAACCTTTTATAAATTTTTATATTCTCAGAAACATTTAATTATTAATCTAGGAAACAGCAATCAGAACATGTGTTATTAACTTTTTTTAAAGTATAAACAGACATGAAGATGCCCTTTCAAATAAAGACAGAATTTTCTAAATTTTGGTTTACAAACAAGGGAGTTCTGTGGTTACAAATATAAAAAACACAGGAACTGCCGAATTGTAAACCACCGTTCAAAATAATATAGATATAGCAAGTACCTATTTTATCTTGAATAATTCACCAACTTTCATTGTAATCCAATTCACCAATAAAACGCTTACCTAAGAATTTATTCAGTCTTTAATTAAGTAGAATCTGTATTTAAAAGCAAATAACGAAATATCAGCTGGTGGTCCAAATCTAAACTGTCTTTTCGTACAAGAGATTGATAGCCACAGAAGGAAACCCAAGAAAGTCAAGACTGACGCGATTTATTCACGTTAACGTTATTTTACCTCTCCAGAACAATAAATAAACAATTAGATGCAGTACATCACTAACTTATTTAACTTTGTTAATGGATAAGATAATACACACAGGTCACAGGTGTCTATGAATGGAACCTATTTGCTTGTTTGCCATAAATTGATTAACTATGGTGCAAAAGATATGCTGTAAAATCTGGTTCGTCATACAACGATATAGCTTTTAAAGCTTGGACCACAACGAAATTGTTCTCCGTTTGTTCGTTCTTACCATCCGTTTCACCATTGAGTTTAATTTGGACCTCAATGCTGGTGGATTAATAAGAAGATTGTACCGACGCCTCAACTTTAGTATTATTTATTGGAATATTCTATTAACAACTTCATTAGCTTGTTGAAATAAAATGTTATATTAATACTGGAGCAATCGTAAAATATTGTATTGAAACGTTTTCTTAGCAAAATGTATTCTGTATTTCGGGATTTTAATCAACTTTTATATAAAATTATATAAGGTATTTTATTTCATGGATAATATTTGCGACGTACCCAGACTTCGTTCTACCATTTTGGGTTATAAAAGTAATAAACGTAAAGTCTGTTCTTTATCTGAAGATAATTCGGCACGTTATTATAAAAATCGCCATCCACGACTGAAAATGGCAATTTGTTTCCAGATTAAAAACAATTCACAGCTCGCCGAAAACAGCCAAATGGTCCAAATAAGCGCTTATTAATCCAGTTTTTTTCCCATCGTGCGTAAATTTCGTAAACAAAAATATTATTTGTACACAAAGTTTAGGTGTAGATGCTACCGTAAAAAAACGTGGTACGCTACGCCGCGCCGCCTCAATAAAAAGACGATAATATCACAATATTACTCGGATAAGATATTCAAAGGCAAATTATAGCAAATTGTTTTAGGTTCTTCGGAACGGCGGTGTGAATTAAAAGCTATGAAACAGTAAAAAAAATGAGATCTGGTGTTTATAAATTGGGGAAAGTTTTTTTTCTCTTTAACCGACTTCAAAATACAAAACAGGAGGTTTACGGGACTAATCCCACCCACACGCCCACCGCTGTAACTCCTGTACACCAGGATCTACAGCAGTGACCCACGAACACACCGAGTTATGACACTCGGGAAGTCCCAGGAAGTAATTAAACTGTCTTGGAACCCGCAACGAAATTAATCAGAAGAAAATTGGAGGAGTTGGAAATACAGTAAGTCCACTTCCCTCCTTAGCAAAGCGGGAGACAAAATGAAGTAAAAAGGGCATACACCCTTTTAAACAGGGAAGCACCACGGCCACAAATATTACGGGTCCTACGTGAGCTAAGTTTGATTTCTATAATATGTATGGCAGAATCGCCTAAACGCACGGAAATTCACCCTAGTTGACACAAGATCCCCATAGTATACCGCCCCAGATGTCACCTGTAAGCTATTCAACATTATATTACGTTCATTATACCAAAGACTACATTCCCAGAGGATATGATGAGCAGACTGTTCATAGTGAGAGTTAGGTGTTGAGCATTGACACAATGGTGACTCGACTAATTTAAATGAATAAAGCTTGCTCTTAAAGTTACCATGACCCGTAAGAAATTGAGCGACACAGTGATCCACCTCAAGCCATATCCTCGACAACCGTTCGCGAACAGATGGAAAGAATTGGTAAAGATGGCGCCCCTTGGATGATTCATCCCAGCGTTGTTGCCATTCGTCTATGAGGTCGTTATAGACATCGGGCTGCTGTTGAAGCAATCTTGTAATTTTACCGCGATATCGCACACCCAAAAAATCGCATTCCATGTTTTGTTGTCTTGAATAGTACATGGCTGCACGTCTCTGCACATCGAGATCGACCGGAAGCACACCCGCCAACACCGGCAAAGCCTCAGTGCTAACCGTCCTATATGCCTTACACAAGAATATCAGTGCAAGTCGTTGGCCTTGTAACAGTTTGCGACGGACAGCGCCTACGGTCGCCCTATCGGCCCATACAGGTGCACCATAGCACATAGAACCTAAATAAGTAGCTCCGTATATGATCTTTAATGTATTAAATGATAGACCCCATGTCGCAGTTGATATCCTTGTCAATGCACAGAAACTCTTTTTAGACTTTTCATTAACTATTTTAATATGTTCGATAAATGAAAAGTTTCTTTCTAAAACTAATCCTAGATAACACACTGCGGTTTTATTTTTTACAGTAACATTGTCAAATCTAATGCTCGGCGGTGATTTGAGGTTACCTTTTAAAAGTAGCTGGAAGGTTTTGTTGGGTGCAAAAGTTAAGCGATTACGTTCACCCCATTGAGATATCAAGTTCAAACATCTATTGGCTAATCTCTCAAGCCCCGCCCTAGTATCAGATTCCACCAGTAATAAGCCGTCATCAGCATACGCGTTCAGAGTACATCCGGATGGTATTGGTATCGCAAGAAAATCGTCGAAGCCGATATTCCACAAGTATGGACCTAGCACCGATCCCTGAGGACATCCCATTGTAAGCGCCTTCGACACAGAATGATGACCAAGTCTTAGTTTAGTTGTACCTTGTGAAAAGTACGAAGAGATAAGGGAATAAATATTTTTAAAGCACCCCCGTGATTTTAATTTCAGCAACAGCATGGGCCACCATGCGTTGTCGAAGGCGCCAGATATATCTAAGAAAATAGCCAGCACGTATTGAAATTTTGACCCTGTGACAAACTTTCTAACCGATATAACAGCGTCAGTTGTCGATTTACCCAACGTAAATCCAAATTGTCTATCATGAAATTTGACTCCACCTGGCAGAAGCCGGGGCGCTACAAGACGTTCTAAAAGCTTTCCCAACGATGGTAACAATGTGATTGGTTGGAATTGGAAAAACAGGAGGTTATCAATTCGTCTGTATTTTTTTTGTATTGTTGTTACGATTGTTGACCGATATTTATTTATTTTTTTGTAATCGAAATAGTATACTCCCAAGTTGGTCCATTACCACTAAATTAGGAGTTGATGATGGGATAGTCGTTATGTCATGTTGCTCAGCTTTTTGAAGGGTCCTTGACCTTTAGTAGTTAGAGAATAACTCTTTCGAAAATCTAATCATGTGTTGACCTTGTTTTTTCTTCAAGATATTTGATAGGTATTTGTGCTGGGTTACAGAGATATGTGCACAAAAGAGTAATATATGGTATCACAAAACATTTAACACAAAAAAATGTTTAACAAAATAACTTAAAATGTCTTTCATTTGTAAACCGATTATAAAACCAATTCCATTCAAATGTAAAGAAAAAAATACCACTCCAAGTTTTGGAAAATTAAGTAATGTGGAAAACAATAAATTTTCTGTTTCAAATCTATCATCTTATTACCTTTTCTAAATAAAGTAACGGACTTATGAAACTGTATTTAATATAATCTAACAAAATACAATAGTACTAGACATTACGCTACGTAGTGTTTTAAATATCGTACCTACTTATCTACTCAAGTCAAACATATGCATATCCCACACTAAAATGAGTAAAACTCGGTTCAACTTTATTTTAAAAAGGATTTATCCTTTTTAAAATAAAGTTGAACCGAGTTCAAACAATACTGACAAAGAACTCTAAAAATTAAAAAATAATTACAAATCTAAGTAAATACACTATAAAAAAAGTTGAACCGAGTTTAAATAATACTGACAAAGGGCACTAAAAATTAAGAAATAATTACAAATATAAGTAAAAAAACTATAATATATAGACTGCACGGATGGCGCAGTGGTTTAAGCGGTCGCCACGCCGCTTCCTACTACGCCGAGTGTTGTGGGTTCAAACCCCACATGGGACAACGCTTTGAGTGATCCACGAATTGTTGTTCTGAGTCTGGGTGTACTTTGTGTCCGTATCGTGTATGTTTGTGAAGTCCCCGGCGACATAGGATTTATTCTTAGTGCGGGAGTTGTCTATAAAAAAATATATATATTTTATATATATATATATATATATTTTTGTGGATCACACAAAGTTATCCCGAGTAAATTCGGGAAATCTGATTTTGGTAGATAAATTTAGGACAGTGTATAATAAAAAAAATAGAATTTTATTAGAATGGCAAACATCTCTCTATAAGGAATTTTTATTGTATCTTATACTAATTACTTTTTAGTCGACAAATCAAATTAAGTGTTTTAAAAATACAGTAAATAATTGTTTTCACTTGTGAAACGCTTTTCCTAGTTTCGAGACATTGTGTCTTATTGTGTATATCTTGCAAAACATTATTTGAATACAAATTCACTACAAATTCATTAATTGACTACTATTTATTAATAAACAATGAGAATTATAAATCAGAATCGTAATCGTAAAAATTCCTACAAAAAATAAAATTCTTACACAACAAGGCTTACCAGAAGATGAAAATGAGATTGCCAGGAGTGATTTGCAAATGCTTTTACAGACGAGTACATATTGTAATGAGCGCTAATGCTCCACCCATTTAATTAGGATAATGTATGCTTGCCGGTTTTAATGAAAACTTTCACAGTTACAAATAGGATTTTGCTATCATTCTGACGTCGAAATGTATGGAAAAAACTGCGCTCGAACTTTACTAAATCGATTTGTATATAGGATAGATAGGTATATATGGGTATAGATGAATAAGGGGCAAACGAGCAGGCAGTACGAACGGACCTGGGTGTCTGTCGAGTGTCCCAGTCCTCGGAATTAAAGAGTGAAGGAGGGGTTGAGCCTCCGGTAGCCGTGTCCACTCAATAACAAGCAATGAAAGGATTTCTTCGCCGGTTTTCACTACGGTCTCTACGGCTCTTCCACATAAAAGTATACAATATCGTGCAATTAAAATGTAATAACAACCCTTCTGTCTTAGTTATAAGTCATTTTAACACAGAAATTATAATAAATCTACATTACACAGCACAATACACGTTGCTATTCAGCCACTGAATCTATTAAAACTTCATGCACTTGTAGTTCCTCTGGCGTATTCAATATTAACTTGACTAACTTTGCAACGTCTCTTATTTTTAATTTAGGCTGATCTTGTGCTGCTTCTGTTGAACTCTCTATATTTCCACAAGCAATATTAGTAACTTTGATATTAGCTTTTAAATATCGAAATTCGTGACGCAAAATTTCGTTAACTGATGTAATAGCAGCTTTAGCTGCTATAAACACACTTTTTCTTGTCTCAGCAGGAAGTTGATAAGAGCAGAGATCATTTATATTAATAATATGTCCCCTCTTTTTCTTTTCAATCATATTCGCAGCTACTAATCTTATAAAAGCCACTACTGCATATATATTAACATCGATAATTTGTCTGAAATCCTCAACACTTCCCGTGTTCACAAGACAATCTGTATTACAATATGCATTATTTACCAACACATCTACTCCTTCATAGGCACCTAGGATTTTTTCAAAAGCACTTTCTAGTTGACTTATTTTCGTAATGTCACAACGGCATAACACAATTTTTCCACTTATTTTGTTTACGATCAAAGATTTAAATTTTTCGGTAACTCCTTCTAGAACATTTTCATCTTTATTGAAACCAATTACGATCATACCAGCTTTAGCCAGCTGTTCAATAATAGTGATACCTATGTCATCTCCACAGTCTGTCACAACTGCTACTTTATTGACCCAATCTTTCATTTTTATAACAACGACACTAATGCAAACTCTGAAACTTTATTACTGACTGTAGAGTACCACTAAAGTCTTTCTATATAACTCCTCTACTAAATATGTTTCCACTTTAGCCTGGGAACATTAAAAATAATATCAGGTGGTAAATCCACATTACTCAGATTGGTTGTTTAGATAACTTAACGCGAATTTAATGTAAGGAAAAAAACTGTTGAATTTTATTACACTAAAATGATTGTCATTTATGCAGAGATAAAAATACATTTAACATCTTCTAGATATATCTTACTGGTATCACTAATCTAACATTATGATGAAAATAATTATAATTTTTATGCTGTCCTTCAACAAGTCATCTTCAAATAGACTTTGAGTAGCGCATATGCTTCTTTAAAAAATGTATGGTCACGTGCCATGAAATAAATGAAACCACTTCTATTGGGTTCATTCGGTGGAATTACTTGATGTTACTGATGCTATATTTGTTTATTGATTAATCTATCCTCACCTTTCTTTGAAACTTTGTGTAATTAAATCTCAATAAAAAAATGATGGTTTTTTTATACATATCACATCGCATCACATCAACAGCCCATAATAGTCCACTGCTGGACATAGGTCTTTCTTTAGAAAGGAGGTTTTGGCCTACTATACCACGCCGGCCAGACGGGTTGGTATAGGGTTTGTTTCAAGTTTTCCTACTCTTTGCAGTGCTCTTTGTAATGTGTAGTTTGTTCTCTTAGTCGGCTCTCACGACACCCACGGGATGAATAGGGGTGGTGACATTCCGTATTCTTAATTATTCATATAACTAGTTTTAACTGGTAGCTTTGCTCATGATACTTAAAATTTTGCAGAAGAATTCAAAATGTAGTTTTCTCTTTAAAAACTTACAATCTTAGTTACTAGATGTGTTTTCGAAATACACAAATGAAATCCTAGTGTAGGGCTTAGTGACAACAGTACTTGATCCTCGAAGTTTTAAATTTTGCATTTTTTTTGTTTGTAAGTATTTTGTTGTATTGTATGTTGTTGTATTTTTATTTACGATTAATACTATGAGTGTAATTTCTTTCCAAAGACAACATATTTTCACAATGTATTACCCGTATTTTAAGGTATGCTTGGGTATAGATAAAATTTAATGTCCCAAATTATTATCTTATATATAAAATTCTCGTGTCACAGTATTCGTTACCGTACTCCTCCGAAACGGCTTGACCGATTTTCATGAAATTTTGTGTGCACATCGGGTAGATCTGAGAATCGGCCAACATCTATTTTTTATACCCCTAAATGGTAAGGGTGTGGTGACGGATTAAGAATACAAATTGTCACTACCCCAATTCATCCCGTGGGTGTCGTAAGAGCCGACTAAGGGAGCAAACTAAGCAGGACAACAGCACTGCAAAGAGAAGGAAAACTTGAAACAAACCCTATACCAACCCGTCTGGCCAGCGTGGTATAGTAGGCCTAAACCTCCTTTCTAAGGAGAGGCCTATGTCCAGCAGTGGACTAGTATAGGCTGTTGATGATGATGATGATGATGAAATGGTAAGGGTGACCCATCCCTAAATTTTTTTTAGGCAAAGCAACGTTTGCCGGGTCAGCTAGTAGTATATAATGTATATATATAGTTTCAGCCAGACTCAAAAATGAGTGATTTAGGTTACCGAATGCCTGAACCACTCCTTTTCTCTTATTCTGGACGGGCACACACAAGGGGCGGTCATGTACTTCTGACTCTTGGGTGTACATGGGCGCCGGAAGTCACTTACCATCAAGTGACTCCTCCGCTCATTTGCTCCTAATTATCATCATCATAATTCACCGGTACAATCTTAAAGTCTTCCTTAAGTATTCTTTTCATTATAAGAACCATCGATGATACCAAATGGTTTCTACTGTAGTGTATAAGTTTATTAATTAAAAATGGTATCGATTGCATTGGTAGCGATGTTAATTAGTGCTGGTTGTATTTCCCCACAGAAGTTAGTTACTGACCGAAGCGATCGTTTAGCAACTTTGCCTTTCTTGAGATTGGGTTATAGATGTTTAATTGATCTGGATGAGATTATATTGAAAGGATATAAGAATAGAGCGTACTCATTCCTCAAAGGCCGGCAACGCGCTTGTGACTACTGAGTTGCGGGCTTCATGGGCGGCGGTGGTTGCTTTCTATCGGATGACCCATTTGCTCGTTCGTCCCCGCTATCATAAAATAATAATACATCCGAAAATAAGAATACATTTTATTTGTAAAACCACCGTGACTAAAAAGGATTTATAGGGTTCCGTAGCTCAATAGGAAAAACCGCTTATATCGCTGAAAATGCATGTTTTAACACTTTCAAGGGAATTAAAATTTATAGGGTACTTCCCGCTGACCTAGAAATATGAATTTTGACAATTATCATCGTCTTATACTACTAGTATAAGGAAAAATATGAAAACTATACATTTGTATTTTTTATTTTATTTTGTATGTTAATTGTTTGTATGTAAAGGTTCGATTCATGAACTATTTATAACATGTACCAACAAATTTGCTCGAACTCGCACTTGCCCGGTGTTCAATCATGAACATAATTGCATCACCCAGCAACATCATCTATGTCACACGCAGTGCAGCGTAAAGTCGATGCACTGTCAACATTTCGGCATGACCGAGATTAAGGCAGCTGCATCAACACAACACACGGATGGCACACAAGCAAATAGCCATCCATGTGTACTTAGATTAAAATTAGTATATAAGATGTACTTGATGTAAATAAATCAGTCATTTTGTCTAATCCGACTAAGACTCATCCCACCTCTCACTGCGCCGAAGACACCTTTAGCCGTCAGTAGATCGGTCTTGTGAGCCTGCTCGACCGGCAGTGAGAAGATCTTCTCCTAAACCCCGTTCCCCCTTCACGTCTCCGTCTGTTACCCTAGGTCTCCAGGTAACAGACTTCCCGCACTATCTATATATGTATATATATCCAAGACAGCAAGGTCACATATTGATGGGGCTAGGGAATCTAGGGATTCAGGTACTTAGGCGTAGGTTACGTACAAGTGTGGTTCGTTTCATTACGGTGCCCGCTCGATACACGTCCTTAGGTTGTATTTTAGACAGGCTTTCGGTGTTACACGTACGAGTGCTGATTGATGTACCACATTTGCCGCTCCGTACCCGTACACCCGGTTTTTTTCATTTTAAATTTTCCATAATTTTCATTAGGTTTATTATATTCCAGTTTGTAATATTTTGTTATTACACCTCTGTTTTAAATCACTGCTCTGCTCTTAAGGGTCTTGGTGTGATGTTTTGTAGTCTATATTATTCTTTAATTATTACTTATTTCAATTAAAAAAAAGGAAATCTGAATAATAATTCTAAAGATTATCACGTTGAATTTGCTTCAAACAAAACGTCTTTATATCCTTAATATATGCCTAGATATTATCATTGTCAGCCTTTAACAGTCTACTGCTGGACTCTCCTTAGAAATAAGGTTTTAGCCTACTATACCACGCTGCAAAGAGAAGGAAAACTTGTCGCAAAGTTTTCCTTCTCTTTGCAGTGCTGTTTTTTTAAGTAGTTTACTTCCTACTGCGGTCCCTCGGTATGTTTGTAAAGTCCCCCGGGACACAGGAATATATATTCCTAATGCGGGAGTTGTCTTTTTTATATATATAATAAAGTATTGCTTGTAACGTAACTACTATTCGTATTTATTAAATTAATTAGGATGACGTTTAAGCACATCTATTAAAACTGTAAGATCTTAAGGCGTACAAAAAATATAATTTTGATTTATCTGTCTACTCTAAATGTTGAGTTAGGAATGGAAAATCCAGGATTTAAAAATATATATCTGTGTTGAAGAAATAACTGTTAACTAATAATGCTCGAGGCATTTGTGGGTCGCCCAAGTTTCGTGAATATTATACGGTAGCTTGTGAATTTGTAAGAATTTACATTGCGAACGTATACTTACGCATTATTAAAAAGGATATTACGAATAAAAAACGACTCATGAGGTAATGAAGAATCAAATAACTGGGTTGATTTTTAAACTAAGTGAAAGTAAGTGATGGCGGGAATGAAATGGGTGGAGTTAAGGAGGCCAATAAGTATTACTATCGCTTATTAACGTTATAATAGTCTCAATATTTTGCAATGACTGGCCAATATTTTTTATACAACTCTAATATGAAACGTATAATTATAACGGAATCAAATGCATGGCTTATTTACACTTTTACTAAATACTGCACTGATAAGGTCTTAAAATAAGTGGAGTTTCTGTTTTAATTCTTCTTTACACACAAATAAAAGATAATACTTAATTCTAGGAAAGACTGCAAAAACAATCTTTTTAAAATATTTTATGTAAATTTTGCCTTTAAGGATATAAAAGCGAATAGAACAGACTTTGTAAATTACTAACATTACATCCTACTATGACAAGATAAACTATCTTTTTAGACTCATTTTAGCGCTCACAAAACCCCGTCTAAATGCAAAACGACTCGCAATGAATCTTAGATTATTAATATTCTACACAAAAATATACAGATTTTTGGTGCGCGTAAAAGTATACTGAAATTAGAATAGACTGACACCTTTTAACACTCTTGCTAACCTCCCAAGAGGCATTCATCATTTCTGAAATACCCACTCTTTGTGCACCCTTCTGTAAAAGTTCAAGCAAAAAAGTTAAATACGTGGGCTACTATTCGCATATCATACGATTTGTTAATTTTTTTGATACTACGAGTATCTCTGTTGTTATTTACTTCTGCAGACTTATATTGAGTGAAGTTTTAAAGGAGTTTGTGTATCACAAATCAATTAACATAGTTATATCATGATAAGTACCATGTTGGAAATCACAAAAGAAACAAGGGCTGTCTCTCAAGGAGCTGGAAACACCTACAAAATATGAAAATGTGAAAGATTGAAACGAAGATTTTTATTTAAATTAATTTCCTCATTGATGGATTAAGCTAAAAAAATAATAATTTTTAACCGAGTCCGAGACAATACTGGGTAGTAATTATAAATACGACGAATTTTAAAGACGTATGTTTCTTTACCAAATCTTAAAAGCGAAGGGAGTTGAATGAAATTTGGCACACAATCATTTGAGTATTTGATAAACACATAAGCATACCAGAAACATGATAGACGGTGGGATTAAATTGTTAATTTAAATTCCTTTTATTTATTTTCATCGAAAATGTGTAACGATACTAGAATACAGTCCCTTTTCATCTTACATTACTACACAATACGCTAAAACCAAAACTTTGTGCTCGTGCGTGGCAACTTTATATCACATTTTTTGTTTGCTTTCACTATACTATTTCTTTCGTAATTTATATTGATGACAGTTGGAGTATGCCACACAGTTGAATACTCGTATATTCGTTATATTCTTAGAACAGGTGACATAACACTGGCAATAAAATCACCGATAAATCTCACATCAGAACAATTATCAAGATAATAATGAAAAAAATGAGGCCTTTGTGTACGTACCTAGACTATTCAGGTTTAAAAGTAAATTTACATTTCTTTGTGAGTCCTGTAATAACGTTCTGAAACCGCCACAGTCCGTTCCCCGGCATTTCATATCTTTCAATTTTTTATTTATTACATTTTCCTTTTATTGCGGTCAATTTTTCGCCAGTTCGACAGTACTATACGATTTGTTTCCTCTTTGAAGACATTTTTATTAAGGGGCTTTTGTTTAAATTTTTTAGTTCATGATTTGCTTTAAAATCTAATTGTCTTTGAGCTTTTGGAGTTCGATACTGTAAGGCTTGCTTATTTTGAGATGTCAAAAGCGTTTTATTACAATATTTTGAAGCTATTTTCATTGAGTACTGAAGTAGGGTATACAAGTCATAATATCTCTATTTTTTCTATATTCATAAGTATAACTTAAGCTCTGATTAAACTTACATACCATGACAATTACCACATAGATACAAAAGTTTTTTTTTTTAACGTATATTGTATCAAAACTTTACTTTTCTGCATTTCCTTGTGTTTGTAAAATTATTGTACGTATTCAAAATATCACATGCCTTCATTCGAAAAAAGAATACAAATAAATGCAAAGATTCTTTTTTTATCTATCAAAATGAATATAATATAAATACATACATTGGTTTGATAATTAATTTTGAAAATCGATATTGCAAAGTTAATCATCAACAGCCTTTAATAGTCCAATGCTGGACATAGGCCCCTCCTTAGAAAGGAGGTTTTGGCCTACTATCCTTGTCGCTTTTCCTGTCAGGCGGACTACTCACCGGCTTACCCAGTGGAGAGATTCACGAGATTACCTCAGGGCGCCTTGTAGAAAACAGAAGTGTGTGCGTGTGGGAAATCTAAGGGACTCCTTAGAGAAAGACAACTTACACCTCAGTCATACATACATGTATATTTCCAAAAAAAAAAAAAAAGTTACAATAATAAAAAATAAATAAATTAGTGGGTATATAAAAAAAACCGCAGCGGCTCGCGGCAGAGCCGAGCTGATGCTGCTCGGAGCCTCCTCGTCTTCAATCCAGGAGGTCACTTCCCCTTCCGCCCGAGTCGGCTATTTATATTAGGTATAAAGGAAGGTTCAATACTGATATTAATAACGTTAACGAGAAGTACCCTTGAGTACGGCTGTCCGCTTGCTTGGTGAGCCGCGTGACTGCCAGTTTGCCAGAGGGTACTGAGAAACTTGATTTCGCACCAGAAGGCCACAAACGAAAAAGCACGCCGTCTGAGATTGATTGTCTTGACCCGAAATCTGGAGCCCTACGAATGGATTAGCACTCATATTATCGATCAGGTTCCAGAAACAAATAAGTACAAGAAAAATTAAGAATATACTCACCACTTTCGTGGGTACTTCGAATAAATAAAACATTACTAAAAAATTACTACATTGAAATTACCAGACAAACAAAATACTATTTAAGATCGGAAGACAAGAATTAGCAGAGTGTCCCCTGTGGCTGAAAGCCGGACTTATATATGTTCGGTTTGTGAAGTTTCTAGAAAGAATCCCTACTTTAGTCATTTCAAACTGTCACTCAAGCTATCAACGAGGTTAACACGAACCAAATCAAAAGTAACTCGCTTCCTACCATAACAAGACACTTTTAACACCAATACAATTTGTCAGGATAAATTAATACAATGACTTACCTATAAAACAACGCCATCTAGTGGTCCGATGACGGACGAAGAACATCAATACTATAGTTACAAACTACTTTAGATAAATCAAAAAAAATGCGACGCGGGCAATAGGTGTCGCTGTTTACAACTCCGTACGCAATACAAATATACTAAAAAAATAACTGTTACATCCTATATACTATTCTCTTTGCAGTGCTGTTTCCTGCAAAGTTTGCTCCCTTAGTTGGCTCTTACGACACCCACGGAATGAATAGGGTAGATGACACTCTGTATTCCTAATCAGTCACCACCGTCAGTTAATAATTTAATATTACTCCTTCGGAATAGCTTTATTAAGTTAAGCCTAAAACGAAATTAAATGATCAAATTTAATTTTCAATAATGTCTATAATCTTATCAGATATTTATTAAGGATTAAACAACAAGTGGTTACACAAACTTTAAGATACCATAATCTGATCTGAAATTTACTCTTCGCTTTATACCAATTAGAAAAGATTTTAGCGGTATTAAAGAGGATTATTTGTTGAATCTTAAAGCTATTTAACCAAATATTAGATGATTATGACGTAAACATTGTGGCCCATTAGCCACAATGTTACGTATTAGTATTATTATTTTGTTTGTAATTTTGGCATGTTGCAGTCCAATACAAAAAAGAAATATATTAAAAGTATTTCAGAGTGATTAATTTTCTTCGAACTTTATTTTCGGCAGTTATAGATTAATATCCATACAGTCTAAGTCGTACAGTCTAAGTTGAAGTCGTACCAAAGATAATCCTAAGGGGCCTTTTTTTTGTTTTGATTGACGTCAAATGTGTAACAGCTAGGGGCAGGATTGTATTTACTCTTAGGTTTGTATTAGTATTGTGAAAATTACAGCGTTGTTTTACTATTTCCCTCGTAATTTTTACGTTATTTCCTTCCATTAAACCCTTTCTTATGCCTTAAAGCAGTCAGTAAAGTGTCATCGCCATCGTCAATCGCCAAGATTCATTTTTATTTAATACATTTAACTCATCCGAATCGTTATTATTATTATTATTTTATCTTTCGGCTGAGAGGAAGAAGAAGATGATTTGACCACTGATTTTAATTGTTACTACTCATGTTGCATGTTCTAAAGAAGAAGTCCAAATCTCTAATGGTTAAAGTGAACATGTACTGAATTATGTATTTTATATTGTAACCCTGCACTTATATTTATGCAAATAAATAATTACCGATTTCATATAGATAAAGAAATGGGTTCAATTAATTACGCTCTTAAAACTTCGAGACATCTTATTAACGTAAGACATTATAAGCCAGGTGCCTCATTAACTTAACGTGTCTGAGGCACTTATAAAGAAAAAGTATAAGTTGGAAATTTATAAATTTGCTGAATATTAATAAATTAATTCATGAACTACTAGGTAGGTAATATAATAATAATTAAAGGAGATAGTGACGATGAGACTTAAAGAAAATGTAAGATAGAAAAAAAAATGAACTTAATATTTGTCACAATAATTGTCTACAGTTTGGTTTTAGAATCAGATTATATTTTTTGTTTTTATTATTTTTTAAATGTTTGTCTTTTTACTTCGCGGCTACAAGACGGCGTTCTAACGTCATTGTACTTTTTAACGTCATTGTGTCCTTCTTTTTTAATAAAAAAATGTGGAAAAAAAAACTCATATTTCGGGTAGACATGTAACCCGTTTGCTCGTTTACAGCCAACATCAAAAATGGCAAATCAGAGGAGTGAGGATGTAAAATGGATGTGCCTAATCATTTATTTTGAACACATAGAAGGCGATATAACCTATCCTGAGCATTTAGAATAAAATGGGTATTCTGAATTTAGAATAATCTCTACAATAGTGTTTTTTTCAATAGGAAACCCCATATCGAAACTAGGTGTTTTTTTTTCTTTTTAATGACGAGCAGACGGTTAACCTGATGGAAAGTGACAATTGCCGACCATGAACGTCTGCAACTCAGGAGTCACAAACGCCTTGCCGGCCTTTTAGGAAGGAGTACGCTCTTTTCTTTAAGGTCGTATCGGTCCGGCAATACCGCAGACGATAACCCGTTCCACAGATTGGTTGTGCGGGGCAAAAAATGTCTCGAAAAGCGCACAGTAGTTGAGCGCCAACTATTTAGGTAATGAAGATGAAAATTTTGCCGTGTGGAGCGATGGGAATGGGAAACCGAACTTTACTAAACGAACAATGAAATACTATAACTCTTTTACAAACTTACAAATGCCAATGGCAATGACCTTCACGAATTATGCTGTGAGGTTCAGCTCCTCAAGAATAATAGATCTAATTAAAGGGTGATATTATCCGAGTGCTGAATAAGTTAACAAAAGCAAGAAATAAGAGATAATAATCTTAATTAGCCGCATCTCTGCCAAAGCCGATTAATTTCTTCCTACACAAAAAGTGGACAGTGGAACCATAAAAGATTTTTTTTAGAATTAAATAAGCGTTTTGCATTGTGATAATGTTATGGCATTGTATTCTTGTAAGAAGCTTCTTGGCATAGGGCAACATTTTATATTTTCATACTTATGATTTTTTTTTCACAAGCATTTGAAACGGTAGAAGCAAACTGATTTGTTTATGTAACCGTTTATGTATTAGATTATTATTTATTAGTTATGTGATAACCACTACCTAAATCATACTGTAATATTTTTAGAATATTTGTGCTTAAGTGCTTCGTATTTTGTCATTTTATTGCAAATAGCCGATCGTACTACAGTTAGAAGAGGAAGAAGTTGAAGAAGTGATGGCGTTTATATTAATAATAAGGTCCACTTTGATCGTCTACTTTATTTTTAAATATGCATATATTATATCTGATGTGAAGGTCTCTGATATTTGAACTTTAATTATAATCACAATAACATTTACTATACTGTTAGAACTATGTTGTTTTTATTTATATAAATATTTAATACTGATCATACGAGTAGTGTTGGCAACATTGCGTCTGCAACGCCATTTTGACAGGCGGAAAAACTGTGGTGCGCGGGAAGATCGCTGGACCATCCAGCCTGGACCGGGTAGAACCGTCCTGACTAAGCAGAAATCTAAATGGAGACATCGAACCCACAATATTGTTGATAAGATATTCTGTCAGAATTCCTAGTTAAAATATTTGTGAACTGATAATTAGCTTTTAACAAAAAGTCTTTGCAGTGTGGTGTTATGAAATAATATAGACATTGATTAATTAAATTTATTACTTATCAACTCTCTCTGAGAGGACTTAAAGGACCTCAAAAGACGGCAAGACTTGTGACTCTTAGCTACATGAAGCTATGAGTGGTGGTAGTCACTTACCATCAGGTGACTAGTCTGTTAGTTTGTCTATATTAATAAAATAAAATATTAATTCATTAACCTCTCAGGTAACGCTGCCATAAAAAAAAATGTATTTGGATCGTTAATGACGTATATCCTGCAGAGACAATATTTTCTTAAAAACTTTAATTAAATTATAAATAGAAAAAACTTTATTGTTCCTTATATTGTCCCTTAAAACAGGCAAAATTAGTGGCGTCTATCACAATTGTGACACATTAAAAGTCGCACCTATGACTTTGGTGATTTAAAACAAACAATTTTGTCTAAAGTTTATTCAAAAACATAATCACACTCACACCAGATATACATTTCGCTGTCAACTGTATTCGCCTTTTAATCGCCTACTCATAACTCAAAACAGTACGACCCACTAATTAAAACTTTCACCTATTACGCTAATTAATAAAACTGCCCTTATTATTTCCACAGTAAAGTTATGTTTCGCATTTACGTTGTTATTTTAACAATCCACGCTGGAGGCGTTATCTAATTGCAATTAATTTTACATTACTCGGTACTGACCTTAAATAAAACCAAAGTTTCAATTAAGCACACGGTGTTATGAGAAGTGACCAACAGTGCTTGCAAACGCTAACAATACAAATCTCCTCACTTATGATTTATACGTAAAACTAATAGCTTTTGCCCGCGGCTCCGCCCTGTATGTCAGTTGCCGCAGTAAAAGGTACGCCTATGTTAATCGCTGACAATGTAGCTTTCCTTTGGTGAATAAATTTTTAAAATCTAGTGGTTTAAGCGTGAAAGCGTAACAAACAAACAAACAAACTCACTTTCACATTTTTTATAATATAAGTATACGAGTACTACTGTAGCCTGTGGTTATTCTCTGAAAAAATATAAGGTTTAGACACGTCAATAACCGGTTCCCATCATGTTGTAAAATCTCAGAAACGTATTCATTGCACAGTTAGTATACCTTTATCACGTAATTACGGTAAGTTGTTCTATTCATAGACGCCAGCGTTCCTGTGCAAACCTCATTAATCCCATAACAATTTAAATTTAATTCCAAACCAGGAGAGCGCAATTTTCTTCATACAATTAGAGTAAAAAAAGCCGCCGTAACAATTATAAATCAACAATACCTTTAATACAATAGAAGCTCGGCTCCCTCCAACTTTAATTATGTTTTAAGCGCATTGTTGTGAATCTAACTTTTTAAGGCGGTTGCACATGAAAATGCAAGCTGCAGAAACTTATGTTGAAGATATTTATATATTTATAAGTCTTTAGAAAGTTAGTTATAGAGTTGGAAGGATTTGTGCATTAAAATATCGGATCTATAACAGTACTCATAGTTTAAAAACGAATGAAAAGGTGGAGTGCATCCTTGTTATCGGCACTAGACTCGTGTCCGGCTGGTCACAAATAGTCTACCACGAGTCACTAATGATCGTATTTAAAGTTTCTTCTAACAGAGAAACTATAGCGTTGGTTTCCTCTGGCAATTTTTATTTAGAATGAAACTTTTTAAGTGCGACACTAGATGTATAACTGATAAAAAAATACTCCTTATTTTGTTTTACATCTGATTCTGTATTTAGAGAGTGCGTAAGTCTTACAAACTGATTACTAAGGCTGAAATTTATAAAGCGTACTTAGACTTTGCTCAGACTTTGCTTACGCTAAACTTACCTAAGTTCCTGCTCAGTGTAATCTTAGCATTCGAATTTATAGTCCTCTTGGGCTAAGAATTTACTGAGTGTATGCTAAGCAAGAGCTCAGGAAAAATTTTTAAACGTTTCGATTTGCATAGCATATTAATTTAAATTCTTGGTATTTCAAAAATAAATTATTTTTAAAATAGCTGTAATAACCTAAAATATTAGTAATCTTATAAATTTTATCATATTATTGTATTTCAATCAATTAACACCTTTAGTTTGCATTTATTTTAAGTGATAAAAGGCAAAAATAACACATGTACAAGTAAAACAAAACGTACGTATATTTGACTTGTCAAATGTCATAACAATATTTGAGGTTGTCTCGTCTCGAGTTCATTCGCAAATATATCAATTTCTTGTATTAACTTTTTATCTTGACCCTGGCACACCCTTACGGACTTCTGTTACAACGCTTTCGAACTAGATTACGGCTTTTCTTCCTGGACAATCGAACCATCTTTTCACATTGACTCTGGCATATTAATCGTAAGTAATCGCTAAGTCATGGATTTTGGTGACTTAGACTATGCTAAGCATTTGCTCAGCTTGAGCTAAGCATTATGACTATAAATTTCAACGCACACTTAACTCGTGAGGTAAGTCTGAGCAAAGTCTAAGTACGCTTTATAAATTTCAGCCTAAGACAAGATTGTTTTATTTTATTCGACAAATTTTCTGCAAATAAACACGAATAAGACGGAGAATATGTCTAACTTCCACGCTAACGTACTATTGGTATCACCTGTAAGGATTGCTGTTGAAGAAACTTTACGGTAACATAATTGCCGCTATGGTACGGAGCGAGAGTACATTGAACTCCGCTGTATACTTCTACGAGCGGCGGAGCGGATGGCGGAGCGGGTACGCGAGAGGTTCAGAACTCTCCCGGCCCGCCAAGTCCGAGAACGGGCCAGGTACCACAGACGCCGGAGGTCACAGAACGACCTCTGTCCTCCATAAGCGCAGGTCTGAGGGTGACAGGTGGGGCCATTTCTCACTTTAGCAGAAGCAGGCCGGGGTGGGCGACGCTACGGAGCGTGCAGGAAGGGAACACACGGGGCCCGAGTTACGTCGGGGTACCAGGGCTTTCCTTTCTAGAGTATACCTGGTTCCCCGGCTACTGGCAACCCACTGGTGAGTGGTATCCGAGGGGAGTTCCGCACAGACAAAAAAAAGCGGTGACGATTGTTGTTTGTACTCCAAGTTATTGTTTATTCTATAGGTATTAAGACACTTTGTTTTATTAGATTAATTGAATTTGCTAATTAAGGAAGGCATGTTTCTTAGAATATAATTTGCGTTTCATGGAAAAAACCGGGCAAGAATTTGTGGAAATTCCGGAGTGGTCCAAACAGATTGCAACGGTAGGTACGAGTAACAACAGATGCAGTAGGCAGAGTGTCGAGGGAGTACCAACAAAATGACTTGACTTTATATTGCATGCATGTTATATCGAAATAGTTTTACTTAATTAAGCCTCTACCCTTAACACCGTTGTAGATGATGTTTAGCCCATAGGGGCTACAAATATTTAAAGTAATACGTATGTAACTATGTAAAATTATTTGTGATAAGTAACTAGAATTACTAAGTCAAAATTGTGTTTTATCAATAATTAATCTATTGCTTTATATTAAAATAATCATTTAAACTGACCAAATATTTTAAATTATAATTTACGATGTAATAATACAAAAAAAAATACTGTGTGGTTATGTAGTAGGCATAGGCATAGGTTTCTTTCTTTAAGCTAACTAGCTTTAGCTAGCTCAGAATGTTACTGGTTATATATTGAACAAGTAAACAATTAAAAATTATTGTTTTTATTGCCAGCACATATCGGCACACATTGCTATTCTGAAGTTTTTATTAAATTAATTATCTAGTTATTTTTTAAAGTAAGTAGGAATTACCATCTTCTCCACATTATAATTAATAATCTATTGAAACTGGTTTATAAATAGCAAAGATATCACATAACGTACTTAAAAACGTAATCAGTAAAATTACTAACCCACATTTTGAAGTCAGTCACAATAAATAAATGAAAAAGCAATTTTTTGTTACTGCGCAATAAAAAAAATCTTTATGTTCAGACTTGGTCTTACACAATCTCGTTTAAATTTGACAGCTTTCGAGACGTTGATTAAGCCTTAATCAGGCTGCGACGACAAAATATTTCGCGATACACTTCAATAAAGCTTCTTTTACAAAGGATTTCATTAAAAAAAGTTCAAATAAACTTATTAGAGACCAGACAAAGATCAAAGTTCTTTTTTAATTGAAATGAATAAAATTTAGGATGCTCACCGAATAAAGGTAAGTTGCTTGTTATTTTAGAAGAAAGTATAATTTTATTTGTCATAAATTTCCATTTTAAAAGAATTCTGTTTTGCTGGTATATACTATATATGGTATATATAAATGAAAGGATATGATAAAATGAAGAACATAGATTCTTTCCTAAACGTCTTGTTGTTCAAATTATCAAAGGAATCAGATATGCGTTTACGGATACTCGTAAGTTTCAACAAAGTGAGTAACACTTTAGGATGCGAACAGTCGAATAGATACCTGTTTTGTTTTTTTTTGTCAGTGGAAAGATACATGTACAATGCTCAACAAATAAACGGTACAATGCTCAACAACTAAATGGTGCATCAACAAGTAATCATCTAAATCGTGTACCAACCTTACTTATACGAGTAGTTAATATTATAACAACTTCACATAACATATCTCACACATGGCCGTCTGATCCCAAACTAGCCAGATCCTGTACTATAGTAACTAGACTACTGATAAACATATTTAAATATATTTAAATACATGCATGTTATAGATAAATTACACCCAGACACAGAACAAAATGATCGTGCTCATCAGACAAATATTTGTCCTGGGTGGGAATCGAACCTACGACCTCCGATTAGCAGTCAGGTTCACTAACCACTAGACTAACAGACCCGAAATTGTAGCTATGTACAAACATTAGTGGTTTATTTTTATTTGATCTACTTATATCAATAGTTAGTAATAGCAAATGCCAGCAGCTCACCAGTGTATTCTAATATTATGACTTACGCCAGAGTTGTGGACATTTATTCATTTACTTTCATATTCTGATTGTATAAATGAACATGGAAATAGGGAGCCCATCTAAGTACATTTATGGAATGAATATTTTATTTAATTACATAATTACCTTTACATTCTGTAACAAAGGCGTCTTACAGACTACAGCGAAGTGTAAGGTACCTGACTCATTGACAGCGATTACACGTCGGTAATAATTTTTAGCTTGCTTACGACATTACACAATGGTATTATTTAGTTAAAGAACTATTTTACTTTGCCACACAATGTTCTTGAAAAATAAGGTGTGTGTGCGCAATTCACACACGGCAGAAGTGAAAGATCAGAAAAGAAGCCTACAAGAGAATGAGATAAATATAGTAGTGTTATGATAATTAAAAGTTTTATTATTTTTATAATATTTTTCCAGAGCTTGCAAATTATTTTAAATTTTAATGCAAAATATTACATTTCATATTTTTACTCGTACATATTTAAGATAGGCAAAACAATAGCAATATAAACTATGCGGACTGATCTCCTGGCATCGGTTCACGAAGTAACTACCACGCTGCTTCTTGACTCGTTAATACAACAGTATTGAGCATATTAACACTCATTTTTCTTGTTATTTCTACTATGTCAAACTCTGGGTTCTCATCCATTATTTCATTAATTTTCCGCTGTAAATTACTAATACCCCTATTAGTTTTATTAACGTACTAGCTGACCCGCGCAACTTCGTCTGCGTCTCTCAATAGTAATAAATTTTCTCCGTTTTTGAAACATTCTTCATTGGTGCTCCGCTCCTATTGGTCTTAGCGTGATGATATATAGCCTATAGCCTTCCTCGATAAATGGGCTATCTAACACTGAAATAATTTTTCAAATCGGACCAGTAGTTCCTGAGATTAGCGCATTCAAAACAAACAAACAAACAAACAAACAAACTCTTCAGCTTTATAATATTAGTATAGATTCAACAACGTACGCTGCACAAGAGTATTCCTCCATAATACATTTGATATCTGTATTTGATTATAATACATTGAGAATCAAACGGTTGTTCCAATCATCTGAAAAGAGAATAACACATAAGGTTATACTATGTGATATATGAGTAGTGAGTGAACTTTGAGGACAAAATTCGTTGGAAAATTTTCAAGTGCTTACGTTGATCGTTTCCACTATTTTGTACAGTGGACTCATTTTGGGCAGTTTAAATATTGTATTGCTTATTACATATTGTCTTGCACGAAATTCATTAACACGTTCCGTTGAACTATTTGCGATCTTTTTACCTTGTTTTCTTTATGTTTCTCTCACGACGATTTTCAGCATTTTATGGTAAATATTTTATTAAATAAAAATACAAAAATATTCACACACAATGTCAGAATATTATACAAGTATTATATCTTTTTTTTACACAATCTACGAACAAATATTATTGTGCGTAAATTCAATACAAATAATTTACTAATGTTAATAAATTTAATTTTATGTAAATAAAAATGATTGGTCAAATTAACACAGATGTGTTAAATAATTAATATAAAATAATTAACCAACGAATTTTAGTACGCAAACGCAAAAAAAGCACTTGGAAGATACACTACGTTGTTTATGACACATTTTCTGTAGGCTACAGAAAACACTATATACTTGTAATCTATCTCATTCCCTCGCAGGCTAAACCTATTTATGAGTATGTTTGTCGTTTCATAGAATTTTCAAATCACAACCTATCCAAAACTTACGGTCTCCCTTTTTTTTTTTTTTTTTTTTAACGTGTGGAAATCCCCTCGGACCGTCACCCCTCCGGGGTTTGCGGCGGGGTGGTGTGTCGGACTCGGACCGACTAAAACCACACGGTGTGCCACTCTGCGCCTGTAACAGGAGGGATCCGGGAACAGCTGTTGTTAAGACATCCGGACCCCTCCTAGCGCCAGCCCGCTCCTGGTGCGGGCTCCGTCTCAATATTTTTCCTCTCTTTAGGCGACGTCCGAGTCCTCACTGCAGTCGCAGTGGTGGCAGGCGGGACTCAGTTCCCTCCTAGCGACCGAGTGCAGGTACCTTCCGAAGCAACCGTGTCCGGAAAGCACCTGCGTCAGCCGGAAGGAAAGGGTCCCGTGCTGCCGCCCTGCCCACTCGACGGTCTCCCTAAACCAAGGTTACTTGTCGTATCTATCAGTCGCCCCGAGCGTATTCGGCTGTGTGACATCTGACATCTTTTGTATTAGCGTCCTGTCGCACCTCCTATGGGCCCCAATGTTAAGTCAAGACTTTATTCTTCCATATTTTTTATCACCAATAAGTGGTTTTGTAAGCAAACCATCTTCATCAGCTCATAAAATAAAAGTATAATTTACCACAGCTGAAAAAAATCTTGCATAATTTTTGTATGAAATCGCTAATCGCTTCTTGTAAGACAGACATCTAAAGCAGGGACAGCAACAATTTTTGGACTAATGAGTTAATTAAGCGAAATGGCATATCCCAGGATCCCAGTAACGTCTGCTTTATGTGTGCTTAAGACCTTTATTGGGTCTTGAGATCGCATTAATAGCCTTAAGGCGAAATAAATTATACTTTTTATTTTATACCCTACAATTAGGGGGTCACAAATTTTGTAAAATAAATTGAAATCAGTCTCTCTCGCTGTCTCTGACCTATTTGATTTTCTATTGCTGCTTCTAAAATTCATTATTTCTTAAATAACACTGCATTCTTTAGAAGTTATGAATAAAATGTTGTGTTTTGAAGACATATTATTATGTAGAAAACTGCATTCTTTTAAAATAACCACTTACAAGGCGTTATGTGACCTCTTGTCTGATATGTTTAAGATTCGAATTAACTAAGGAAGCATTTGTATTTGAAACTAGTTATTTGTAAACACATTAAATATAGGAAGGTATAGAGAATTTTCCTAACTAAACTAACGTACTAATATGTTTAATGTACGATTGTGTCTTGTACTATGATTGATCCATATTCACTAGGGATATTGAATATTTTATCCAACGGGGTAAAGTTTCATAAAATGATGTGGAACAAACTCAATCAACCCCCTCCTCTTTTCATTCTTGGCGCCCTCCGTTGCTCCTCGCTTGGAAAGGCTATAGATTCTGATTAAAAATTAATTAATGGACTAACTCTACATAAAAGGCAGCATTTGATGTCTTTACAGCCGTTCCAAGTTTGAGCGAAAACTTGATTGAAAATTTTGAAATTTAAGATATTTTTTTTTAATTTGTTATTGTGAATTTTCTTAGTAATAGATTAAATGATTCTAAAATAAAAGAAAACATGATGTTCGTATTTAAATTTGTCACTGAAAACATTCCATAGCGTATTTCTGTCTTAAATGATTAATTTTTAATATATTTTTGACTATTATATTACATTATATATTTTTTATTTATGACTAAAAGTTGGTGTTAGTAACACTTTGCATATAAGTGTAAAGTAATTCGTATTATAAGCTACTTTAAGCTATATTTTTCATTGGGATTTAGAAAAGATTAACATAAGCTGCTACATTCTATTTATATGTAACGATAAAGGACTGGACCAGGTTTTTAGCGTTCATACATAGATACACAAATAGAACTGGTTAGTGCAAACATATATTTATTTATAATTTATTTATTAATCAACTGTTTTACACTAGTTATCTTAATACTAAACTCGCCAAACTTTGACGTTTGATGGCGAGATGCGCCCTTTTTTATACAGATAACACTAAATTAATACTACTTACTACCAAAATTATACAATCTTATATTATATTCTTAAATAATAATTATCTTCTTTTACTCTTTTCTTCTAAAACTCGATTTCTGCGCTATCGCAATGCATTTCTTTTTCATGTAAGCATGTCCCTGTCATGTCCCTTTCATTCTACAAACAGCCAGCGAAATTAATGAGAGTTCTCATACTTTTGCAAGCAACCTCAACTCTCTGACCTTTTAGCTGACTCATCATTTGACGTGTGTCGATGATCCCGTTGTAAAAAGTTATCAAGAGACACCGTAAGGCCCACAAATTTCCTTTCTATTCATTTATAATCCCCGTGAACTCATTAATTTACAGTTAACAAAAAAAAACTAGTTTTCTAGCTAACATACTTCTATATTTAGGCGACTGCGCCAGAAGAAAGGTTATGGTTTTCCAGTTTACGTGTGTAATCTTTGGATGAAATTTGGGGTTGGAGCAGTTAGATTCCTCTTAATCATGAGAATGACACTGGTTATATAAACATTAAAATCGCCAGTTTGTAAATAAAAGAACCTATACATTTTATCCGTGTGGTGACGGATTAAGAATACTACTCGGTGGAAGACTACCTCGGTGGTGCTGTGGCAGTGAATGCGACTGCTGCGCTGAGGTCTCGCATTCCATTCCCAGGTCGGACCAAATGTTTGTATGATCTGCAAATATTTGTTTTGGAGTTTGGATATTTTATATGAATAATATGTAAGTATTTACGAAAACAAAGTATGGAAGCATTCTATCAGTCAATCTAGCTTTCATAGTACAAGTTTTGCTTAGTTTGAAACTAGATGGCGTTGTGTGTTAGATGTCCAAAAAATTTTTATTATACGGAGAGTCATTAACCCTATTCATCCCATGGGTGTCGTAAGAGCCGACTAAGGAAGCAAACTACGCAGAACAACAACACTCCGAACAAACAACCTGTCTGGCCAACGTGGTATAGTAGGCCAAAACCTCCTTTCTAAGGAGAGGCCTATGTTCAGCAGTGGACTATTAAAGGCTGTTGATGTGACGTTATGATGATACAGCAGTTTTACGTTCAGTTTTTACGCAGTCAAGTATTTTGTTTTTTTTTTCAAAAATTGGCTGGCTTGTTTTTTTTTTGTACCCATACCGGTGACGGATTAAGAATACAGAGTGTCACCACCCCTATTCATCCCGTGGGTGTCGTAAGAGCCGACTAAGGGTAAAAACTAAGCAGGACAACAGCACTGCAGAGAGAAGGAAAACTTGACACAAACCCTTTACCAACCCGTCTGGCCAGCGTGGTATAGTAGGCCAAAACCTCCTTTCTCAGGAGAGGCTTATGTCCAGCAGTGGACTATTAAAGGCTGTTGATGATGATGATGATGATACCCATGGCAATCTGTATACAAATTATTATAACAAACAAAAAACTCACTTTCTCATGTTAAAATATCGCTGTAATCAAATGTTTTTATTCCACACCTCTATATTGTAAATTGACGAAATTGCGAACCATGAAGTGTTATTTCGTTAAAAATAAAATAAATATATTTGTTAAAAAAATGAAATCTGGCTTAGGTACTTAAATTCAATTTTAATTCCTACCGATTCTAATTGGTTTCGTTCCGATCCATTTTCTGGACAGGATTAACAGAGTTCTAAACTTTCAAATTAACTTTTTTGGAATAGGTAGCCTAAACTGCTTTTGAAAAAAGCGGACCTGGTGCATTTTGTTAAGAATACTAATACCTATATAATATCCTAATATCAACGATGAAAAACGATTTCTACTCTCATGTTTATTATCTTTTTGTTTTTCGCTTTTTACAACTTTGCCGCATTTTCGATAGGAAATAATATATTTCAACATTTGAAAATACTTAATACTTACGTAAAATCATCAGCTGAACAACTTTTGTGTTTAACTTTCTACGCTGCAATGCTTTTTGCCGAGATATCGCTAGATAACTGATAAAACGGATTTCAAAGTTATATTGCAATAAAAAAAATCATCCTGACCTCGTCCATTCTAACTTTTATAATAAGCCATGTGGGCAATGACCTTTAGTTTCCGCCAGATTTCATCTAATTCCATCCAGAATCGAAATAAAAACCTTTGACACCCCGACTATGTACCCGCATAAAATAAGTTAGAATAACAAAGAGTTATAGAACTCTAATTTTGTAATTCCTCGGGTAATAGAAAATGTAACTGAAGAAAATTAAACAAAGCTGTAATGTATGCTTTATGCATGAACCAACCGCGGTCGCACTCACTCAACCTACTTCAATAAAGTCTGATTAAAATTTAATCAACCGTGTTACTTGCTAAGCGTTTTTGCCAACAAGCAGCGGCTGCAATCTTTGACGTATACCAGCATTGTACTACATTAATTATTAGCTTTTTACCACATTAATTAAACCTCCTTTCCAAGGAGAGGCTTATGTCCAGCAGTGCACTATTAACGGCTGTTGATGTGAATTATTACCTTACTCTTCAAATGGTATTAAAATTAAATATAGGTATTTGTGTAGTTTTTTTGTGATTTACTTCTATTAAGCTAGTAGCAAAGGGTAACACTATATCTCACTTAAACTATCAGTGACAAGTTTACGGATTAATTGTTATAAATTGATTTTGAGCAGTTAATCTTGGATCATACAAAAAAGTATTTTTCCATCCATACAGACATCCATATAAATACAATTAAAACATTCGTACTTCTTTACTTATATATATTATACTCATATATTATTCTATACTTACTTATGTATATATAAATGTAGAAGTGTGTGTTTGTTATGCTTTCAGGCCTAAACCAATGGAAAACTATATTATCAGCGAGTAACAGAGGCTACTTTTTACCGCGATAACCGAACTAGCTAGTACTTTATCTTAAATCTGCACAAGTCTTTATTTGTTTAAGATTTAAGAATGTTATGGGAAATTTGCCTTGCACTGAAGTTTATCGAGTTGCACCGAGATTGCTTGAAGATGGAGGATGGCGGTCAGACGTGCTGAATTAAACTGGAGTGTTTTTTTTAATGAACGGTCCCATTCGCTGTATCGCCGACAGCGTGTGTGTAACATTTTATGATGGTTGTTGAAGTGATAATTTATGGCGGGAATCTTAACAAACGAATACTATTTTGAATTTGGAAATAACAAAAAAATAACTTTACACTCGTATGTACCTCATTTTCAGTTTTTATATAATACCAGCTTATGCCAGTGGCTCATCTCGCATGTGTGTTGGTTATCGCAGTAAAAAGTACCCTGTGTTACTCGCTGATAATGCAGCTATCCAATGATGAATTTTTTTTAAGTCGGTTTAGAGATTTAGGCGTACATCGGGCCATCTACGGCGGGTAGATAGCCCGAGGTACGTCCGGGCACCAGGGATTTTCTTTCTAGGGTACACCTGGTTCCCCGAATACTGGTACCTGAGAGGGCGTGCGGTTTTAGTCCGAGTCCGACATTGCTACCGGTAAATGGTATCCGAACTTTCCTTTTCCGAGGGGATTTCCGCACGGAAAAAAAAAGAAAGGGGATTTCCGCACAGAAAAAAAGGCGTGAAAGCGTAGCAAATAAAATATTTATAATATAAGTATGGAAGCATGGGTATACAATATATAATAGTCCTAAGAAAAAAGCTTTCCTAATACAGTAAAAACATACAACAATTAAATGAGTTCAGTCAGTTTAAGAATTAATAGCGAGCCTCTGAGGATTTCCTAGCGGAGTATGGTCTGGTATTATCAAAAATAGTACGGTATGTAAAGGACTATGGCATTTATATTACCGTACCTTAACCATTCACCATAAATTTGTTTCAAGAAGAAGTATTCTTCAGGTCACTACACATACAAGGTACAAAAATATAATTTATATAGATATTGATTCTTTGAACAAAGTAGGCTTGTGGAGCGGTCCGAAAGAGCTTAATGACCCGTAAACACTCCGACTGTGCGGCTAATCGGAGAAGAACTCGAAATCACCGTTATGATTCGAAAATGTAAGTAAACTTTGGAGTTAGGACATTTTAAAAGGTAATTTAGGTGAAAACAAAACTTTGTAAACAAATATATCTTGATAGTATTTGAAATATATAATAATATGTAACTAATACGTTAGTGGCCGACAAGATAAAAATAAATATGAAGGTCTCCTATCGGGGTCTGCGAGCTCGCAAAATGTCAATCGCGACGACACAATTGACCACGGGAACGGTTGTCACCAGTGATCGTCGATCGTCGGTATCGTTGACTTTCTTATCATTTTTATTGATATTTATTTGAAAGTTTCGGTTAAGGTATTAGTTTAAATGCAAAGAATTTGCCAAAGAAAAAAAATATTGTAAAGGTACTTACACATCATAATGCTTTGAATAGTGAGCATGCGTGGTGCGCCTGAAGATAGGCGACTTTAAGTGCATATAACGAAAAGGCAATATTTTAAATCACTCTATAAATTTATAGTGATGGCAGTGCGGTTTAACTGCGATTATGATTCGGATAAAACTGTTATGATTATCTCAAATACTGAAATAGAGGAATAAAGTAATTAAATGTTGTTATTTCAAAGTTCGTAGTTTATATAATTATTTCAGTAGAACGTCGTAAAGTTTAGGAAATTCATGACATACTCGTAAGATATCGCTTTGAGACATGTCATAAAGCATGTGTAGAATTGGTAATGGTCTTCTTAATACGGATTACAATTTTGTTGAAAATTAAATGTAATAAAATTGATAACTATTAAATTTAAACACAATACAATTAATGCTGCTACGAGTAACATACCTACGTAGGCGCTAATAATAAAGTTCTAAGATATTTCCCTATATTATTGACATTTTCTCCTATTCTTCTTCCTACACACAATCTCATTTGCCAGAAATTGTGAAATTATTGATCACGTAAGTTATTTTACAAGTTGTTAGGGTGTTTCTTACACTGTTTATTTAATTTATTGATAAAATAACTGGAGTACTATACATAACTAGCTTTTGCCCGCGACTTCGTCCGCGTGGTGGTCGACATCAGCCATCATATAGAATACAATAAAACAACATTAACGGTATACGTACCACACAAACTTGCACTTTGTTTTAGGGAGTTTTGAAAAATTAGCCACAACGTTTTCTCATTCATTTTAATAAAGAGTATTTTTGCTGTGAGTTCGAAAACGCTACCACCAAAACTAAAGAAGTTTCATTTAAATTTCCAAACCCCACTTTGCACCCTTAGGGGTGGAGTTTTTAAAAATCTTTTATTAGTGTACACCTACGTCACCCAAGGAACAATTGTGCAACATTTCGAGTTTCTAAACACAGCGGTGTCAGCTGTGAGTTGATTGGTGTCAATTAATCAGTTTGTGAGATTCTTTTTAATATATGTATGTATATATATATATATATATATATATATATATATATATTTATTTTAAAAGACAACTCCCGCATTAGGAATATATCCTGTGTCGCCGGGAACTTTACAAACATACATGAAACGGACACAAAGAACACCCAGACTCAGAACAACAATTTGTGGATCACACAAAGTGTCGTCCCATGTGGGGTTTGAACCCACAGCACTCGGGCGCAGTAGGAAGCGGCGTGGCGACCGCTTAAACCACTGCGCCATCCGTGCAGTCACTCACACAATGAAGAAAAAAGAAAGAAGATATATATATATATATATAGATATATTTACATATATCTTCTTTCTTTTTTCTTCATTTTCTTTCTTCAGCCTAACTAAACCTGAATGCTATTGAAAACAGAAGAAGCTAAATAGTTGGCCACTTGATAAGAGACGTTAACTTCTTTAGAATAATATTGAAAGGAAAAATAAAAGACAAGAGTAAACGAGGACGGCCTAGATCGACACACATACAGTAAGGGAAGGAGAAAGTGTGAAGTCGTGGCCTATCAAGAGGTCAAACAAGAGTAAAAGGCTCAAAATTAAAGAGTTTTTAGATTAAAAACAACCTCGTACTTTAATAATATCCTTCGTTAGTAAATAATAATTAAAAAATATATATCTCTCCAACATAGGGAGGTGAACATGTAAGTTGTTAATACACTAATCGGCGCGAAAACTAAGAACTTGCGTTTAAGTTTACTCTGAGAATGGCGAACAAGGCTTTATGATAATGGACATCAATACCATTCATTTAAAAAATAAGAAAATCAATTTGATAGAATAACCGGACCGACAAAATTAGAATAGATTGTATTATTTAAAGACGTAGACGTCAACGTTTAATGCGCAATTTTCCTTTAAAATAAGTTGTAAGTAATGAAATTTTATTATTCGAAATGTTGAGTTACCCAAGACTTAGCTAGAAATTTGATTAAAAATTATAAAAATGTAGTAAATGATTGCCAAATACTCGTTTAAACGGTATGGAGTAAATTGAAAATAATATTAATGATAGCTCTAAACATTTTTGCATAATCATTTCAGTAAAAAGGTAGGGAAAGCGAAGTAGAAGCACTTTCATATTTCATGAAGAAAGTATGAGATAACGATGGTCAAGATAGAAAAGAAATTTCAATTGAAAGCTTTCACCGTGGCCTTCTTTCTCTGTTCTTTTTTTAAAGACTTAAATATTTCAAACGCTGTGGCTAAACTTCACTAGGTACACATTTAAGAACGATTGAAATCCCTTTGATCGTAATACGCGTCGAATCGCATAGTACGAGATCACCATGGATTTAAATTATCCCTTAAATCTATGATAAATAATAATTATCTCTATGATATGAGAATAAGTCACTGGATATTATTATATGAGCCATTGGAAAATAGGTTATTCTAAACAGAAGTATGATTTGTACTAAAGCCAAAGGTTTAAATTTTGTATGTAGGTTGATTGAAAACTTAACGGATTTTCATTTGCCAAGTCAAATGGCTCTAATTAATCTGCTATTGCTTCTTCTTAGAGTTGATAATAGGTAGGATAGTTAGGATAACCATTAAGAAAGTACAAACTAGACTCCACATTGATTTTGTTGCCTCTATGTTTTTTTTTTTATTATGTGCAGGTCTACATATGTGGCAGTTCATAATTTAAATACCAACGGCGTGTCACAGTCACTTAGGGCTGTTTAAAAAAATACCTTGTAATAATATGCACACGGTTAGAATTGAAAGAAGTAGATGTATTTTCGGATAAGACAAGGCGGCAATTTTTTCCCTAACTTTACTTATAACAAATTCTCTTTCGAGGTTTATGAAAACGGGATGACCTGCAACGACCAGACTAGAATGATATTTTGTAGTCTTTGTAGGATAGACCAGTCTACATCTGTCTGACCACACTTTAGATATAAAGCTAAAATTTTAAGGCAGCGTTGACTTGTCGGGTTAGTTAGGTAGGCTGCAGTGTGGGGGTCAGATTACACGTTACTTCGGTATTCATTTAGGCAACGCATAGAATCATTTGAAGTATTATTAAATTACTTAACTATAATGAAGGTAAAAAAAGTATATGCATAGCATTCAGCTACTATAGTAAATAAAAGGGATCCAAAACTCAAATTTTTCACATTTCCAATGGTAGATAAATGCAATCAAAACATCATCAGAAGAGTTAAGAGTATTGATTCAAGTCTATTGATTTTACGAAGTCGTACTTCTGTGCTGGCACTATTATTTTATATTCTGTGGCTAGATTCCGATTTGATTAACAGCTTAGACGTAGTATATTGACCACGTTAGTTCACAGTTCCTAAAAGTAACACTTCATGAAGCGAATTACACGACACCTTTATGACCTTATTTTGGAAACAATTTGCCACTGATTAAAATCTTTTTTTTCGGTTAGTTACCAAACTAAATGTTAAGTGAGCGTATAAAATTATAACGGCGCTACTACTAAAACAGTTACAAGAAAGTTTATGAAAAGAAACTTTAATTTAAGTTTAGCGTGTCTAACTTGCTATTTATATTAGACCCAGTTGTTATAAGTAATTTATACGCCTCGTGACGTGAAATATATGAAACTTTTGTATATTTATGTATGTTGATTTAATTTTACTTCCTAAAGTAAATGAGTTGTAAACTGTAATTCAGGTTAAAACTTGATGAGGAACATATGTATCATTAAAAGTTTTCTTTAAACTTTAGTCCCTCTTTGTTGGCTGAGACTTTTCTTTCGTTCCTAGTAGGTTTTATTTAAAGAGAGCAATTTAACATTTTGGTTTCGTAAGATTGGTTTTAAAATTATTAAAAAAAAAGTATGTATAACAAATCTTACTAACTATCAATCTAACAAAAAATATTTTCTTCTTCAAGTCCAAAACTTGTATAATTGGTACTCCGTTTTTCGCAAAAGTTGTTCATCGCATCTTCATTATAACTGTAGAACAAATTATCGCCTGCAATATTTCCGGATCGATACCACTTAAAACTCAGACTCTATTTTATTATTATTATTATTTCTGGCAATCGTTGCGGGTCCTAAAAAGTCCAACAAAAGTCTTCCTACAGAACGGAGATCGCTTAGTACTTGGATTGTGGAGGTCTGACAGTAGTCGCTCCACGTAGAAAATAGAAATTCAACCGTATCGTAGTAGACTTAAAAGCCGATCCCAACATAGTTTTGGGTAAAAGGCTGGCAGGAAGAAGAACAATTATAAATGAGGCAAACGAGAAGATGTGTCATGTGATAGTAAGTGACTACAGTCGCTTATGGCGTCCTGCAACTCCTGCAACCGGTGACTCAAAAGTTATAAATGCGTTGCCGATAGAAAGTCGCAATCTGTAACATTGCAGAAGAGTCCTGGTTGGTTTTCTATATGGCTGGCAATCTACATGATGTTAATATTTCAATCAAGACAAAAGCAGAAGTTAAATTTGAGCAATTAAAATGGGACTTAGATTACCGTATCTCGATTAAGCCGGAGTCACGTATACTCTTGTGATTAGACATGTCTTGTGATTAGAGAGGCTACTGTGTTCCTCACCTAAGGATCATAGTGTGATGTTAAATAATCTGAAATCTGCGTCAGAAAAAAGGTAAAATTAAGTGCAGATTTTTTTTTCAAAGACACTATGCTCAGCTTTATTATATTAGAACAAAGTGGTATATAAAAAGTTTCTATGTTTTATCAAAGAAAAACTGTTCAGTCTCCATGAATTAAAATAGTTCACATGTACCGTACTTGACAGAAACAGACTTCAGTTTTAAAATGTTTTAAGGGAATTAGTGTTATGTGAACCACTAAGAATGTACTTCAAAAGGTGACCCGCGTCGACTGGTAATTACACAAACCTAATTATTTTATGTGTAGAAACGATTTTTGTTTACTTATGCAGAGCTGGTACTATTTTCCTTTTGAAATTTTTACTGAATATTTTAACTATTTTGCTGATAATTTTTTTGCGGTTTTTGAAGAGGTGGTTTATTAGAGAGTAGTGTAGTAGTACTGTTTGACTCAAGGTATGTCTGAGAATAAGTCGGTGTTGATGCCATGGTTTGACCGATTTAGTGTCAAATATACTATTTTTAGCACAGTCTCTTGGTAGGCTAAACAAGCTGTTTAATATCCGGATTATTTTCACAAGATTCAACCAATCAAAGATCGGCAGTGTCAGGTACGGTTTTGTAAGTTATTTATTTATTTTTTAATTTTACGTTTGACTAGCTGACTCACGCAACTTCGTCTGTGTCTTTCAAAATGAATAAATTTGCCCCATTTTCGCAATATTCTTCATTGGTGCTCCGCTCCTATTGGTTTTAGCGTTATTATATATAGCCTATAGCCTTTCTCGATAAATGGGCTATCTAACATTGAAAGATTTTTCAAATCGGACCTGTAGTTCCTGAGATTACCACGTTCAAACAAACAAACTCTTCAGTTTTATAATATTTAGTATATTATTAGTATAGATGTAGAAACATGAAAGACAACTTTGTCTTACGAAATCTCCTGCAATCATAATGATAAGAGTTTTCGAATGAGCAACGTGCTATATTAATTTCTTATGATTCCAAATGATTGCAATTTTTACATTTAGTATTTTTAAAACCTGGTCTATTTAAAAAACTGTTACTTTTAGTCCATATTCATTGTTCACATGTAGTGCAAACGTTCACAACAGTTTGCCTTTTCATAAAACCGAACATCGCTGTCCAGTATCTAATTCAACTCGGACAAACTCGTTGCTATGTTAATAAGCAAAGTCCAGCAACAGTTGCAGAGCAAACAAGGTTGTCAGGTGACACCTTTTTTGTTATAAATAAGTTTGAAAACAACATTTGATTGCAAATAACTTTATAAAACAATTTTTAAAAACTAAATCTTTTGACTGCAACAATATTTATTAAAATACGGATTTATTCATAGGGACGCGCGACAAGCCAGGATGGAGGCGATGAAGTTGTTAGTATCGAAAATAAGCAAGAGGACTGTATATTGTACTGGTCTATTATATTTAGAGGAATTTTACAATGTTAACAAATAATACAAATATTTAATATGAGCGCGCGACATACGCTTCGCCTCACGATCGTCCGAGGAGTGGCGGTGGGTGCGCGCGGCCCGCGCTTCTGCTGCTGATGTTATATTATATGAATACATTATGTATAGGCGCGCCAGCTCGCGCTGTGTCGTAGACACAGGACGTTTGACATTGTCACAGCAGGAATTTTTGTTCCCTGAAAAAGCACGCCAATCGGGTCTAATCCGGCATTCTCAAAGTACACACGTAAAATAAATAAGCCGCGTAAATACGATAACAAAATAACAGACAAGAAAATCTAAGGACACTCTGGTAAAACCGACTTTAGGAATGAATTATTGTACCTGACTTCTACTCATGACAATTAATAAACACCTATTACTGTTTTACTAGAAATTCTTACTTTCAATTAACTCTACGTTCCGGTGATCTAAATGAAATTGACTTATTATATGGTTAAAATAATCATTCTTTGTATTATAGAATCTCTCGTAAATGTTATGAATAGTTGTTGACATCACCCATCATCACAATACATCAACAGCCTTTAGTAATCCTGTGCTGGACGTAGGTCAGACGGTTTGGTATAGGATTTGTGTGCTGTTGTTGTGTCATGTTGTCATGTTTTCCTTCTCTTCTCAGTGCTGTTGATCTGCGTAGTTTGCTACCCTAGTCGACTCTTATTACACCCGCGGGATGAACAGGGGTGGTGCCGCTCCGTATTCCTAATCCGTCACCACAGGGCAGATGGCATCGCCATTGACGTAATAATATATTATCACTTACTTACACAGTTTATAGAAAACAACCATTTATGACTAATTAAATAAACCTATTATTTATTAAATTTGGTTGTTTGATATAGCCATAAATGAAATCCTAGTCTAATAAAATGTTATGTTCAACCTATTTTCCTAGACCCTATTTCCTTGACTCAGATATTTGAATATTTGATTGTCTTACTTGAATATTTGCCTTTCTGAGAACCCTAGAGGCAAATGCTGTAACAAACCGTAGTCCAGTTCGTTATCTGTACAACAAGTTGTCGCACGCTTCCTACGCCGAGTTGGATAATAGAACAGGTTTCTGTCATGCTTTGCTTGTAAATAAGCTCATAATAATATTTTAAAGCTTTTACTAGCCTTTTGTTATACTACACAGCTATTACAATGGACTCGTAGGGTTGTATGAATTTGTCATGTTATTGTCACTTAAAAGGTTTTATTTTTGTTATTGAAACCTTTACAGTGTCTTTACAGAATGTAAACATTACATTATTATTTAATCTAACAATTATACAAACATTTGCAGGCAAAGACAACATGCACATAGTGTTAGGTAAACAATAGTGAAAACAGGATTTCGGACCGACACCACGAAATCTGATAGATATGTATATCAGAGAACAAGTTTAAAAATTTATAAAGTCTGTTTTTAATCTCGTAGACTAAACTGACATTACGAGTGTTGTTAGTTTATTGCAATTCTTAAATAGTGATGTGGCACAACCGAAACTTAGCGTTAATAAAATTAAGTATCGTTTTTTTACAATAAGTTATCCTGAAATAATGTGTTTATCCTGAAAACAAATAGAAACAAACTCAACGAAAATATAACAAATAGCACTTGAAATTGTATCAAGACACAACGGACGCATTCGAACACTTCAGAGGTTGAAGGACGAATAAGGTAAACAAAATTGCGCCCAGTGTTGTTCCTGTGAAATTTAGGGATGCCGTATTCAAAATCTAACATTTTTAAAACTACCATATTATCATAATTATTTTAAAATTGCAGTTGTTCGTATGGTGTCAAGTTCCATAATTGCCGTATTTTTTAAGTTCTGCCGTTTCGTAAGAGAAAAGGGTTAAGATTGATTCTATAATTTTTTTTTTGTTTAATTTAAAGGCATCGAAACATGGTCGGATTACGCATGGCGTTGCGTGGTCAGATTTCCCTGGCAGTTTGTAGCACGTCGTGCAGCCGTGTGTACGTACGTGATTTTTAAATATAAAACTTTGAATGAAAATTAAATTCGTCTATTATAAATAAAAAGTTACGATTCAACAAACCGGTATCGCAGGTAAACACTGCACAAAAGAGCTGGCAACATTATTTGTAAATTTGACATTTGCATGTGTCAATTTAGTCTACGAGTTTAAAAAACAGACTATAGTTAATATATAAATGTAGTTAGTATTAATACTAATAAATCCGAAATAAATCTCTAAATCTAAATAATCTGATTACTTCGTAAATCATTATATTTTTGATATTAATATCCGCCCATTTAGAATAACCGGTAATTTATCGTTTTGCCCCAAATTACGAAACTATTTTACTTAAACTTTGATGACAGTTACCAAACTGACTTTGGGGCATAATTACCTTGGTCAAAAACATTTCGCCTCTGACACGTTCGTCGGCACATCCCCACCTCTGTAATTGGCAGTTCGGAATGACCCGATTATCGATGTCGAGGGGGAAGCTCACCTCAATCCGATATGGATCGTAATTTCATTGACCATTAACAGATTTAAGTTTTGATGGATCTGGTCACAATTTTGGTTTGATCTGGCAATTTTTATTTATCGGTTATTGTTTTGTTATTTATTTGAATTTACAAATAATTTAGAATAGAATACAGTAGATGTATTGTACACCATTTTTTACAAGAGTACATCAAATTACTGTGCATGTATAAATAGCCACATCGAATCCACGGGTAGTTTTACTTGTGTAAAAAAATGTAAAAGAAACATAAACATATATAATTTTATGTTGTCCTGATTTGAATGTCCTGCCATTTCCAATTTTTTTTATTTTGCATTTTTTTTCTTTATGGTGTTTGAGAAAAGGAAATCTTCAAAAGACACCGGTCAAGCAGTTGAAGACACTAAAAACTTCCTCTTTCTTGTACCCAGAACCGCGAGACCGCATTACTCGCGGACCCCTCCTAGCCGTTTGGCTGTGACTACTGCTCCGTGTTCCTTTCTTCTTCCTTTTTCTGCAACTGGACCTCCCTTACAAACCTTGTCATTGCTGTCCAGTTGTTTGCCGTTTCCAGCATCCAAGAGATGACCTCTTCCGGTCTTCGTGGCACTCCGTTCTCACTATGCCAACGCAGCCTTATTTAAGCTCAACGTTGGCACACGAAGAAGGTGTGCTCGGTGGAGTCAACTTCTCCCGAACAGTACACACAATCGGGACTGTTTCGGTTACCAATACGGTGTAGATAGACATTGAACTGCCTGTGTCCAGTAAGAAACTGTGTAAATTTGTATTCCACCTCACAGTTTCTGTGTGAGTTTCAGTCCGTGACTGGGTCCTACGGGAATGTTCCGGACTCTTGCCAGAGCGTAACTGTCTCTTCACGTTCCTAACGTCCATCAAAGGTTCCTCGCCAGCTCGCAGGCATCCCAGATACGCGTTCTCTCAAAACCCAGAAGTTCGATTGGAATTGTACCGGAAATGACCATAACAGCTACCTTAGATACCGTTTGATAGGCATAGGCTATCCTCAGTGCGCCTCGACGTTATACCGATGCGAGTTATTTCCGATATCTCTCTTCTCCACTCCATGATCGAGTTGGAAACACTCATAAGATCTCGTCTGCGACTGCTTCTTGGTCCGCCAACATTCGGCATTAGCCTATATAGCATTAGCATTAGATCAGCACTCTATATTCGGTTCTCTATATTTTGGTAGTACGACAAGAGCACGAAGAGGCCCCGGAAACCACTTCTGGGCTGTGAGCATCACGACTTCCGTCTTCGCTGTAGCCTAAAACTTACCATGCTCACTTAACAATGCGTTGATTTTTGCCGCCACAAGAATCATCAATCTCTGCACTTCGCCATAGCTCCTCGCAAGCACTAACGCTGCTATATCGTCATCAAATCCCATCAAAAGTCCATCGTACAGTATGATCCAAAGCTCGGGGCCTAACACGACACATCAAAAAACTATCCCTTAGGTAATTGCTTATGATATTTATGAGATACTTGGGACAACTAATCTCTGAAGCCCTTACAATGACCGTCCACTTTGTGAAATTAAAAGTATTCTTGGCGTCGAATGTCATGATTAGGCATACGAGACGAGACCTATGGTTTTCTGTCCAGGCAGCCCTGTCAAATAAAAGCGCCTCGGAGATAGCACCTATTGTACTGTAGTCGGGTCCAAAGCCATGCTGGTTTTCAGCCAGGCCACCCGCATCGGGCACTTCCTTCCTCAGTCGGTTCCTGATCAAGCCCTCGTAGACCCGTCCTGCTACGTCTATCATACAAAGAGGCCTGTATGATGAAACCGTGTATGGTGGACGCTTTCCTTTGTCCAACAGTACTAACCTTTGTAGCTTCCATCTTTTTGGAAAATCTCAATTTTACATGCAGGCGTTGCAAGTATCAAGAAGCAGTTCTTCATGCCCTTTCACAAGGACTTTATAGGCCTCGACTCAAATACTGTCAGAATCCGAAGCCTTACCTAACTTGAGGGGCTTAATTACAAAATCCTTGGATACAAAAATTTAAGTGCAAATCCGGTCTTTGCGATCAGGAAATAGAGTTCGGACTATTTAATCCATGTTATTATTAGCTCCATGTGAGCTACTGGGCAGCGGCCCACGAAGTTTTGAGTAAAGATCCGGTAGCCGTTATCCCATTGGTCGTCATCTACTTCTTTGCATACCGCTCTCCAATATCTCGCATTGCTTACTTTAATCGCCGTGACAAGTAGCTTCTTTACCGCTCTGTATTCGTTGTTTTTCTGGTGTCCAGTTTCTCGCCTTCGTGATCCAAGGGTCTATCTCCGAAGACGCAAGCACTCAGCCCTGAGGAGCATAATTTCAATAGTCCACACCTCGAACCTCGGATCGATCCCACAACACTCAGTGCAGTAAGAAGCAGCGAGTAAACGCTTAAACCTCTACACCATCCATGCAGTCATTCTTCACGCATTGTCTAAAGTACTAATAGCAAATGTAACCTGAAACACCATTTGCCATTAAAATGGAAATTTTAGGTATACCAAACTATTTTCCTAAAGTAATCAAGGAATATAAAGTTACAAAAATGTATATGTAGAAGGAAGAGTTCGATGGACATAAACGTTAAACTGTGTAACTTCACGGCTCATTTTCCCTTCAGTTGTTTTAGTTTCGAATTTCGATCATTACAAAGTTGTTTTAGGTCTTCTGTCTTTACAAAAGAATACCAATTGCTTGTTTTTCATCATCTGTTTTACATTTTGTTAAATAGTTGACATTTGAAAATTAAATATTTAATTAAAACCACACAAATAAATAACTAATGTACGAGTATTAATTCAGAACAAAATTTATTTATTTGTAATTATTGTTGCCTGAAAGCTAACCTGAACAATTTATAGGTATCTAATAACAAGACTTTTTGTCTTTTTGTAAGTTAATTTTGGTTTCTCTAAGGAGATGAAATATAAGAATTTCCACAAGATAAAATTCAAAAGCGTTCAAGATGTATTTTTATTTATTAAAAAAGATTTACGAGTAGTACTTGTGAGACGTATAGATTTGACTTCATCGACGACAAAGATAAACAAAACGAATCAGAAGACTGAAGACAAGACATATATAACGTCAAATGAACATCAAACCTGTCGTATTTAGTTCAAAACAAAATATTACTTTTGTTCGGCAGTATCCTCATCCCGCCGAGCTTAGAGGGAATGATACAATAATCCTCTAATCGCCAGTGGATGAGAGAAATACGACTTTGAGTAATACCCCATTATCTGCTTCTTCCTCCCTTCCATTCTCTGAAGCAAAACAATTTTGTTTATAAATTGTACTGGATCAATAGAAAATCCTCTCACGTTTGTCGCGGGTCTCGTAAATATTAGCAAAGAATAGAAACGATTAGAGTTTTTGTATTTATTGGTATCACCTTTTTGTACGAACTTGGGCATGCTATTTACATTCACAAGTATAACGAGATTAATGTCGAGTAGTATTTAAGTAATTTAGAGAAAAACTAAGCAATTAAATTTAAACTAATGGCTTGAAATCAACGTTACACCATTAGGACACCGATGTTTCATTTAGGGTTTATTTGTAAGGTGATGTATACCCGTAACCCTTCAGTTCCTTCTATCTTTAGTCCTAAGCTTTCAATATTTAAGTAAATGTTAAAAAAGTTAGAACAGGCTCTTATACCTTGAATATGCTCATATTAAATGTACAGGTTGTAATTTAAATGGTTTTGAGGGGCCACTTAGCCACGAGGCTAAGTGGTTACCGAGTAGGTTAACACATTGCAAAGTTAAGCAATCGTAGCCAGGCCAGTCTATGGATGGGTGACCATTCTTAACACATAAAGACCCCTCCGTGCCTCGGAGAGCACGTTAAGCAACCCAAACTTAGTTAGGGAAAAAGCCTTGGGGGTAGGTGTAATTTAAATGGTGTTTATGACCTTTCTTATTATTATATAATTTTAGATAAATAATTTAGAAGGAATATTTCCTCGTATATGGCGGTGCGGTAATATTCGTATAATACCAAAAAGTGGCGACAAGCCACCGGATGATCCTAAATCCTACCAACCAATCACATTGTTACCATCGTTAGGAAAGCTTTTAGAACGTCTTGTAGTGCCCCGGCTTCTGCCAGGTGGAGTCAAATTTCATGATAGACAATTTGGATTTACGTTGGGTAAATCAACAACTGACGCTGTTATATCGATTAGAAAGTTTGTCACAGAATCAAAATTTCAATACGTGCTGGCTATTTTCTTAGATATATCTGGCACCTTCGACAACGCATGGCGGCCCATGCTGTTGCTGAAATTAAAATCACGGTGGTGCTTTAAAAATATTTATTCCCTTATCTCTTCGTACTTTTCACAAGGTACAACTAAACTAAGACTTGGTCATCATTCTGTGTCAAAGGCGCTTACAATGGGATGTCCTCAGGGATCGGTGCTAGGTCCATACTTCTGGAATATCGGCTTCGACGATTTTCTTGCGATACCAATACTATCCGGATGTACTTTGAACGCGTATGCTGATGACGGCTTATTACTGGTGGAATCTGATACTAGGGCGGGGCTTGAGATATTAGCCAAGACATGTTTGAACTTGATATCTCAATGGGGTGAACGTAATCGGTTAACTTTTGCACCCAACAAAACCTTCCAGCTACTTTTAAAAGGTAACCTCAAATCACCGCCAAGCATTAGATTTGATAATGTTACTGTAAAAAATAAAACCTCAGTGTGTTACCTAGGATTAGTTTTATAAAGAAACTTTTCATTTATCGAACATATTAAAATAGTTAATGAAAAGTCTAAAAAGAGTTTCTGTGCATTGACAAGGATATCAACTGTGACATGGGGTCTATCATTTAATACATTAAAGATCATATACGGAGCTACTTATTTAGGTTCTATGTGCTATGGTGCACCTGTATGGCCCGATAGGGCGACCGTAGGCGCTGTCCGTCGCAAACTGTTACATTGCCAACGACTTGCACTGATATTCTTGTGCAAGGCATATAGGACGGTCAGCACTGAGGCTTTGCCGGTGTTGGCGGGTGTGCTTCCAGTCGATCTCGAGGTGCAGAGACGTGCAGCCATGTACTATTCAAGACAACAAAACATGGAATGCGATTTTTTGGGCGCGCGGGATCGCGGTAAAATTACAAGATTGCTTCAACAGCAGTCCGATGTCTATAATGACCTCATAGACGAATGGCAACAACGCTGGGATGAATCATCCAAGGGGCGCCATCTTTACCAATTCTTTCCATCTGTTCGCGAACGGTTGTCGAGGACATGGCTTGAGGTGGATCACTGTGTCGCTCAATTTCTTATGGTCATGGTAACTTTAAGAGTAAGCTTTATTCATTTAAATTAGTCGATTCATCATTGTGTCTATGAACAGTCTACTCATCATATCCCCTGGGAATGTAGTTTTTGGTATAATGAACGTAATATAATGCTGAATAGCTTGCAGGTGACATCTAAACTATATATATATGTATATATATGGGCGGTATACTATGGGGATCTTGTGTCAACTAGGGTGAATTTCCATGCGTTTAGGCGATTCTGCCATACATATTATAGAATTCAAATATAGCCCACATAGGACCCGTAATATTTTATGGCCGTGGTGCTTCCTTGTTTAAAAGGGTGTATGCCCATTTTACTTCATTTTGTCTCCCGCTTTGCTATGGAGGGAAGTGGATTTACTATATTTCCAACTTCTCCAATTTTATTCTGATTAATTTCGTTGCGGGCTCCAAGACAGTTTAATTTCTTCCTGGGTCTTCCCGAGTGTCATAACTCGGTGTGTTCGTGGGTCACTGCTTTGGATCCTGGTGTACAGGAGTTACAGTGGTGGGCGTGTGGGTGGGATTAGTCCCAAATATCATATAATTTTGGTAACAAAGTATTGCTGATGTGACCGATCGCCGTAAACAATCCAATAATCCATAATTTTTACTCCTCCACCTCTTCGAGAAATAAGCATTTGTATTTATAAGATTAGTCAGTAGACATCTCATAAAATTCAAATGTGTATTTCTTGGTTCCTTTCTTTTTTTGTAATGTTTATCCTCCTTAACAGCTACACTGATCGTGAACAATTGCATGCTCGTTGTTAGGAATTCAGAAAAAGAACACAGGCATCAGTTGGGTTATATTTATTTATAAACGTCATCGTAGATCCCAGCGTCGTCCGCTACTAAACTTAGATCTACTAAACTTGTCACTGATAAAAACATACAAATATCGTCGATGTTTTTGTAACAGTTTGGTAAACGGTACATTTTAAATTTGTAAGAAAATTATAGATTTAATTTTCATGATATGGCAAAGTTGTTGATATCACCATTGATGGCCCATATTACTACATCCACAGTTTATTGACACTGTGAATTTATGTTAGTAGAATACCGATATTTTGTCCGATGTCAGTGGCATCTCAATAGCGTGTCAATGGAATGACAGTGGCTTGGCGTTAACATAAAATAGCTGGGTTTCCGACACTACGTTTAGTGAGATGCGGTCTTCATTCCAGAGTGCTTCTACACCTCCGGTTATCGGTTGTTTATTTTTTCATGCGTACCCCATTTATATGTAACTTCATTTTATGAATTTAAAAAAAGTACTGTTTGCTAAGGATAGTTCAATTTAAAAGAAACTATACAAAAGCGAGTAAACTGAGAGTTAATAAAATTATCGTTCACTCAAGTGGCTAATACTTGGGTGCCTGTTACATTATAACCTTATTTAGAAAAAAGTAGTCTATGACATTAGACACTTGAGTTTGAATTATTTGATAACATTCTTACGTAGTAATTTTTTAAGAATACAATTATCCTTGGATACAAATTATATTAAGGTGTAAGATTTACTCAATACTGTTCGCAATATTATGTCTTTTGTAAAGTTTTAGTAACTGCATAAAACACTTAATCTTGAATTGCCTAAACATTTTAATTACCGATTCGAAAATTCGTTTATATGTATTTCTATAGTTCTACAGTTAAGTATAGCCTGAGAATTAATCATAGAATTACCTAGTCGTGCCTGCTTGTCCTACCTACGAAGTTTGTATAATAATACGTAAATATCTTATTTTTACAAGCTGTTATTTGACTTACAATGTTTGTACCTATGAATGTATATTTGAATCGTTTGTTATTGAATTTTAATGCAGCCTTTTAAGGATTTTATCCTCAACCATTTGAATTGATCCATATTAGTTTGGATGGCAAACAATAATGAAACGAATTATTTATTTATTTGCTATATTTATTTTTACAGGTTTATTACCTAATAATTTAACAAACAAATAACTAGCAATAAAAAATTACCATAATGTTAGATAATTTATGGTAAACACGATATTTAATAACGTTTTACTAATAATTTTAATAATTTTACATTATATCATGTAAGTAATAAATATATTTAACCTTATAAAAATGCCTTAATATGTATAAATAAAAATGTTGTTGTTCAATTATAATACGTACGAGTTCGCACGAGCTTATTAGAGCACTATCTCGAACGATAACTATTTCGTCCGCAATTGTTTTGGGTATAAAGTTCTCGCACACAAGTTCCGTATAAATGAAATCGCCACTATTAAGATAAAAAATATAGTCTCAACTATGCTTGAGATACAAACTACGCAGAAGTCATTGCCCTTTATACCAAATTACATTTTTAAAATTTGCCATTATATAAGTTGGTTAAACAAAAGTCATTTAAAATAGAGATGATAGTTTTAAAACTCATAACATATTTTGTGAATTGCGTTCTTTAATAAATCTTGAAACCCTATCAATTTAACAATCGGATAAAATACATGTATGTATAATAACATGAGATTGTTTGCCAGCTTGTACGTCCATCCAGAAATTTTATCTGAACGAAACGCGGTTCTGCTACCAGTTATTCCATGAAAAAGTGAGTGTGCTTAACAAGCAGTAGACACTTTTCTAGTGGCCACGCAATTCTGTTTTCGAATTTTAATTTAAAATTGAGTTCCAACGAAACTGAAGGCTTTTGTTTTGTTGACAATAGATGTCGAACGTATAAGCCGTCCGAAATGTAGGTATATCATAGTTTTTAAAGCTTAATCTACTTGCTCTTAAGTTGTTCTTTAATATTATTTTATTAAATTTCAAACCGTTGAATTGTATACTCGTTTATACTATAGTATTTTTATTTCATTGCAATAAAAGCTTTTATTGGTAATATGTCTTTCCTATTACGCCAATCGATAACGTCTCGAAAATGTTCACAAAGATCCGTCGTTCCACGCTTCAATAAATATTTCCCTTGAACGTAAATGTACACAAATAAACCAGCCAATAGCTGGTTGATAAGCCGATTGAGGTATTGGCCGAGTATCCACAATCCACACATATATTGGATCCATATATTGGACCATTTGTCTGCACTCAGTGGACTTTCGGTCGATTGCCCTTTGATTGCTCTCTGTCTCCCCGTGTTCTCAGTCTTTTGTTTCGCTAGATTAATGATTATCGGACCCTAGTATTGTTGTTCCTTCTTGTTTTTCTTCGTGATTATCTATTGCATATATTTTAGACGAAATATTTACTAGGTTAAATTAACGGTTAAGTGGATATCTTTTGCGATCTAATTTGTGTGTTAATCGATATTATTTTGGAATATCAGTGTAACAGTAAACTTTACGCATGTTTCTATCTGCCTGTTGTACCCACTGCTGGGTAAAGGCCTCTCTTCTATCACACCACTCTTGGCGGTTTTGTGCTAGCCCGATTCTTTGCTCTCCCACCGCCGTCAAAATATCGTCTGACAATCAGTGGTCTTCCTGGAGGCCGCCGCATATCTATTGGCCACCATCCTGTAACTGCCTTAGTCCTTAGTACGTATGTTTCTAGAAATGTTTAATTTTAAATTGTATTCCTTTCAATACAAGTTTCATTCTTATATGCATGACGTTTATTTCTTTAGCTTGTTATTCACAAATACTTATCGACTTCACTTAGAAAATCTTCTTTTAGTAATGTTAACAAACGTTCTTAAGTCGACTGCATTTTTCTGTGTATTATCAGTTTCATCTTCTTTATTCATTATTATTTCATCGTCTTTTTGTTCTGTCTGTTTATTCGATGGCATTTATTTTTAAATTCTGTTGTTATAATTTAGAATACATAAATAAATAAACAGTTTTACGTGATGAATTGTAATGAATACATTGTATTAGAAATAGTTATTATCACTATATAATATAAGTAAAACTATTTGAGTCAAGTCTTTGTATACCAGAGCCATATAGATGTTTGGAGCTAGCTATTCTTTGAATTTATTTTGCGAGTTATTGTTCTAAATTAACATGAAAAATATCGAAAAACAAACTTGTTAAACATACAAGTACCTTATTATTATCATTTATTATATGTATTTAAAGACCAGGAGTTGGCGCTCCTTGGCCGCCGAGGCAAATGACAATGATAATTAATATTCTACGCAAGGTTTTTGTAAATCATAATTGGAAGGAAACATTACCTACAAAGCTGTATTTTCCTTAAATCTTGGATTTTTTTTGCATTTACTGTTGTTTTTTCCTAAATATTTTAACATGGAATTAGCCACTTTTTGGACTGATTTATTTAATATTCTAAACAATATAACTTGTGAAACGTTTTGCCACTTTATTACTATACCACCAATCTTATTCCATCGTAGACCTCATGCGAGAAAACTTCCAAGTGACTCGGCGAAGTAAATTCATAACAAAATTTGGAGACAACTAGCTATCCATTGTCTGGGAAAAACTTTTGTTGCTGCCAACTTGCAATATTTTGAAAGGGGCTCTCTTTATAGTGTGCACAGTTGCTCGTATCATACATACACTCTTCTTGATACGAAAATATAATCCGACGTAATTTTATATCGCAAGGGAAGTTTTATTTAGCTTCCTAGTTTAACTTAACTCTTGCTTTAATAGGAGAAACATGGAAAATACTTAGAATGTATTGAAATACTACTGTTGGCAAATTATAAATAAGACCTGATACAGTCAAGTCAAGTCAAAGCAGATGTTTTTGTTTTTGAAGTTTAGATTTCATAAAGACTTCTTTCATTTCATAAACACATTTGTTTTATCTACTACTTCATCGCGTCTGATTTCATGATCAATTTCAATTTTGCAGTATCCATTGAACTAAAATCAACCAGAAATGCGTTGATTGCTAATTTCTCATCATGAAACAAATCCTTGTGTTGTAAACTCAGGGTTTGCCACAATCCTAATTAATTGCATGAAAGCGATCAATATCGTTGATGACTCGTGAGTTAATTGAATTTATATAATCTCTTTTAGTTTGCGTCTGCATTCTCCCTTTTAAGAGGAATACTGCTTTATTTCATATTTTTCACATTAATGGCAAATTAACAAACGAGTATTGTAAGTCTAGATATTACTCACATGAATGTGTAATTTGGTTTAACTTGAACACAATTAGGGATACTTGCGTTAAATTTCCTTGTATACCTACATCTTTATAGATGTGTACTCTTGTTGCGCTACATTGTTAAATGAGCTGCGGTTGTTGTCTTAATACGGTTCAGTCACATTACATATAAACGGTTTTTGTACTGTATGTTTGCCTAATTCGTTTTCATTACCCAATTGTTCCCGTTAGAAATTTTCATTAATACTCGTATAATAATAGTAACAGTAAATATTCGACACTCAGTTACATATTACTATATACTATTATAAATACAAAAGTTTGAATAGATGTTTGGAATTCAGAGATGTTACACACAGAGAGATTTTCGAAGTCTGGAATAACACATAGGCTTCATAGGCATTTCTTCTAGAAAAAATATGGATGAAATCGATACGTATGTAAGCAAAACTACGGAATAAAGCTAGTTATGAATATATTCGTAAATGTCCCATGCAAAAAAATATTAAAAGTGTAACATTGATGGAACATTTTCGTACTCGACGGTCCCAAACCTCTTCCAATACTTTGCTGTGAAATAAAATAAATAAATTTACCTCTCCACTTGAAACGAAACCACCCGCGATTAATCAGGTGTATATAACGAGTGCTCGAATAATGATGGCGTACCCCGCTTACCCCTACTTAAGCGAGGAGTACAATAGCCAACGGCTTTATATGAAATCCTTTCGTTTATCAAGGTTTGAAAGATAATACGGTAAATGCGATCTTATTTCCCGCCTCAGTTCGAACGATCAATTATTGATGGAACCAGGGCGGTGAATGGAAAGCTTTTTAAATATTCACATTCCTCATTTAGGTCCAATTTTGTAATCCGCCTTTATCATTGTTTTATTTCGTCATGGTAAAAGCTAAAACAGGTTTATTTGTTTTTCTTTTATTTTTATGATGATATTTATATTATTTTTGCAACTTCCATTGCGGTATGGTGCATATAGGGTGTGTTAGATCCCAGATATTATTTAAATATTTGATTTCTTTTAGACGTCGCATAGAGAACATGAACTAAAATATCAAAAGTCACGGCTTCGTTTTACGCTCAATGCATATATTTTTAAACATGATTAGAAGTGTTGCCTAATTTAATTATAATTTTGCAATATATTATTTAGACCAGCTGACCCGGCGAACTTCGTTCCGCCTAACAGTCAATGAATGAGCAGATTTTGGATTTTAAAATTAATTCAAAATTATTAAATTCAATTTTTTATTAGGATAATAAGTGCCAGCAAGACATTTGCTTTATTGGCCATGTACTTTGGTGCATGAGTTGCGCTTTTCAGTGAAGCACCTTGTGATATAGAACATTTTTCGTTTTCTTATCAGGCCCAAGAACAATAAAAGCAGATGGTTTTTCGACCCGTGAACAAGCCACGTATATTTGACTATGAGAAAAACATGCATTTTCTAGATTCAGACCACAAACATTTAAGCCTTGGGATTTATTAATTGTCACAGCGAATGCAAGACGAATTAGAAATTGAAGTCAAGTTATAATTACTGTTGTGTTACGACTAGTCACTGTAGAGTTACAGGTGTCCAGGAGCAGCGGTAATCACTTAGCATCATGATGATGGGTCTCGTCATACAGAAAAAAGTCCATTTCGGTAATTGGTACAGTACTTGGAAATATATATTGATTTATTATTATGAACGAAGTATGATTAGCTCCGTGAAGTAAGAGCAATCTACGCAGGACAACAGCACTGCAAAGAGAATGAAAACTTGACACAAACCCTATACCAACTAGTCTGGCCAGCGTGGTATATTAGGCAAAATCTCCTCCTAAGGAGAGGCCGATTACAAGCTGTCGATATGATGTGTGATGTGATAATTAACTCGTATTTTACATTCTTGAAGCAAGTTTAGTTCAAATTCCAATTGCTATGGTATACTATTTCTAATTTTAATTAAATTATTTATACTGTTACGTAATTTATCAGGGTTTATTTGGCTTGGCACTTTAATTTCATTTTATTTAATAACTATTATCGATAAATAACTTATATAATTTATGTACAGGGAGTATTACAGATATTATGTAAATTAATTTTGTTCTAACAATAAAGGGTGAAATTATTCGACCTTTGATAGTGCTTAGTAGATTATAAATTTATTAATGTACTGATTTTATTTTGGTACTAAAAGTAGACGGAATGAACTCGTAACTAGAAAAAATATATATAAAGAAGAAGTTAGCTCATACAAAATGCATTTGTATATTAGTAATCATAAAAGAGTCTCAAATTTAAAAAAAAATATTTATTATGTCTGTCCATTATGTTCTCATCATATGTCTCATTATCTATTATGATATGGGAGAGTTAAAATTATATTGAAGTAATCCACACTTTTTTTACCATAAGAATTGCTTTTCTTTGTTACACTTAACAAATAACTTGTATTTAAAAACAGTAGCAGTAGCAGAGCTGTGGGCAATGCTCGAATTTCTAATAATATGTGTTGAAAATTTTAAACAAATTTGCTATGCTAATTTTTATTAAAAATAAAACATTTTAGTAAATAATAGAATACGAAAATACAAATTGGCGCGTTTTATTGTTAGCTATATCACAACTGCAGTTGTTATGTGTAAACGTGTCCTTGGTTTTTACTAGACCTTACACAAACACAACATGTTTCTATGAATATTATAGTGTTTTTAATACGCTTTTATACGAGTATGTTTGTATCTATGTAACAAAATCTTTGAACGTGATTTTAATCCACTCTAAAACGTCGAATTGAATTGAATCTTTGCACATTTATCAAGGTCCGATGACAAAACAGCAATTCAATCATTTGTCCGATTATCCTTATCAGGATCTTCAGGATTGACGGCTTTTTTCATATCTAAAAACACGGAATTGTTTTGTGCCACGTACTAAGCCGTGCACTGAAGCATACATTATGTAACTTACTTAATTGTTACTTTTTTACTCTTTAATGAGATAATAATCATCATAATGACTAATAAAGCAAAAGTAAACGATAGTTTAAAAATTAAAAAAAACACGCTCTTGTACGAACCGAATTACTCGTAAAAAGTATAAAATATTTTTATAAGTTTAAATAGCTTGATGTAGCAGAGCAAGCGGATTAAACGCTTTCTAAGTGGCCATAAACAGCCAGGGTATGCATGTTTTCCACCAGGTAATATCATGAAACTAAGACGAGACCTTCACGAACGAGTAATTAAGATAACGTAACTGAGTTAGTACCTGATACGTAAAGTTTAAAACGTGATTTTGCCATTTGAAGTGAATTTAAGAAATTTTAATTTATGTAGAATTTTTTGTTAATATCGATTTGTTTAGTTCGTTTTAAGTTATGTGTTGTTTCTTTTTTAGTTTTAGCAAGTGTAACTAAACCCTTTTAAAATATTCTTAGCCAGTTGTTCGATTCTATAATCTTAAAAATTGCATACAGTGTAACATATTTTATTCAAAAATAATAATTAAGAAAAATAAATTGTTGTTTATTTTCTGTAAAACTGCCACAACTTTTCATTTATGTAAACAATTTGTATATTGGTGAAAAGGTAAACCAAAAAGTTGGTTGGAAGCATCGTTAATAATTATTACGTTACCCTTTTATTTAACTTACTAATCTATATAAAGTGTGGCATTCTAACTTTGAAGCTGTCGCATTCAATATTCATGCTTATATTATAAATGTTAAAGTAAGTTTGTTTGCTTTCATGCCTTAACCAATTTTAAAAATTCTTTCACCAATGGAAAGCTTCAACGAGTAATATAGGCTACCTTTTACCGCGATAGTAAAGATAGTATTATATATTCAAAAACATTTATTTGAATTATAATGATGTATTAAAGGAAGTAACGCGCTCACAATAATTATTGAGTACATACCTTTCATTATCATCAATCATCATCAACAGCCTTTACTAGTCCACTGCTGGACATAGGCCTCTCCTTAGAAAGGAGGTTTTGGCCTACTATACCACGCAAGCCAGACGGATTGGTATAAGGTTTGTGTCAAGTCTCTGCAGTACTGTTGTCCTGTGTCGCTTTTTACGACACCCACGGGATGAATAGGGGTGATGACACTTTGCATTCTTAATCTGTCACCACACGGACAATACCTCTGAACCTTGCCAATCCGGCTGTGACCACGGCCGGTGCAACCTGCAGGCTAATTCTCATGATACAAGTTCGGTCTCAATTCGGTTCTGATCAACTTTCGATCTCACAATTACTGTCATAAATGGTATTTTCGTAGTAAAGTATTTAACATCCAACGTTGACTGTAATGTGATTATATCGTATTGTAACCGAAAATTGAATCGGTGATCAGCTAGTCTTAGTAATACTTACTATTTTACTACGAAAATATCTATTATGACAGTTGTGAGATCGAAAGTTGATCCTAACTAAATTGTGACCGAACTTTTATTACGAGAATTGGCCTTCTCGTGAAAACGTCAGGCGATTCAAAGGTATGTACTTAATACCTATTGTGAGCGCTTTAATTCCTGTAATACATAACTATATATTAAAGTATGGTATGTTTTGCTATTAGGTTGTCATTGGCAGTTGTTAATTCTGAGTCCCCCGTGATCAGTTTAATTAAACGTTACTATAGATTAGACACTTCACTGCCGTTGCCACCCATGCCGATGGTTTTAAATGTTTTTGTAGACCACAAACACACGAATTTAAAGTTCAACTATGTAAAGTTCAATTAACAATAACATTATGCTTCAACGCAATACACATATATTTTAGCACTAAAGTTAACCTAAAAGAAAAAAGTTATACAAAAATGAACCTTACGAGGGTATTGTGCATGTTTAATCCTCTTTCAAAAGTGTCTCGTTTCCATATATTTACAATAATTGTGTCATATTTAAAATTTAAAACAGGATAAAATACGGGACGCTAACCTCAAAATCAGTGATACAACAATTGCTAAAAAATTCAATATAAGAATGGAAACTCACAGGACAATGGACTCACAAACGTGCACACGCACGCACACACACACACACACATAGCTCCAACTTAAGCTTAGTCAATTAAATAAATATAGATTTTAGTAAACTGTCATCTCTTTCTATTATTTTATATGAGACTAGCTGACCCGGCGAACTCTGTTCCGCCCTTAAGTTGCTCTTAACTTAAGTACCTTGTGATACACGACATTTTTTGTTTTCTTATCAGGCGCAAAAACAAACAACGCAGATGGTCTTCCGACCAATACTCAATTTTGCAATGTGTCTTGAACGTTTTAGAAATAAGTTGCGAATATGGAACAATCCAACTGTTGTCGACAACGAAATCCATTCTTTTCACTTTTGTTGTGACAGTTCCACCTTTGTCATATTGTGATCGACACCGATACAAAAAAAAAAAAAACGGAATAAATAGTATCCTATGTCCGTCTCCTGGCTCTAAGCTACCTCCTCACCAATTTTCAGCCATATCGGTAAAGCCGTTCTTGAGTTATAAATAGTGTAACTAACACGACTTTCTTTTATATATATAGATTTATAAAAAATCTAATATTACTACTACTGTCAAAATGTAATCGTATTTGTATTGATAGCCACGATATAGGCTAAGCCTAGTGTAGCTATTATCATTAAATAAATTATGTATATCTGGACTTTAAATACATTTATTATTATTCTCTTTGTTATATTTGGTTTGGAAAGTTGGGCTCCGGTAACCTAACTGACTCTGTGTTAGTTATAGTTATTAGTTTTCTGTGAGGGTGTGGTGTCACTCCGATTGAGCCGACTCATATTACGTACCAAACCATGGCTCTCTCAGGTTCTATTAGATAATTTTGTGTGTATGTGATTGATGTAAAATGCTATATTATCGAAAATAAGCACGTGATGAGGATTTTTGTAGATCCAGGTTTTGGTGTCGCTAGCCTGGAGGTGAAAAGAACAACCACAATATCTTGTATTATCTGACTCGTTTCTCTTTTAATATGTTTTTTTCGGTAATAAATCTATACTAATATTATAAAGCTGAAGTGTTCATTTGTTTGGTTGAACGCGTTAATTTCAGGTTTGAATTAAAAAAAAAAACAGTATTGGAAAGCTAAATGGGCAAATTGAGGAAGGCTAAAGGCTTACATACCATCACGTTACAACTAAGAGGAGCTAAACATCAATGAAAAATGTTGCAAAAACGGGGAAAATTTATTCCTTTTGAGAGACGGAGACAAAGTTGTGCGGGTCAGCTGATACAATATAACAGACAAAAAAAACTGAGGATTCGGAAAGTTTTAATTCACGTAATGATGTGAATTGTAGCTTTCTCAACCGTCAGATTTATAGTCACGTTATTTTCATTACATACATCTTTTAATTCTTAACCGATAAATCTACCTTTGACGCCAATAAGGACGGATAGAAAATTCCATAACTCAATTATATTTCAGCTGTGACTAAAAAGTTCCGTGATTAATGCATTAAGAACAAAAGATTATAATATGGTCCTATGTGTAAACATTGTATTGTATTGGTATTGGTTGAGTTTGTATAGAAACTGTGTAAGTTCTGACGTCATTTGAAATATTTAATAGTTAATAAAGGATATTTCAAACTGGGATACTATTTACAGCTTTGGGACTGGTCGTTAACTGTGAATGTAGGGTAAATAGCCAATGTACTATTTACATATATCTATGTCAGTATGATATAGTGCTCGTAACTAGAAAGTTAGCTGATATTAATCTACTGATACTAAAATAATCAGTGTACGAGTAAGTTTTATGTCAGAACCGAAGATATCTTCTCACATATAATGATCAAAAAATATTTAGGATAACTAGTATGCGAAAATTTTCTGGACTATGAGAGATAAATTTTATCTATAGAAGTCTGACGTTCTAAAGTAGAAGTACGTACGAATATTCGAAAAAGATATGTACACGTTTATTATGTTTCATTCACTTTAAAAGACAGCTCTCGCATTAGGAATATATCCTGTGTCGCGGGGGACCCTACAAAAATACTGTGGAACGGGTCATCGGGGTATTTCCGGACCGATACAACCTTCAAACCTTCAAGAAAAGAGCGTACTCCTTCCTATAAGGCTGGCAGCACGTTTGTGACTCCTGAGTTGCAGACGTTCATGGGCGGCGATAGTCACTTTCCATCAGGTGACCCGTCTGTTCGTCTGACCCCTCTAATATTAAAAAAAAACACCTAAAATTGACACAAAGAACACCCAGACTCAGAACAACAATTTGTGGATCACACAAGTGGGGATCTGACCCACAACACTCGGCGTAGAAGTGGACCAGAACCACTACGCCATCCGTGCAGTGGATGTAATTGTACTCGTAGTAACAATAAAAATATGTTAAAAACGTAATTCTTTCATTGACAAGACATGAAAGAGTTGATATTGTAATTTAACTGAACTATCGTATCAAGTAAAAAATATCTATCATAGCTAACCCAGCCTATATAATTCAGGGATTTTCATAGGGTACCCCTGGTTCCCGGCTACTGGTACCCGGGATGGCGTGCGATTTTTAGTCGGTTCGAGTCCGACATAACCATCCCACCGTGGTTGCCGGTGGAAGGTATCCGAGAAGATTTCAGCATAGAAAAAAGGGGTTATATAACCACAACTATCAATTGACAACAAATGAATATGAATGAATTATTACTTTATATTTAAAGTTCAAGTAAATTGAACGAATAGAATCGGCTTAGCTGTTGCTAAGAGACAGTCAGAATAGTCTATGAAAAGTCTAATTAATGTATTACAATAGTGATTTACTGTAGAAGTGTCTCCTACTACCAACCCTACCAAGGCAAAAGTTCAAAGCAGAAAATGCATGTTTCTGTGAATCTGTGAATTTTTGTTTTATGCGTTCATTTAAATTGAAGTTTTTTTCAGAAAGTGATTATGTAGTATATTATTTCATGGTATTATAATATTTGTAGATCACAAATATTATCACACAAGAATGAAAAATTAAGGATGATGATGAGATTAAAAACTAATTAATCAAAACAGAACGAATATGAAAAAAAACAACTTATTTTCTCTATAATCGCCAAACAGCCAATAAAGGAAAATCTTGCTATGAGCCTAGTGATACGCAACATGTTTCTACTCGTTCTCGAAGCGGAGCTAGCCTCGTGTGAACCGACAGTAACTTTGTCAAACTGTAAACCTGTGGGTGGGATCTCATAAAATATTAATAAATAACTTTATTCACCGAAACGTAGTCGAAGTTTGACAAAGAATACCTAATGAAATTATGATGATGAACTATAAAGGCGTAGTGTCTCTAAGCGACCACGTAAAAAGATCATGAATTTTCCTCTTACCATTTGTACGAAGTTAACCTGATCTTGTGTAATATCATAATTAATGTATGTAGTCTGTGAAAGAGAAGAAGAAAACGTGGGATGAATGCTCATATTCTACCTATGTGAGTCCTACTTTATTCTTTCGAACTTAACATGTTCATTTCTACGTCCGCGACGATAATGAAAAAAGCCTTTTAGAAAAAAAAATTGATGAAAAGAATTCTTTAAAAATTAATGATGTATTTTATTTTTTATGAATTTATTTTATTGTGCATCGTGTTAGCTGGAAATATTTTACATACTCATATGTAAGGTTTTTTACTCTACACGGATTGAATCTAGTAAGTAAGATGTAATTAGTGAAATAGGATGTTATGTTTGTAAAATTAACCCAAACTTTGAAACGCATTCTTTTTTGAACTGATTTTTCCTCAAGTGCCGCAATCATATGCCTTTAAACCAGCAATTCTTTATGTATTATTAAGGTTATCTTAATCTCGGAAATGGCTCTAACGATTTTCATGAAATTTAGTATGCCGTATTGTGTATGTATTTCGGGGCCCAGTTTTGAAAGATGTATCTAATAGTTTGTGTGATTCAGAAAAAAGTTCGTTTTATGTTTTAATGGGCATACGAGCAGACGGGTCATCTGATGGAAAGTGACCATCGCCGACCATGTTGCCGGCCTTTTAGGAAGGATTACGCTCTTTTCTTGAAGTTTTGAAGGTCGTATCCAGGTGATGAGGATGAAATTATAGTATGGTCCCGTGGAAATAAGAATTTTTCTGAGAAGTTTTTCATTTCATTGCATTAATTTGTGCATAAACTTCTTAAGAAGCGTTAGAAGCGAAGCGAAGCGTTATAATATCATAACTAGCTAAGACGCCAACCTTATCCGTGTGGTGTAGGATTAAGAATATGGAATGTTACCACCCCTATTCATCCCGTGGGTGTCGTAGCCGACTAAGGGAGCAGACTACGCAGGACGGCAGCATTGCGTAGAGAAAGAAAACTTTACACAAACCTTATACTACCCCGTCTGGCCAGCGTGGTATAGTAGGCCTAAACATCCTTTCTAAGGAGAGGCATATGTCCCGCAGTTTACTATTAAAGGCTGTTGATGTGCAGACGCCAACCTTGCTACGGTTAAAACCCCATTCAGTACTACGGACGTGGACCCATTCTATACAGAAGTATTAAGCTTAGTCCGAGAGATTAACAAGACTTATAAAGAACTAACACTTAGACTATACACATTAAAACACTGTAAATATTTCGTTTGTGTTTGTGTAGGAAAAGGATTAATATTGAAAAGGATGTGACTGTAATAAATGAGGTACAAAGGAAAGGCTTAATCGTGAAATCTATGACTTGGCCATAAATGTTCCCAAAAAAAGATTATAGGTTACGAGTGGGAGTTAAGAACAGATTTTATGACAAGGCCAGATTTAGGAGGTCTATGAGCCCTCACAAGTTTGGATAAAAGTCTCTAGCACAGTTTGGTATTTTTTATACTAGACACCTGAAACTTACCAGCTAAAATTTAGGTAGTTTATACGACTCATTGGTTTATAAGGGCTAAGATTATTTTGGCAGGGATATAGTTTATGGGTAGGACACATAAGCTGAGAATGGATTTTGGAAATGCAATACTTCTCAACTAATATTGACGAAGAATATATAATGTAATATTCTACTCCATTTACACAACGCCATCTAGTCCGTAACTAAGCAGAGCTTGTACCATGGCTACTAGACAACTGATATTAATACATATAAAAGTATTTTTTGTGAGTACATACATAATATTATACATAGAAAATCCCAGACCAAATGAAACATTAACTGCACGTATGGCGTAGTGGTTTAAGTGGTCGCCACGCCGCTCACTACTACGCTAAGTGTTGTGGGTCCAACCCCACGACACGACATAGGACGACACTTTGTGTGATTCACAAATTATTGTTCTGAGTCTGGGTGTTCTTTGTGTCCGTTTTATGTAGGTATGTTTGTAAAGTCCCCCGCCACCCAAAAGTCTTCGTTGTCTTAAAAAAAAGAAGAAAAACAAATATTATGTTTAAGCACGACTTGAGCGGGAATCGAACCCGCGACCGTTGGCGTAGCAGTCCGTTACACAAACCACTACGCCATCCAGTTTTTATCCAGATATTTAAACGATTGAGCTATTTAGTTTAGAATATAAAAATATTAAATAAATAAAATTCGTGTAATCATAAGATGATTGTTTATTTTTGACATTCTTTTCATCTTGACACCTTAACTTTAACTTATCTAAACTATTTTTTTCTCTAAAAGAATGAGTGCTTTACAATTGCCTAAATCAATATTTTATTATATTGATCATGTCCTAAAATCTATGCAGATCATTATTTCATTTACTACAATTAAACTTAATTTAATTTAAATTTGATTACTGTTTTAGGTATATTCATACAGAATGTTTACTCTTGCTGTGTATGTATGTACCTTCAATTAATTGTGTACTTCGTAATTGGCGTATTGTTCGACTATTATTATGTAAACTATATACTGTCAGCTGTGAAGAACCTAAGTATTAAATAAATAAATAAATAAAAAACCTTGCGCTGATATTCTATGTAGGTGTATGTGTGTACGCGCGCGTATGTGTGTGTTCTCAGTAGTTTACTAAAATTGCTGCCAATTACGGTTTAATATTTAAAAATATTACCCACTAGAACTTTCATATCCATCGTGTTCGTGTACAAATAGAGCCTGGTGATGATGTCTCATTGAAAATCACAGGCCGCTTTGATGTATCGCTACACATTCAGCAGAGCCAACGTGAAATGGAGCGTACAAGACGATAGTGTTGATTTCCGCCGCACAGTAGTCGTAGCATTGAGTTTATGCAAATCAACTGAGTTTGTCTGATATGTTACGTTACATATTTTACAGTCTTAAAAGAGTCCTAACTCTACTTGGGTTAGGGTTTATAGGCATAGTAGATGTTAGTAGGTATTGGTAGATCAAGTTTTAGACTATCGTTATGGGACCACTCCTGGTCATAGGAATCTCCTTAGAAAGGAAACAGACCTAATTTGGATGTAATTATTCTTTTTTGCATCTAGCTTTACTTACCCCGGGGTTGATAATCAATGGTGCTTAAAATTTGTTAGTACAATAACAATTAATAGTAATAATTAGATAAAAATACGATTCCAAATAGTATAAAACCTAAAACTAATTTCAGTCAACAGCATTGCAAAGAGAAGGAAAACTTGACACAAATCCTATTCCAACCCGTCTGGCTAACGTGGTATAGTAGGACAAAACCACCTTTCTGAACAGATATAATAATATTATAATCTACCACATATGTTTAACATTAAAATAATCACATTCACTACTTATAAATTTATTTTTAAATCCGTCTTTTATATAAATATAAACTGCCGTTGAAAACCCTGGGATACCTATAAAGTGAACAAACGAACAACTTTTATCACATTTGAAGTGGGTCGCAATTGCTGTCTTTGAAGAGAGAATGTGTTCGAGAATGGTTTGGGGCGCTTATATTTGATATACAAATTGTTCAATTTGTATATTAAATTATTTGACTGATGAAAATATTTTATAAGGTTGAACCATAAAATTGACTGTTATTCGGAGAACTTGTTAAATAACACATTTGGGTTGTGTTAATTACAGTCATTTGATATAATCTTTATATTCGATGGCAGGTTCTGTCCTTCATCTAAAGTAGACTATCGATTATCAGACTGCTTAAAGGTATTTCTCGTCATATGATCGTTAACTAAGTGTCTATTAAAATAGTATATAGTTTTTTGTACAATCCCTTAGAAGAAAATGAGATTAATAATCTGAAAAGTATTTGCCCAATACACGGTGCTTAGAATCCTTACAAAAAACGACAGCAGGATTAGCCTTGTCCGTACAGATTGACTAATTAAGGATAAGTCTTAACGTTAACGCAATAACGACAAATATTTTCGTGTCATGCACCGACACCGACATTTCAATTATCCCACTAATATTAAAAAGGCGAAAGTTTGTGAGTGTGCATTTTTGTATGTTTGTTACTTCTTCACCTTTAAACGGCTGGATAATTTTTATGAAATGCAGTATAGAGGTAGCTGTCACCCTGGATTAACAGTATTTGTTATTTCACAAAAGTGTAGTGTACCCGTAGGTTGAGCAAGGAATTTAAATATATTTCGTACTTTACGCGGGTAACAGCGTGAGGCGCAACTTGTAGCTAATACAATAAAATCTTGTTTATACTCGTAATATACTAGCCATTAAAAATATAACCACTCGTATGAGTATAAAGTTACTGAGACAAGAGACAGTTTAAACTCTTTAGAAACAGCGTAGCAAAAGAAACGACATTTTACACGACTAACAAAAATAGAAGTGTAGTGTTTCTAGATTTCTCGTGTGTTCATGTCGGCGACTGTATTCACTATTACTTTACAATATCCGAACAGATTTAGATAAGGATTCTAACCATATGCATTACATTATGCCGATTGACAGTTACAATTTTTTATCATCACTCGTTTTTTGACAGGGAACATGAGTTTATTTTATTTTTATTAGTATTTTTTTTCTATTACTTGTTTCATATCCAGGCAATCATTACAAATTAATAAAATCGAATGAACTTTGCATATTAGGACTACATAGTCGTATTTGATTAACAGTTATTCCTCTAATGAAATTTCTAATATTCTAGGAATATAATATTATTATTTCTAATATTTCATTGTAATGGATGAGGTAACAGATTAGGAAAACGGAGTGTCACCAGTCACCGCCCCCATTCATCCCGTGGGTGTCGTAAGAGACGACTAATGCACAACAGCACTATAAAGAGAACTAAAACTTGAAACAAACCCTATACCAACCCGTCTGGCCAGCGTGGCATAGTAGGCTAAAACCTCGTATCTAAGGCATCGTCTAGCAGTGGACTACTTAAGGCTGCTTATGATATGGCTGGATCAAGGGTCTGATGCAGAAGGCAATTCTTCTTGACATGACCCGTATAGTGAGGAGGTTTCTATCTTTGGAGCCCTAACCACCAGTATCTTGGTCCCTGTACCACAAGTCAGTGGTCTATTTTTATTTTTTAATATGTATTTTTTTCCTTTGTTAAATATTTAAAAATTTAACCATGTAATATTTTATGAATATAAAAAAGAGAATAATAGTAATAACTTTACACATCTCACACGGCTGTCTGATCCTAAACTAGGCGGAGCCTGTGCTATGGTAACCAGCCTACTGATAAACATACTAAAATATTCCTAAATACATACTAGTACATAATATAGCGGTTTAGGGGTCTAGGTCACTAACCTTTAGACCAACAATAAAATGGACCCTCCCCTTGGTCTTGTGGTTGGTGACCCTAACTGCTAATCCAGAGGTCGTATTTAGAAATATATAAGTACGTTTATCAACAGGCTGATTACTATAGTACAGGCTCTGCCTAGTTTGGTATCAGACTGCCGTGTGTGTGATGTGTGAAGTTATAATTATTATTGCATCTTAAAACTTGTCATATATTTATGGAATTAAACTATGAACGTATATATTTCAGGTATAAATATTTGTGGTTGTATAGTATATTAAATATCGATAAAAGCTGTGAAGTGGTTCTAATGCTCTCGCGAAATGAAGCTCCTATTTCAACAAAACTGAAAATATTTGCTTTGAACTCAGCTCGTAATACGATGAAGGCTCATTTTGTGCGCAATATGGCTCAGTACAATTGCAATTCTTTTGTTGAGATTCTTTCGTATAGTTTGTAGAGGCGTGTGTTTATTCAGACTTTGTGCGAACTTGCATATTGTAGCAAATTTTTAGATCCTATGGCGTTAAAAACGGGGCAATAGAAAAACGATTTTTGTCAATCAAATATTCAAAAACGAATGGTGAAATAACTAAAGGAAAAATAGAACTAAAAACAGGTTTCTGGCAAACTATCGGCATAATCTAAAGTTTCAATTGAATATTGTTACTACATCTATTTTTTTATGTTAGCGTGGTCTTTAGTATAACGTAACACTGCTACTACACAATTATGGCACTGTATTAAATAAACAATCATCATCAACTAACATACGCCTCTCTTTAGAAAGAAGGTTTTGGCCCACTATACCACGCTGGCACGCTGGGTTACTATAGAGTTTATTTCAAGTTTTCCTTCTCTTTACAGTGCTGTTGTCCTGCGTAGTTTGGTACCTTGGTCGGCTCTTACACTGAAGCGTTGCCGGTGTTGGCGAGTGTGCTACCGGTCACTCTCGAGGTACAAAAACTTGCAGCCATGTACTATTCAACACTACAAAACATAAAATGAGATTTGTTTGTTTACTTCAACAGCAGTCCGACGTCTATACTGACCTCATAGACGAATGGCAACAACGCTGGGACGAATCATCTAAGGAGCGCCACCTTAACACTTCTTTCCATCTGTTGTGTAACCGTAGTATCTGATCAAGCCGGGCCATATGTATCTGATCAAGCCGGGCCATATGTACCTAATTAAGCTTGTACCATCCCATCCCATAATTTCATTGCACGATTTGTTTTTGTATTAGGATAAACTATACAATGATTTAGCACTTTAAGAATTCTTTAATCAGTCTGATCACTTTTAATTACCACTTTTAATAATCATGAGTTAACTAAAGCTTTATAAAAATTAGTTCGTATAAGCATTAACACTGTAAAAAAGTTTAGTTTTACTTAACTTACAGTGTTATATACACTGTAAAATGTTAATTTGGTTTGTGTTCGCTTCAAAAACTTAAAAAGTTTTGCAGCGATTGAATATATTTAACACATCAATACTTTTTTTTTTAATGGATAGTGTCAATAACTAATGGGGTGCCAAGAATAGTACAGCTTACCCTACTTATAAATCTCCCCCAATATTCCCATGTACTTCTAATCTCCTTACAAAAATAAATAAGCTACAAGACTCGCCACTTTAAGGGCCACTAAAGTTATCTTAAAGAAATACACACAATGTTTATACAATCCATTTCCCCATTTATATACTAAAGAAATATTTTACAAAGTCCCTTTCTACACCAAAAAAAACTTTCTAAACAGTTTAGCTAACATATTTGTATTTCTCAGAACAAAAGTCTGTCACATTTTAAACTCTATTGCTTTATATTTAAGGTTTATTTTTCAGATGATTCTATGTGTAGTTACACAAATAGGGTTGTCAGCTAGCCAAAAGCAGAGGCGTGTCTATTTAGTTCGCTGAATGAATACGTGATTGATGTCTTACTGCGTTACCTGTCAGGTGTTGTATTTTGTCCGCGTAATTATCTTTGCAGTGGGACGACAGCTTAGCCTTTTTACGTGTAAGCTCGGGAGCGTCTTGATGGTAGGTATGTTGCGTTAATCCAAGGTCAAAACAACTTTTAGTATTATGCGTGGTAAGTTGTGTTTACGTTTAACAAGTAATAAAACACGAGTAGAAGCTTATTCAGTATGAATCCACATTTTATAGGTTGTATCATAGGAGTGGTATAAGGTATGAAAATTACGGCTTTCGTTTGAAATCATATTTAAAGTTATTTATTGATATTAACGCTACATCTTCGAAACTGTAATTAGTAGTAAGTACCTAGTAGTATTATTAGTAAATGATTTTTTTATTATATAAGTGTAAGTATAAATTAGTATTCGCTTATGATCATGATCGTGACAAGTTAATAACAAAATAGTTCAAGGTTTTTTCCAAAAAGCATTTGTATGCCCAGAACAAATTGTACTTAGTGATGACCTGTTGCTGCTATTTCTTGTTGACCATTATAGGAGTTAAACATTAGTATTAAGTCTAATTATATAAGTAAGTATTAAGTATTAAACTTGTACGTGCTGACCTAACAATATAATTTCATTCTAAAACAATGTTTTGCAAAAGAAAAATCTAAAATAAAACCAAAGGGAAAAGGAACTACTACGTTCGTTCAGAAGTTATTAATTATACAATTTACAATCACGCAATGGTCTTGAAGTTTTACTTAATTGAAAACAAAACTACTTAAATAAATAATTATACGATTTCTTTAAACGACACTGGTAAATTAGTCCTAGGATGCGATTTAACAATTTCCGCATTGCTGGAGTTCGAATTTTGTACCTTAATTTTTGTCCTTTATAAATGGCTAATGCTATAATGATTTAAAAATTAACACAAAATACTTAAAACGTAGATATCGCTTTTGATAAAAAATAAACATAATGTATAAAAATATAACATTTTTAGGAAAGTCATAACTGAAATGTTCAGATGCCTGAATAAATGCTTTGTTAAAAAAAAACTTATAAAAACAAAATATATATAGCGGTTTATGTCTATAGTTATTAAAAACCTCGTATACTCCCTAATATAGTTCCAAAAATTTAATTTAATTTGTAGGTCATATTTATAAAACTTACATAATTAGATTTCATTGATTTTCTCGATCAATTTAAATAAAATTAAGTCTACTAAGTATAGTAACTAATACAACGTCAATCAACGCTGTCAAAGTATATCTCATGTTTGTAGTGCTTTTATCGGGAGTACCTTTGTTATAAAGAAGTGCTTTGCTGTCAATGCTAGGCTTTCTTTTTCGTGCATGTTTGATAGCCTTAATAGTTACCCTATTAAGGCTAAAGTAAGGCATAATACCCGCCTTAAAGTGAGGCGGGTATTATGCTTGTTACCCATTTTTATCGAATAAAACATATTTTGTCAACGCTACATTTTTTAGTGTGAAACCGGAATTTTATGTTTTTTATAGTTTAAAGGGGGAAATGAGCAAACGGGTAAACTGATGGTAAGTGACTACCGTTGCCCATGGCCTCCTGCAACTCAAGAGTCACAAGTGCGTTGCCGCCTTTTCAGCAGTGCTATTCTCTAAGGAAACACTGCCACAGCGTCGAACTTCAAACTAACTTAGTTTGAAATTCGACGCTGTGGCAGTGTTGCCGTCGTACAGAGACTGTACTATGAAAGCTAGATTGACTGATAGAATACTTAAATATTTTCTTTTTTGTAAATACATACATATTATACATAGAAAACTCAAGATTTGAAACAAATATTTGCAGATCATACAAACATTTGATACGATCCATGAATCTAACCCGAGACCTCAACATAGCAGTGGCATACGCTACCACTGCGCCACCGAACCTGCCGACCTAAAACTCATTGTGGTGTTCTAAATTTAAATGTAAATTTTTACCACAAGTCGTGAAAGTTCACACAAAAGGCGAATTTTTCAATGGGACTAAGAGGTGACCTTTGCGAGTTATTTACGTCTCCATATAAGATGATCAATAGATTCTAACATAAAGTTCCACGGTACCGTTGTCATCGAAACTGTAGATCGAAACATCTAAAAATAAAACTGTGTATTGTAATACTTTAGAAGATTACTCAATGAGGTTAGAACTTTTGGTTTATAAAAACATACATGCTATTAAGGTCTCTGATGTTATATTTTTCTTTTTAAGCAACTTAAACAAAAAGGTTTTCAGACTGAATATTTTAAATTTATGCACTCATATGTTACATGCCAATTTTGACACTTTTATGAATATTTTTTTAAATTAATTGGATCTCCTCAAGGGTAAGGCCTACTTTTTAATTTAAAAAAATATTTCGCATATTATAGAGTAAAATTTAGAGATGAAGAATACAACGTATGAATTAGACATTACGTATTAAAAGCGGTAATACTTTTAAAACGCCCTTCGCAAAAAGTCTGTGTGTGTTATAAGTTTGACGTGTCTGTGTGTGCGTGTGTGTGTGTGTGTGTCTGTCTGTGGCATCGTAACTCCCGAACGGATGAACCGATCTCGTTTTTTTTTGTTTGAAACTTGATTTAGTCGGTTGAATTAGCATGTCTAGCTATGTTTTATGAAAATCGGTTCAAGATGGCCGCTCGCAGCTACAAAATGGTGGATTACATATTTTTTCACAACTCCCAAAGGCTTGACTAGTAGAATATACACTATGATAAATATTAAATCCAAGATGTGTTTCGGAGTTAGTTTAAATTTTTAATTTAATTATTAAAAGTTTGAGAAATGGATGGGTGGACTTTTTTAAAAGTTAATTATATTATCATATCTTAAAAGAAAAACGTTTAGTGGTCCGGTACTACTAACGGGAATTGGTTAATTTTCTCTACGCATAAATATATGGAAGTGATAGCGTTCTTCAGCAAAATGAGTAGCAGGTCTGTAAACCAACCATGCTCAGACATCAGTTGGTAAAATGTTTCCCAACACACATAATTTTACCTTGGCAGAGCCATGCTTCTGTACTCATGGTACAACTTGAACGACGTGATATAATTTCCTCATACGTCACCGGTATTATTCAATTGTGTCATTGCTTTTCACCTAGTTAATGAAAGTGAGAGGGTAGGAGGGGTTTGAGCTCGAGTAACCTCACCATCAGACTTTTAAAATGTAAGTGCTAATAGGCGGTGGTAGTCACTTTCTATTCGGTAACTCGTCTGCTCGATCGCGCCTAGTACTATGACAATATTTGAAGATGGAAAAAACATTTAATGAATTGGTCAAGGGGAATTTTATTTATTATCATAACTACAATGTTAAAAAATTTAGCATCTTTACTAGTTTATGGTTGAGCTGTAAAAACAAAAACATTCAATAAATTTTTTTTTAGTAAGTGTAACCGTACAAAACCAGATTTCTAACAAAAAAGAAACTAGGTATGCATTTTTATATGAGGGGGAAGTGTTTTTCTCCTAGGATAGGGCCTGATCAGGAATGGTAACAATTCTGGGAGGAGCTGAAATAATATGGTCCGGGTCCTCCCAGAGTCCTGAGGCAGACCGTCGGGGTGGTTTTTAGTGGATTCACCACATACTCCTGGCTCCTGAGTCCCAGAGGAGCAGGAGATCCGAAGATTTTCCCATCCACCCCATCAACACATTATACTATAAATGTGAAAATGCTTTTGTTTCTTTGTTGGTTACGTTTTCGCGCCTAAAGCACTAATCAGATTTTAAAAATTGTTTCACCAATGGACAGCTAAATTATCAGCGAGTAACATCGGCTACTCTTTACCGCAATAACCGACATACACGCGGGCAGAGCCGCGGGCAAAAGTTACTATTCTATATTTATAAGTCTTAAATATGTTTGTATTCATTGATCCTAAGTTATTCTTTTCGTGTAAGACGCGAACGCGTTTATTCAAGGGTACAAACGACAGTTAACAGCAAGTATTCCACGAGAATGAAGGAATGCAATGCTCAGGATCAAAAGTAAAGCTTGAAAGAAATACTAAAGAGAATTAACATTTTTGATGTGGAATGTCTTGAGTCACGAGAAACATGTGGTTGAAAATGAACGTTTACTTTGATATAATATACTTGTAAATGCGAAATATTTTTAATTTAAAATGTACGCTCTGTTCTAAATTTGAGGCGAGTTTTCTAAATTGAAATTGCAGGTTTTGAGGATCCTGAATGATAAAAAGCCAATTATTTGTATCCGCTTATGTCTCTCAATCGTACCTTTAGTACTTGACTTCCTTGGGGATCTGTAACCAGGTACTTACAGTGAACTTGGCTTATTTATCGTTGAATACATAAAAAGGTTAATGATCAATCCCTCTGGTGCGGGATATTTCGCTGGTATATTTAACGATATATATTTAACGATTCCTTTGGTGTCGTTTTGACTGCGATTGATTTAAAAAAAGTTATAGATGTATATTGAACATTCAGGAGCGCTATCGGATGTTTAAAATAAACTTGTCCACATTTAATATTGTTTGTTTATTATTTAAATTCATAGGTGATTATAATAATAATATTCTAACACATTCACACAACGCCACCTAGTCCCAAACTAAGCAGAGCTTGTACTATGGCTACTAGACAACTGATATAAATACATATATACTTTTTTTGTAAATACATACTTATTGTAAATAGAAACACCTAGACCAAATCAAACATTAAATGTTCAAATGTTTGACTTGAGCGGGAATCGAACCCGCGACCTTTGGAATAGCAGTCCGTTACACAAATCACTACCTCATACGGTCATCAAATTATGTTCGGTATTTAAAAATTAAATATACATATATCCTACTTTTTAACACAGTATCGTTGGATTTATGATTTTGAACTTATTACAAGAAAAAAGTACTATTGTTCCATAGTCTAATATCTAGTCCCATCTAGTATATACATATAATTATCTCTAACTTTGATGACAATATTTATAAAATCTCCTTATTGAGCTAAAACGGTCGTTGTTTAGAAGATATTGACTGGTTTTCAGAACCCATCTTTATGTTATTAGAAAATACTTCATTGTGGTATTAAATAATATTCCTAACAAAATAATATTTACTTACACAATTATATTAAACAAATAAGTTAACCTTATTAAGCCAAATTATTTGAAACAAATAAGTTAACCTTAGATGAGTGTCACGTCGCTCATGTGAATTGACGTTCTATTTCAAGTTGTACTTTATTGTAAAATCACAACTAATTTGAAAATAAAATATAACGCGGCAGAAAGGATTTTCGCAACAATTTTATTATTTTACATTTATATTTTTGTAATGTAGTTATAAAAATGTAACATACTAACTCTTTTACATTTTGATAACATTCAAATTCCATTTTTATAAATTTCTATTTACATATTGGATATGAATAAATTGTTTTATACTTTCTATCTGATTGTCCTTTAATTACTCAGTTTTTGCTTGAAATTTAGTCTTGTTTCACATCTAAATAACTTTTCACCGTTTATCTGTTCTATTTGATTGCAATCAGTGAATGCTTTCAGTTGTGAATTAAACTCCGCCAAACGGACCCTATAATTCGATAAAAGTGTTTGTTTGTTGTCCTTATGATAGTTCATTTGCGAATTATTATATCATTTAAAAGTATTTATATTGATTACTACATTTAATACTCATAATCTTTTCTTCTTTTCGTTAATAAAATTTCTGAGTCTTATCGTCAACCAAATAAAAAGCAATAATATTGAAAACATCAATAATGCACGTATTATTTTATTAGCTATTAGTTTTGTGTTTATTTGCGTTTCCAGTCATTATATTTTAACTTATTTAATTTATATTAGTTTAATGTTGAAGTTTCTATGAAGATTCTCATGTTAGTTTCATAATTTGTTAAGAAATATTAAGAAATTAAAGATGATCGAAATGGGAAATGCTTCTAATTAATATCACTTTAGTTTACTCAATATTACTATACTTACTACTTTCACATTTTTGCGTTTTATAATATCTAAATATTATTTTAGAAATTAGAGCTTTTTAAAGGATGAACGAATCCGTCTGTGACACTTAAAACCTGATCAAAACGTCAGCCGATTCAAAGGCATGTAACCTTAATAAACAAATCATAACCTCATATAATATAAAAGTTCTTAAACTATTTTGTAAAGTTTCGAATCTCAAGTTCACAACCCAAAGGTCATTAGTATTAACAACGCAAACGCTCGCTCTCATTAAAGCTTTGCTAACCTCTTGACACGGCATGCAGCGCGGCGGTCTTTTCACTACGCATCTCAAGTATACGATTATTGATATCGACATTAAGGGTTGACTTTGACGTCATATTCATTGGTTGAACTCTCTTTTTAAAAGGTAGGTTTTAATTTATAAATACACACTTATGTATTTCAAAACCTATTAAGGGACACCTGCCAAAAACAACAGTCATCATTTTGCAGCTTGAAAACCGATGTAGGATCAGTTCGCGGTGTCTTCAAAAACTTGGTAATAGGACATTTAATATTAAAAAAAATTATTAGAAAGTAACTACTTTCTACGGAGCTACCTCTCATGGTGTCTTGTCTTCCATCTTTGGCTCTACCGTAAAATTTATCTGGAGTCCTTTAAGAGGGTTTGAATCTGTAGAACCGATTTATCCGTACTAATATCCATACTATTACTATTATACATAATATTATAAATGCGAAAGTGTGTCTGTCTGTAAACTGCTATCTGTCTGTAAAAGATTCAAATGAATGTGAGTACCGGGAAAGGACATAGGATAGGTTTTATTTCAGAAATCATTCTTTAAGACGGTGAAAAGGGGTGTGGAAGTTTCTATGGGGAATCAATAACCGCTGAACCGATTTAGATGACATTTTGTATAATATAATAATAATAATATATAACACGATAACCGACATAAACGCAGTCGGAACCGCAGGCAAATGCTAGTTTGTTATAATATTAATATTAATAAAAAAAACATACAAACTCATAAACAATTTATTGCTTCTTTACTTGGGTGAAACACAATAAACGAAGCGTATCGTTAGTATATCGTCTAGAAAGCTTAAGTTAATTTTAAAACTAGTCCTATTATTTTTTAGCTGACTACTGAGTTTAGTTTAGTTTTTTTAAAGTCTATAATAAAACAAAACTGTCCTTTTTAAACATCGCTTTATCGCTTATATTTTAAACTTAGGAATTCAATTTAAATTCCTACTACAGAAGTAATTAAAATGCTAAAAAATCACTTCTTAAAAACCGCCAATTGAAAAGTATACAGACCTAAATTACACATAGGCTGTTGAATGGCAGAAAAAAAATGTTATAACATTGAATGAACCTAAATAAAATTATCATTTCACAAAAGGACAGCCTGGAGACATTTTTACATCCGATCCCAAGAACTCTTTGTTAAGACGAACCACTTACATCAGAACGTCAATTGAATTCCTAACACCCACGAAAAAAAAACACTTCATTTGTGAAAACATGAACGTCTATTTGCTCTGTCCCTTCATGGTTAATTCCGTACATGTAGGGACCTATTACCATAGACGAAGGTGCACGAAATCACAATTAACATATAGATGTGACTTTCGACCCCATCCGGCCCCTTTTAGCGAAATTACAAAAGACACGCTTTTAACTAGATCTCATAAAAGTTTTGTCCAAACGCGAAATAGTAAAGATTAAAATACATCGAGTGGAAAATGAAACTTGGATGCGGTATGTCAGTAAATTGGGATGTTATTTTTGCTCTGCTATCACATGCTAGGGTTGTCGAAATGAGAATTAAATAGGAATATTTTTTAACTTGATAGTGAAATTAATCACTAAATATAAGGACGTCTACCTTGAAGCATGTTTAAGTTTAGGCGTAATCGTTCATTAAAAGCACAATTTTATTACAACCTTATTGCAAAAAAATAATTGAAAAGTATTTGTTACTTGTAATTTTAATATTGAATACTGACAGGTTGAAACTTTATTTTCTTATTACAAATATTTTATGAAAGACAAACTTTAATGATGTCAACCCTATGTAGAGGTCAGTGTGTTCTTAATTTTCGTACCATAATTAGACCATTGCTGAAGCCTTTGAAAATGGTGAAAAGTAAAAAAAAAATACAAATTATGGACTGTAAGAAATGAATAACAAAGACCGACAATGCATAGATATGAATCAGAAAAAAAGTCCTTATTATCATAAAATTGTGAACATTTAAAAGTGGATTTCCTAAAAACTAAATAATATTGTTCTTTAAATGAACAAAAAGAAAAGATTCCGTGATCAGTTGCAGTGTCAAGATTATTTCTAAGTAACATCTAATGGCACATTCTATTGAAAGCTGTCAAAATTGCTGGGTTGCATGGCTATACCAATTTTCTGCACAAAAAGAGTCACGCGATGCATCAATCAGTCTCTTTTTAAACTGTTAATATTATCCAGTATCTTTACAGCTAATCTACGACTCTTAAGATTAAGGTTAATAATTATTTGGTGTTTAAATGGTTAAATTAGAATTTATTCTGTTTAAGGTTACACAAGTATTACATTGACCATGATAGCCACTCCAGTCGTAACCTGTATCGTGGCTATCGGTGAATACGATGGACTTACGCCTAGGACTTATACTGTACTGAATATATATATTATGTAATCCTGAAGTGTTGGTTCAGGTTGTTCCGATGTAATATATTGATGTTTTAACTATTTAGCCACGGCGACTTGGAACTGGTTAACGAGAGCTTCGTTGATATGCTCTCAGGTAACTGACATACCCGATTTCTGCCGTGAACGTGCAGTCATAGGTAAGGCGACGGCTAATCACTTGATATTAGTTTAAATGGGTGCCTATTAAATAGTTTGATAATAACCAGACTTATAGTGGACAAAGGAGTTTATGATTTAAGTGTTTACTTCAGCTCGCCTCAGTGAAGGTACCTAGGAAAAGAATCGTAGCACCCTTAGTTCCAGTATTCTGTGTTTTACTTATGCACTTTCATTTTCATATGTGTTACTGTTGTTAAGTGTTGGTGTTAAGAGTTGTTCATTGACAAAATCCACAACACTTTACCTAAAATTCCTAATAAATATCTTAATGTAATAAATAGGTGTTTAACCTTTTGCAGTACAATGATTGATTAACTGCTTGTTAAGAACAGTCTGCTACGTCACATCCCCGATATTGTCGGGCCGTATTCAACTAACCGAAAGTAGGGTACCGACGCTGAACTCGAACAAAGATTAATGAACAGAAAAATAACGTTAGAAAAAAAACAAATAATAAACACCCTAAAACAGGTGTTTGTAAAAACAGGGCGCATCGATCAAAGTTTTTGTTACTTGTCTTCGGAAGAAAGACAAATGAAAGTTCGGCGATTTTCGGTAGTATTCAACAATTTATCTTGCGACTTAGTATTCAAGGTATCAATCAATGCGGTTTAAACAGCAGTTAAAAGCAGATAGATAGGGATGGTGCATACAAGTGCTAAAATCAATTAGGTTTCATTTTTTCATTTAATTCTTGAATCCAAACTTTCTAGGTTCTTCGGTCGGAATTCATGTAATTCAAGTTCAAAAGTAAATGTTTTAGAATAAAAGAATATATTTTGGGTCAATCGATGAGATGCTAATTAGTATATAAAAGAAACAAGTATATTAATCTATGTTATAGCATTAGCATTGCTATAGAAACTAAATTAAAGAAATACAAATAATGGCACATGAAAAGAGTAATATACTCTGGGAACTTAAATTTTATATAAAGGAAAAACGAATTATGTAAAAAACGACAAGTATGTGGCCAGATTATTAAAACAAACTTAAATATATTCGTCGAAGAATTAGCTAAACAGAAGCCTTCAGAGGCTTTCAACCATATTACTTACGTAAAAAAGGGGGAAACTTCGCTTAAATCTAAGTACACACACATTACTATAAGTGTAGCTAATACAGATTTAAGAATTATCGTAAATAACATAACAGTTACTGTTAAATAACACTAAAGATTCCGTTTACCTTTGGCCAGGGTATATTTAATTCAGTTCTGTAGGTATTTCCCACAAAGTTCAGTTAAGACACTGAGCTACTTCGTATTTAAATCATCATATCAGCCGAAAGACGTCCACTACTGGATAGGGATGGAATTAAATCACAATCACGATATATCATATATCTCTATATCCTAACACGTATAGTAGGAATATTACTTGTGTAGTCGGTCAAAACGCATTACTCTTATAAATAGGTATCATATTTATCACGCAGGTTTTATACTGGTGTAAGGGACGTCGTAACGAATACTGAAATAGTGTATTCAGAACATGATTATGAGTCGAAAATCATAGAATTTTTCTGAAAACTGCAAACTTATTAATCAAACATAGTGCATAGTGCATAGACTGTTTGCACGGAATACACATGTAGTTATTACTTTTATGCGATACCTACGGGAAATGGCCTTTACCTTCGATAGCTAATTGCATAATAAGTTTAATTTTCCGGCAGAAAATTCCAATGATTTTAGACTCAGAATGATGATCTGAATACACTATTTCAGTATTTGTTACGATGTCCCTTACACCTTCTATAAATTCATTACTGAAAAGAGTTAAGAATGTTATACCAAATAGGATAGACCTTCGTAATCGCAAATCCACTGCGACTTATTATTATTAGTACGCTAGCGCAAAACTCGCAAAAGTCTAAATAAAAAAGAAATGGATCGTAATCTTTGATAAAAATAATTTTGATTGATTTTAATGGTATTTATCTTTGTCTATGAGGAAATTAGGCCTAAACCTCCTTTCTAAGGAGAGGCCTATGTCCAGCAGTGGACTGTTAAAGGCTGTTGATGATGAGGCAATCACAATCACATGTGAAATTGCTGTGACTAAATCAATCAGTTCATCAAATTAATATGATTTAAACGTAGCAAGAATTTCAATGTCCATTGCTGGACATGGGCCTCCCCCAAGACTAAATTTAAATATCTATTTCAAAATCATCTCGATCGTGATATTAGATATTTATCAGATCATAGCTTTTCCCGTGAGGATAATTTTTTTTTACAACATCACCATTTTAAATAAAGTATTCCAATGAAAATTCAATTATTTTTCAAACAAAATTATATATCTCATGATGAATAACATTGTATGTAACTTTGAGAGTTTTTACTCGTATTAGTAGCTCCGCATATGAACAATTGAATAACCGTTATTAGTCAAGTTACATAATTATGTATTTTATGTGTAGATTAAATGCAAACTGTAGAACATTGACCATGTTTTTAAATTATATATTTAAATAGTGTTTTCATTGCAAATTCACGCGTATTCGTGATCACAATGCCCATATGAAGTACTTTATCGTAATATTAAAAAAGTCTATTTTCAATGTGATAGTCTTATTGACAGAAATTGGGAAAAAGGATAATAACATTTGAAATTGAACAATTGGTGCAAGTTCCAGCGCGTACTGAGAAAAAAAAACAAATTCTATATGTACACAATTAGTAGATATCAATAAATAAATACATCATAATCATCTCAGCCAAAAGACGGTGGACATAGGGCTCTCCCAAGGCTCTCCACAACAACCGGTCCTGTGCTGTCCGCATCCAACGGGTTCCCGCGACCGTGGGCAAAGTCTCGTCCAAATTTTATAAATACATACTAAATTTAAAATTAATTGTTAGGAAATTAGACTACTATTGGATTACAAATATAGAATTTGTATTCAAAGCGGGTTGTCATTATCATTGAATTAATTGCTTCGATCTGTTATGATCACGGTCGACATTAATGACAAACCTCGTCTAAAACATTCGGATTAAATATATATTCATTGTTTAGCTATAAATTAATATTTCAAACATAATTAAATCATTTGAAACTTTACAGTTCAAATGCGTTTTGATTGCTTTTATAAGTTGAAATACATCGTTTATAAAGTTAATTGACAAGATCTGTTTTGTTGTTGTTTGGAAGTGTGTTAGTAACTCAAGACTGTGTATATTAAAGCGGTGTAAGTAAAATTAAAGTATTATTAACATAGTAATAATAATAATATTTTATTGTTCCAAATTATATGTATACAGTATTTCACAAATCTTATCCACTTACACTCGTAAGTAAACTTATAGTATCCGTGTGGTGACGGATTAAGAATACTAAGTGTCACCACCCCTATTCATCCCGTGGGTGTCGTAAGAGCCGACTAAGGGAGCAAACTACGCAGGACAACAGTTCTGCAAAGAGAAGGCAAACTTGAAACAAGCCCTATACCAATCCCTCCTGTCCAGCAGTGGACTGCTATAGGCTGTTGATGTGACTAACATATACATTTATGACTAAAGATAAACTTTATTTTATGCATAACATCATACTCCTCTCAGAAAACCAGCGGTAAGTAATTTTTTACAAGCCTCAAATGCCCTTCCCTTCCTTCTAATGGTACGGAACTCAAAGGGGGACAATGCACTTCTGACTGTTGGTTGCAAGTGTCCATGGGTGGTAGTAGTTACTTATCATAAGGCTCTGCTTCTGCTCGTTTTATGCCGAAAAAAAAAACAAAACATCACTATATTTTTTTCACCATTACCAGTTTTCAGAACTTATGCCATAAATCGACATTCGTAATACCACATGTGCAAGGAAAAAAACTTTTACTGTTTCTAATATGAATTCACTACATCCCGAAAACACGTTGTTGGTTTTTGTCCTTAAAATTGATTTATTAGATTCAATCATTGACCTTTAGATATTAGAATTTTATTGCTATCTAGAGTAGAATTAACATATTAGTGGCATTGTTTTGTATTTCGTGAATAAAGACTCTTCAAACAGTGCGTAAAAATATAATATATCTCCAATCTCCAAATATATACAAGATTATCACGGACTGTTAAGTTTACACAATCGCAAAGTATGTAAAAAACTTAAGCAGGGGTTTTCAAATACCGCAACGGTGTATCTCTGTAATGGTATTTCCAGTCCTGAGACCAATATTATTACCGCAGTGAGTTGTATTTAAATTGGACTTATTTCTGTGTGATACTTTACCCAGGGAATTAAGAAAATAGAACTGCCAGTATCAAATGGCTTGACCGCGAATGGACACTGTTTTACTCCCGAGGGCGTCGTAAGAAGGTTGTACGTTGCGTACAAAGGGTTGAATGGCTAAGATAATTAACGGTACACATGTTAGCGAATATTTTAATTCTGATAATTTCACGTTAACTTAGGCAATTAATTATTATATTATATTACGAAAACAACACCGTTGAGAAACCTTGAGTGTTTCCTAATCCTATCTTTCTCAACATTGAAAATATCTATGATTTATTAGATAAAAATTAGATGATAAATCATGACATCGGTTATTTTATAATCTTAATTACTGGAGGTATGTATTTAAAACGATAATAGTAGTCAGAGATACATATTTGTTTTAGTAAATGTATCTTCAGTTTCAGTGATAGAGCTCAATAGGTCACGGCTATTGGTTTTGTGAAACACAAAGGAATGAGAAACGGTTAATATATGCGAAAAGCCCCTGAATATTGGCACATTTTAGGAGTACACAACAAAATACTCGTAAACAGAAGTCTAAAAGTCCTAAACGTCGGGGAAATTTAAAGGTAAGTAATATCTATTAAGTTATCGCTTTAATTCCCGTACATACACATTATCATTTACCTATCTAAAGGCTGCTTTTACAGTCCCATTTACCCCGAGGTATTGTTCCTCTATCGATATCTTTAGAAGTTTTTGTGCTATGTCTAATTTCGGATTCCGGATAAAATTTAACCCTCTACATATTAAGAAAGCACGTTTACTACTCTTCGATGTTTATTAATTAATCAATATTAATTCATCAAGCATGAAGAAAATAATAAGATTCTGAATTCATTGGTTCGTAATTGTTCTGGTAATCTTCTTTACAACGCTTAAGTTAAGGACTAATCACAAATAGAGCCGGGTTAAACTAACGAAGCATTACGATATATCTAGTTTTTGATTATTAATAGTACATACTCACGTCTTTTTCAGTTTGGGGAAGCGCAGAGTCAACGGCTAACCGTTTGCTTCTATCCTTTAACAATTTGCGAGCTTCTCAACTGTCATTAAACTTTTTATATAAGACTGTCAGTTTTGGATTCACTTGTTCTTTCTTCAGAACATGACTATTTTCTGCCTGGTGTAAATGTCTTATACATTTTTCATTATTCTACATGTCCAAACGATCCTAAAGAAGGTATTATTTGGTACAAAGTGATTCTATAGAAATTTAAATAGTATTATAAATCAGATTTGACACAAGCTATTTTATTAAGGACAGCTGTTCAGAGATTGCTTATTTATTAAAAGCTTTTCAATCATGGAGACACATCGGATAATTGAATAATAAAAAATAGAGCAAATTTACAGGTCTAAGAGAATAATATTGTAATTTAACTGAAAGTTTGTTAAGTTTAAGGCCACTAGATGTATTATCTTCTCAAAGTCACTAGAATTGATTATGTTTGAGGTAATTCATCTTATTTAAATGTTGAATTAATGAATAAACCTTCTTAATCTTCGTTTTGTAAGTATTTACGGGTGACGAGTTTATTATCTAGGTTTATGCCGACTGCTCTGTTTCTTTAGATTGTAACTTAATGATATCTTGCCTAAAATGTTTAGTTTATTATTTATATTATACTAATACATCATAAACGTATTAGTGTGAATTTGTAACTATAGTCAGACGAGTTCAACTCAGTCTAAGTGTGTTATAAGGACAGAAAATTTCGAGTTCTTCTGACTTCTGAATACTTACACATCTTTCAATATATTTCAAACATTGTTTATGCGTTGGTGTGTATTGATATGGAGTTAATGCAATTACTTATAAATATACCTTTATTTATAAGTAACTGCATTAACTAATATAGTGTATTAATTTCATCACTGTTTAATCAAAACTGCGCAACTGTATCGTAATTGTGGTGAAATGATGAAATGTGTTTGGAATACTTCTTCCACATTGCCCGACACCAATGCATTTGTTATTCGTGTGTAAATACATAAAACTGTTATTTATTTTAAATATGTTTACTTAAGCTCTTAATAATAAACTTGAATATGCCTACAATGCTTTTCTGTTCCCGTACTAACTATATTTTAAAACATTTTGTTTTCAAAGGCCTAGTTTCTAGGCCAACACAGTATGCAACTATGAAAAGCTGTGAATGCTAAGTTATTGCGTGATGGTGACAAAATATTTTGTTGTGTTGACATCAAATTTTCAACAAAGCCTTCGTTGTGGCTTTGTTGCAATTTATTTTTCTTAGTAAAGTAACTCTAGATACCAGGTTATTTTTGCACATCATACACAAGAAATACCTAAATGTTCAAAAAATTAGTAATAATAGGATTGATAATTCCTACTAGGTCTTAAGAGATCTAAAGCTCTCTACTTGTTTTGGAAAGATTAAAGCATCCATTCATTACTAGTATTTTAATAGTGTTTTTGTTAACTCCTCACACTGAGCCAATTATTTTGTTACCAACAATTCGAATTACTGTAACGAGACGCATACACTTGATTTTCGTTGCAGGTATATATACGAGTAAAAACCTTTAACTGTTAGTTAAAATATACTTATGTTATTAACATTATACTCCCAATTATCTAAATATCGATGTAAATTTCTTAATTTCTTATCTTTTATGGGCAATTAAATAATTTGATCGCGATTTCACATGTTTATGAACATGTGAAATCGGTCATTCCTGATGACTACACTAGTAAGTGGTAAAATCAAATGAATTTTAATATTTCCTGAAAAAAGACTGATTTTCACCGCCAGAATTAGGTTTTTTTCAAATGTAACTGACATGAAGTTTTATTCGAATTAACAGATATCACGTAAAATAAACCCAAAAATATATTCAGCCAATTTGAAAACCTCCTCTTTTTGAAGTTGATTTAAACTCATATTTAAATATTAGACACAGATCGTTTATAAATCTGAATATTGAATTAATGATTACCTAAACATTATGAGACTAAACAAATTTTGTATGTAAATCCATACAACACATTTATAACACGCGCGCTGCTTCCACAGGTATCCACAGTTTGGACAAAATATCTAATAAACACACATAGTCACGTAGAGCTATTATGGTACACACAAAATTCTAACGGCTAACGATTATTACCATGATGATAATAATGTAAACGATGTTTCGGCATTAGACTGAAACTGAAAATCTAAACTGTGAATCTGTAGAAAGCCTATTTTGTTATCAAGGAACTCTTCACTAATATAGTAATCAAACTGCCTGCACGGATGGCGTAGTGGTTTAAGCGGTCACCTCGCACCACTACGCTGAGTGTTATGTGTCCGATCCCCACATGTGACACCGCTTTGTGTGATCCACAAATTGTTGTAAATATAATAATTCGCATATAATTTATGATGTTCTTTACTGGTTGCATACTTTACTTATTTTTTACTATAGGCAATATAATACATAATAAAAGTTTTAATTTAAATGTCGCTTCAGCTTTATGGCCAATGTTCGAACGGTACTAGTTAAAAGACATTAAGCCCGTACCCGACCGCCGGTAATCCACCAGGGAGGTTTTATGTAGACCAGAGTCGAATTTAGTCGTCCAGTTAACTGATGTTCTGATCCCTTGTGGTAGTGATACACAGATTTTATGTCTGTTTGTGGTTTTCAATTAGGACGATTGCATTTCTAGTACATTCCAGTGAAATTGCAACCGTTCTTCAGAAACTTGAACTGAATTGACACCGATGCTAACTAGTTAGCTCTGTTGGCAGAAAAATATTTTTAGCAGTCTTCCGGAAATTTTCGTAAGAAGCTTATGAGTCTTTTACTGCTACAAAATGCTAATTAATTTTGACTACGTGGCCCCATCAACATCGCCACACAAATTTCACATTTCATGAATATTTTGTTTAGTCCACGCATTATATTTCATGTAAAAATAAATAAATAAACATGTCATGTCATCAAATCACACTAATCGCGACTGAGAGTGTATTCTTTAAACAGGCGGAACATAAATTGTAAATGGCACTAGGTAACACCAACGACTAATAAGATTCGAAGATAAAACACGAAGTAAACGTTCTTTGTTTAAAGACTTTGTTGAAGATTTTTTTACTTTTCAAACATCGTAAACACTGCCAACACACCACTACTCAGATTGACTGTACGGATGGCGTAGTGGTTTAAGCGTACACCTTGCTGCTTCCTACAGTGCTGAGTGTTGAGGGTTCAATCCCAACATGGGACAACACTTTGTGTGATTCACAAATTGTTGTACTGAGTCTGGGTTTCATTTGTGGCCGTTTCATGTATGTTTGTAAAGTACCCCGCGACACAGGACTTTATCCTAGCGCGGGAGTTGTCTTTCAAAAAAAAAAGGACTGCATGGTTCTTAGCGCAATCAAATGTTTGATTCTAAATTTTGGAAATGAAAGAAGCAATAGATCAACACAATTTTATTGTTTCATTACAATTTCAGCCTTGCTTTTATAAATAGTTTTATACATTATTTACATCACAAACATCTTTCACTTTTGAGTACAAATTGCGTAAAAAGTTTATTTTTTTTTTAATTTTCTTCATATTTAAATGATAATAACAATTTTGCGTAGATATGAGAAAATAATTCTGACTTACAATAGAATGATAACATGGATTACAATGTATACAGAAATGGATCCAATGAGAAAATTAAATGACGTGGACCCAAAATCAATTGCTTATAATAACGATCATAACATTCTCAAATGATTATCGGTTGAGCTACATTCGCTCTTCTCGTACTGTCATTGACGAGAGAGGCCTAGACTATTGGCTAACTGAGAACACCTAGCAACGACTTCATCCTGAAGAAGACTAAACGACATTGCTATTAAAATGAGTCCAAACACTAGGTACGCACAGCATGCAATCATTTGCACATATTCACTTTTAGAATTCTCTGTACTATGTTTTGATGTCAGGAAGCTGGTGGGGACGAAATCCCCAAAACCTATAGTAGCTAACGCGATGAAGCAGAAGTACGCAGCGTCAAGGAAACTCCAGTTTTCCCAAGCAGAGAATAAAGCAGCTCCTACGCAGATGTAGGCGAGAAGAAGGAACAATACTATGCCAACTGGTATATGACAGTGTTCAATTCCTTGATGGATGTGATGTTGCACACTCGTGGAGGCACTACTGCTGGGTGCGGTACAACTTTTCATTTTGTGGCTCTCTTCATTCCATATCAGAGGCACTCGCGATGGCGTGTCGTGTGGACATATTCTGTGGACAAATTTAATCGTGATTCAGGTATCTAGAAATATGTTTTAACAGAACTGATTGGTTGTTATCTGTTTGATGTTTATCACAATGCAATCTTGAGAAGTCCATTTGTACTACAAATATATGAATAAAAGTGGGTGTGTGTGTACTAAATAGACTTTTGTGAAGGATGTAATGATGATTACAAATCAAATGTATAATGTAGAAAACTTTATTCTGAAACGGTGTGTATTAATTATGGAAAATGCGTGACTTGATTAAAATTGTGTTAGTTTTGCTATCGCCCGTATGTAAGGACATCTGCTCAGGCGGTGGCGTAATTAAAATGTTTTTAATTAAACTAGGTTTAATAATGTAGTGCAAATTTGTAAAAACAATTAAGGGTCTATGTTCAATGATTCTTTTTGAATCCTATTTTATATCTACATTACATATTCCATCCATATTATTATATATTTAAGTAAAATTTAATATTGCTACACTATTATTATTAAATTGTATACTACGGTAACATACCTACTCCTTTTATGCATGCAAAGTTAACCTTTAAGTAACACTATTGTTATTTTTGCTCTTTATGTGTTTTTTTTACTTCATATAATACTTGTGTAGACAAATGTTGACAAATGACAATTTTACTATAACATTTTAAGTCCCTGTATAGTTAAACTGTTTTTTTAAACTCAGGACTAATTTAATTAGTAGAGCATTTTTAAGATTATAAATACTATTAATTAATATCTTTTCTTAGTAAAGTGGAGCACAAAAGGACAGTATATTCAAAATCTGAAAAAAAAGGGTCCCAAGTATATATACTTTTAATAACATATACCTAGGTTGAAATGAAAGTTGTTTATTTATTATAATAGGCCCAACACCCAAATAGTTTGCTATAATTTTTTTTTGTCTAAAAAATAATTTTACATAATTTTACAGTTACTATGAAACTACTCACGATTCTTCTGGATCTTCGGAGTCATCCAAGTCGTCTTGACTTCTATTCATCAGATCACCGCATTCCTCCGCAATGAGTTGTTCTATGACAGCTCCCCTTGGTCTTTGTATCGTGGTCCTCCCTCTGCCTCTTCCAGGCCCATGAACTGTTGCAAGGCACTTTGAGCTACCTATTGTTTTCTTTCGGTCCAATGTTTGCGTTTGTAATGATGAAGATGTGTGTGGTTCTACAAATAAAATGATAATGTAATTATTCTTAGAAAAAAAGTTTTACAGTAAATCATCTTTCCATATTTTTGGTTAAAATGAACCCTCGTGCTGTACTTCTAAAAAAAAGTACCAGATTGTCATAAATGGGTTATATTGTTATACGCAATCTAAGTACTATTAAAGTAAAATAAATTAGTATCAAAAGTAAGACAGAAAAAGTCATAGGCCTCATTCATTTTTCTGATATCAGATAAACATCCAGACTGAAAATAAAAACTCTACTGATAATATAATCGAGCAAACATGATACAGAAAGTCATACCATCAGCTAAAGTACTTCGCTTCACTCTTCCTAATGTAGCCGATCGAGGACTTGAAGGAGCTCTTTCAAAGACTTGAGAGTACTGCCCTCTGTCTCCAGCTCTGGCCTTTACTGTCCCTGGTGATCTGTATGTCCTCGGTGGAAAGGATGTGTATTGATTGTGTTCTGCTGGTTGCGGTAGGAGTCTTTGCTGCTCGTGTAGTTGTAAATAGTTCTCCGGCTATAACAATGAATTTTCAATGTATTAGGGTCATAAAACTATAATAAATTCTTAGTCTCAAATAATTCTTGTCGCTTGTCGGTGGAGCTTCCCTTATTTGCTTAACAGTTCGGGATAAATGTAAACTAGCTAAGTAGCAGCCATCAGAATATTATTATAATGTTCGTAGATTTTGGTGAAAAAAACAAACGTTTTCTTATCTGATAACATGATTACTCATTTAGTATGTAAAGCACAAAAGGAATTACAGCTGCCCAACATCTACGCACTCTACGCCCAGTTTTTAGAAGTGAGCGAGAGGGACTGACGAATATTGTAGATATCGGTATCCAAATATCGTATGTATATAATGCAAGTATAACTATTTAAGTAACTGTAACATAAATATTTGACATTAAAACCAAATCTGCATTAAAACCGCAATTTTTCAATTTCTAAGGTATTCACATCAAATGGATTACAGTTACACGTTAATATCACTATACCTTATTATAGCCTCTCAGTACTTTGGATCTTAAATCCTCTTGCTATTTAAACTTACAATAAAACTGTAAATCAAAGTTGTACTTTTTATTTGTTTTTTTCGTTATGACATAGGTGATTATGGTAATAACCTTTTAATTTAAAAACTGAACTGTAAAGTGGCTTCATTACATGACGTTTTTTATAATCGCATCCGTCAATCGATCTCTAAAATTGAGCAAAACAAATTTGATAAACTTTGGAACCTATAACAGTTAAATCTTACCGTGGGTTTCAGAGCTTGACTATACTGTTACAAATACCAGAAAATATGTATTCATTTTGGTCTCAATGATTGTTATTATTTTATATTATAATAAAAGTTGTTTAAAGACTAAAAGTACAAAGGTGTTTGTTTTCTGAAACAATATTTTTTTCTGTGATCACAAGCGAATGTCGCTAGCGTAATGATGCAGCGTACTATTTCTCATTGTTGATGACAAGGGTGTGTTTTCTCCAAGATATTAATACGTCGTGGATGTCTGTACAAAAATGTGGCCATTTTTTTTTCATTCTGTGGTACTGTATAACCTCAAGCTTGTATTGTATCGGTGTCAATTAAGAAACGCCACTAACATTGTCGGACGTTGACACAAAAGGTATACCTTCTGACAATTTCAGCTGTTTTTATTAATTGTTTTAACATCACATATTTTGACAGTGTGTTTTGTTATTAGGTATGTTAAGAGTACAATTCACTTCTTGAGATATAATTACTATTTAGTTAATAATGCAACATACAGCTCAGTAATTTGGTGGCGATGTTGAGCAGTAAGTGAAAATGAATTTTACAATTATTAGGGGCATTTAAAAAGTATTATTTCATCAGTACCTTCACTTAGTGCTCTTATTGTACTAAAAAACTAGTACTAAAACTAATAATATGAACTTAAAATAATTTAAAAGTTACATACAGTTACAAACAGACGTTGTGGTCAGGACATCAGTTTAGCTTAGAACTGCTTATTCAAAAGTGTAAATTTTTCCAAAAAATTACTTACTTCCCCGTCCTTTCTCCAAGTATTGGGCACTTTTCTCTTAGTAGCCTTCAGCCAAGCCAGCCGTGCCAGTCTAGCAAGTGAGGCGCCAAGGCCAGCTAAACATGCCAACGTGAGTGGCACCCCTGCTGCCGCATATGCTACAGTGGCCGCTCGTCCGGCAGCGGTGCGGGGAGAGACATTCCCATAGCCTGTCAGTAAAGTGATGTTTAATTTAAGCGGTACGAGTACATGCATTAAAATTAACAAATTATTCATTTGGCATTGATTGCATGGACGATACAATTTCTTTAAAGCGTCTGTAAATTGTGTATAACGTCTTTTTTTTTTTAATTCAGAACATATTTTAACTACATTGTAATATGACACATCCTTAAGATGCGCGACAAAATTGGACTGCTTGTCTAACTAGTCCATTTTCGTCATTATTTTTATTGCTAAATATAACGATGAAACTGCTTTTGAACAGAAACTTGACTGACTGACGTGTTTCGAATACTCCTTATTCTTGATAATTTCGTCTCACTCACCTATAGTAGTAATAAGCGTGATGCAATATATGAGTGCACCAGAAAAAGTCCACTTGGAGTCCATAGTAAGTTCAGACGGCTGTGTCTCAGATGACTGTCGTGCCGCAGCCACTATGGATGACTCGAACTTTCTCAATTGCTCGTGGACGAGACGCGTCCAATTACGTTCGTAGAGTACATTGAGGCGCTCTGTAACAAGAGAAAAATAAAATTTAGTTTCGCAATCTTGTTGTTGAGTTGAAGCAATGGCTACATAACATAATACGTAGAAAGAAACTTGTAGCGATCATCGACCTTATACAATCGAAAATATACTATTGTAAGTAAAAAAAAGAAAAAAAGAGCCTTATTATATGTAACTAAAATTAAAAATATATAGTTGTTTAAACATAGATCTTTCCCCTACCCCCCTCCCCCTATTGGACGAAGGACATGCATGAGAATCTACCACTCCGTTAACAAAAAAGAAAAATGTTTTTCTTTCCTAAATATTTATAGTCGTCTCAAGTAATAGCTATTTAGTAGGTTTCTTTGAAAGCATGTTTATGAAGAATTTAAATAATCTTAAATAGCACTGACTAATCATTTTATTGATAACTGGGTCTACCGAGGTTCTCGGGGACTTCCTTCCTAGAGTATAGCCGAGTCCCTTGCAATAGGCTTACATATGACTGAACACCGTGTGGTTTCCGACATACCACCGTGAGCCCTTTTGAGTTGATAACACGTGGGTGTATCTACGGGTTAAAAAAATGGTTGTCTTGTAAGAAGTAATCGGGTATAGAAGCTGTGCAAAGACGTTTTAAATATTTGACTACAAAAGACATTTAGAACACGTGGATAATAGAATAAAACACAATTTTAAGTCATTGTTCTAAGAGGCAGAGCAAGACTTAAATGTCTGCCATTTTCTAAGCCTGGTAAGCCATCTTGAGCATTTACAATTATTACGAAGATTAACTGTTCCTGCTCCAACTGGATTGGCTATCAAGCACCAAGTATTCACGATAAGGTCCGTGAAGTGAATAGACTATTAAATTTTGATGAACCAACACTCAAATTAACGAGGCTTGCAATCAGCTTTTGTTTAGTTTAATCAAAGTGAAAAGTACCATTTAACTTTTAAGTGGAGTGAAATCTCGCGCTGTGGACAGATATTTTTTGTGATACTTCAATTATCGACTTTAGAAGTCAAATTGATTTAGAGGATTTTAAAATCAGATCTAAGTTATTAAGTGACTCGTTTGGCCAATAAAAATAATATTCTTCACACTACTTTGTGCGTGATTGACAGTGTAATCTGGTCGAAACGTCAAGAAAATCAACGGTGTTTAATATTTGCGTATAACATCTCTCAGATTAATGTTATTCTTAGAACGTGCTATACATTTAGAAATTATAAAGATTGCTAGTTTCTAATGCACGAACCATTTCTTATATAATACTAGGAATATTTTGAATGAGCACAGCTTTTAGTTCTTTCCACAATCAAGATAGTAAATCAGCAAAGCACTCGACCTACCTGTGCATTTGAACGTTGCCTGTTCTATTCCTAGACCTTTTCAGTAACCTCACTAATCAGTATAATAAAAATAAACTAACAGTTTTATTTTTACTGAATACATAAAAGTAAAGTCACTTTAAAAATAAATAAATTGGAACAGTTATTTTTTATTCGCGCCTTTTTCAAATGGTTCTAAATATTGTATTGCGAGTATGGGTGTAAATTATATTTGGAAAGAATTTTTAAATTTTTTAAATATTATATTGAATTGTATTCATGAATGTAAATACCAATAGGCCGCCTACCAATAGGTGTCAATTTGAATACAGTATTTCCACAGCCAGGTATTGCCACAACTGATGTGAATGGCAAATAGAGGAGTTAAGATTTTCGTTGCCCTACACGACTCCCAATTATCAAGAACTCGATCCCGGGTTCGTTTGATGATTCTTGGGATTTGCAGAATTTAATAAAAAATGTGATAGATTTGATATACCTAACTTTGAATGACGATTTGCCCAACTTCGTTCGAGCACAATTTCACAAGACACAATTTCGTGATGTAAGTAAAAAACACATTCATTCAATTAAACGTTTGTGAGACAGCTGACATGAATGTAAATATTCAGAAATATTCGTGTTTGAGGAAAAAAAACGCATTATTGCACAAATTGAATGTTTCATTCTATACATAATGTTTCTGAAATACATATTTCTGTACCACCTTACAGAACTCTGACTTGTTATTGCCTGTTTATAATCCCAAAAAAGAGCCGGGATCCGATTCTTTAATGGCAATACAACTATATCCTAAACCTTCTAAACAAATTTAATAAAAAGAATATTAACTACAATATTAATTCCTTGATAGGAATATTTGTGGTGAACCCTTATCCTGAAAAAGGTTGAGAAAGTTTTATATTTTCTAAATTGAGGACGCGTCAAGGAAAAATATTTCTGTCGGATAGCTTTGAAGCCAGTCGTTATGAAATAAATAAGATCTGTTTGCTACACAATTTCAATTAGAATCTGTACGTAAACCCCTAGTAGGGTCTTGTGTATTGTGGTTTGTATCGGTGAACTGCACACAAGCCTCAATTGAGCAGTTCCATACCAAACTACCTGTAATGTTATCTACCACCTATCAACGTAAGAAGGCCAAACGACCTCTTATTAGTTAAACCTAATACTGTATTAGAAATATTTTTCTGATTCCGCGTTTACTCTTGAACATACTTGGATTATTTCAAAAACAGATAAATTTTATGCTTCTTTAAAAGAATCATGCAAAATTTTGCCTAGAGATGAGTATAATGTAGTGAAGAAAGTAGTAAGTATGGAAGTTGACGGATATAAGAATAGAGGAAGACCAAAGAAAAGATGGATGGACTTCGTGAAAGAGGAAGGAAGGGAGTAAGAAGGAAGTAAGCAGTGAACTGAGTAGTGATAGGGGAGAATAAAAGAAGAATACTTATTGCACCCCATCTAATACACGATGGGACCCGCGCGGTAGAACCATGGAACGCTAAGAAATAGGTCTACAATATAGTCACTTCCAAAACTGAACGTATTTGGACAATATATGTCACGTCGATTTATGTACGTGTACACCTATCAACTGTAATACCAGCATTAGGCAAGACAAAACCTAGTTATGAGTCATGTTCTTTACCATGAAGTAATTTACTTCTTCGTGAAGTTCTTACAATTCTAATATCCTATAGATACTCAATCTACCCGTAAATTTATTTCATATTCTGAATTAATGAATTCAATATTTACAAACACCTTTCATTACTCTCGGTACAATCGAGTCCAGTTAAAGAAGTTATTTTCATTAAAGCCAAAAATCTCTTGTACGTGATCAGTCTTCTGAGTGGCTACTTTAAATTCCAACTGATTAATTCGTGAACAAGCAATCTGTTTTGCTTTAAAATCTCAACACGTTAATTAAAAAAAATCTTTTCTTTTCATTTTGACTCGTTACACTTATTTATTTATGAGAGTAGTACTTTACGTTAGTACATTTGAAGCAAAGAGGTTAAGTTTAAATCAGGTCCCCAATTTTAATATACCTATGTCCCCTGTAAAGCTAGTCATTTATTAGCCTGGAGGTTCTGAAGGATATTTGGTAAAATGTAAATATTTCATTGTATTGTGTTATTGACATCCTTTGGCCCTTTTTCCAATTTAATTTTATAGCCTGGGCTATGTGTAACTTTGCATAAGCGAGCATGCATGATGCATATATGTAAGAGATACAGAAAGTATCGGGGTGGAACACGAGACTGAGACTCCAGCAGCTCTAATAGCCAGAGGTCACATATCCGTCTAAACGAAATGTGATATCCATGTGGTGACCGATTAAGACTATTTAGTGTCACCGCCTATGTTCATCCCATGGGTGTCATAAGTAGTCGGCTGACTAAACGAGTAAACTACGCAGGACAACAACACTGGAGAGAGAAGTAAAACGTTGAAACAAACTCTATATCAACCCGTCCGGCCAACGTGGTATAGTGGGCCAAACCCTCCTTTCTAAGGAGAGGCCTATGTCCAGTAATGGACTATTAGTGTGTAGTGGTTGTTGATGATGATAATGATCCTATATCTAAAAATCATCAAAATGTTTCAGAACATTCAGAAAATATTTCATAACATCAAAAGAAAATGAGAGTTCTAGCCACACAAAACATTTAAAATAATCCTCGGAATAAATAAAAAACTAAATAAAAATCTTAATATGCCAATGAAACCAGCAGTCTAAAATTCTAATCAAATGGTTCTTCCTCTAGAGAGAGAACCATTCTAAATAATTCTTCCTATGTTGATCATCTGGCTTCACGTTAATTGATGGTTGACTTTAATTTCTGAACGGCTCTGATTTTTATACATATACAATCTGTTTAGCATCACTTTAAGTATTTTCTTATGTATCGTGTCCAACAATGTAGGTATAGCTATATGAGGAAATATTAACAACGTTGAAAACACACAAATTATGATCATATTGTTTTGTTACTTTAAATAATCTTTCGATTACATCCCGCTAAAATTGAATCAAGCAAAACTGTTGACTTTGTGTCGATCTACAAGTAAAAATCACGTACGGAGATAAAAAGTACACTGTACGAGCCCTATCACGATCTGTTTACTGTCTCTGACAGGATTAAAATCGTGTCCTTGCATCGCAGGTTGTCACTTTATTGGTGATTCGCTTTAGGCTTACATTTTTGATGAGCAACCGCGCTCTTAAATGTTTACGAGGATCTTAAATTATATTTTTTTTATTATTTACCTACGTAGAACTGAATTATTAATTTACAATAGTTCCAGGGAATGGTTTTAATTTAACGGATTGTTTAGCACATACTAATTTTCTTATTTAGTGAGGGATAAATTAATAAATAATGTTAATAGAATATAAATTATACGGTTATATTAAATTGATTGTATAGCTGTAAACTTGTACCTTTGAAGTAGTAAATTTATACATTAATACAACTTTCTTAAATGTACAAAGGAAGCCGAGGAAGTCTATGGCCTATATTTAACGATTTTCAAACTTATATTTAAGTCGGTATTATTTCGGTTTTGAATTCAAACGCAGAAAGGACCCATAAAGTTTATATGTAAGAGTAATGTTTGATGTCTTGTAGAAGTAGCATAGTAAACGTAGGTAATGTTTTCACTAGTCTGCTGGCTTTTATGATTTAGACTTACTTCCTAGTGTGTGGATTTCTCTTTGGATTAGTGACTATTTGCGTTGTTCAAAGCAGTTTGTTGCAGGAAAAGAACCAAGGTCATCCACATAGCCCACCGGATTAGCAAGCTGAAGATGCAGTAGGGACAATCGTTCTAGCAAACGAGTTCTTCTTGGGATGAAACCGGCAAACGTGCAGAACATCCATAGGCTAGGTGGTGTGATGATTTGAGTAAGATAGATGACACGAGCTGGATGCCAGAAGCCATGCATGCTGGATGCAAGATGGAAGAGAGGCCTATGTCCAGCAGTAAACTGCGATAGGCTGATAATGATGAAATCACTTACATCAACAAGCACACGTTCTGCGTTGTTATTATTGTAAGCAGTTTCTCGTGGATTTAACAATATAATAATAATAACTTCAGACATCCACATATGGCAGTCTGATTCCAAACTAGGCAGAGTCTGTGCTATATTTTATCAAGGCTGTTATGTATTGTTTAAGACATAGGAGAGCAAACGAGCATGTGGGTCACCTGATGGAAAGTAAACTACCACCGCCTATGTGCACCTGCAACTTGAAAGTCATAAGTGTATTGCCGAGCTTTGTGTCTTCCTTCCAGGACGGGGCTTAGGCTCCGGGAATTATTTAAAATCGGTTTTCTGGAGACCGGTCTCCGGTTGAGCCAGCCCATTAGTGCAGAAGCTTGGCTCTTTTGGCTCCCCCGTTTTATTGAACTTTATTTATAACTATTATATACTTTGATCCCTTTCACGATTTCGTTCTCACAAATTGCCGGTAATCGTGTGTGAATATAACACATAAAATATCAGCAATGTTGCGAATAAAACAACTTATATACCTAGTTAATTTATAAGTCTGCCTTGTGCTATATTGACGTAAATTCAATTACGAAACCATTTCAAATTCGAAAACAAAAAAGGAAAAGCTGTTTAAAGTTTCATCGATTCGGCAATGCCGATATATTCCGTCGTCGCCGGATGGATGTTCGGATATACATCGGTACAACTTAAATCGTTCTAGATTTATTCGTTGACAATTTTTATTTTCGAACCAGTCGACTATGGAGATACGCGCGTTTTGTAAAATACCAGAAATAGTTGAGAAAATGTAGATAGAATTTTTCAAAGCATACTTTAAGTTTATATTTTAGTGATACGTTTTAATATTAATAGCTCGTATCTTTCTATTTACATTAATGGAAAATACGAAATATTTTCGAATTTTTTATTTACTCAGGAATCACGAGAGCTACAAGTACAAAAACGAAAGGTAGGTGTAGAGGCTTGATCAAATAAAAGTTAATAATTAATTAAACTAGTTAGTTAGTTAAATTAAATAAGTTTTTAAACTAATTATAACAAACGACTATCGTATGGAGTACATTCGGTTATAGGAATATTTTTTTAGTGTCGATTCATACGTTGCCTTAAGAAACTATGTAGTTAAACTTTGGGAAGGTAGGAGATAAATTAAAAACAGAACATCCTGCCCACTTGGAGGAACGATCCAAGTTTTTTTGATGGATAAAACACTTAACACGATAGGATATTTATATACTACTAAATTGAATGATATTAAAACATCGAGATCTACTAATGATTTAATTTTGACAACCTCATCTTTTGTTAAATTATGGTGCTAGATTAGGATAAGTAGTGTATTATGTTCTACTAATGTACTATCATTATCTCTTAACTTACATTAGACTATACTTTAAAATTATTAATTCCTTTCTCTCCTATTATCCTAAAATAAAGCAAACAGTTTTTTTTTGTTTATATTTGTGTACTTAACTTAAATAATTTTTATATTATAATTTATTCAGAAGTATTTCATTTCAAAAATGCTTTATCTGGGCCCTATTTACTCACTCAGGTTACCTTACACGGCTGGTCCTGCACATGAATGATTATTTTAGAACGTAATGAGCTGGACGTAGTAATCAACACTTTAATTAAGATGCCTACATTATTTGTTATTATGTATTCATAAATGTATCCTCCAGTATGTATCAACCTTCTGTATATTAATCTATTACTTAAAACATATCTTACGTAATCAATGTATTATTATCTAGGAAGAGCGCTGCTGTCTGAAGCACAGATATTTAATTATACAGTTCAGACACAGATGTTTACTAAATGGTGTCTGTAATGAGATGTACCTTAAGTAAGTTTATATCAAATTTTACAATTTAATGAATTAAATAAACATTATTATTATTTACATAACCAATTTTTTGAACAGGAATATTTAATTGTATCATATAAAGTAATAAGGTGAGAACTTTCGGTTCGATTCGAGTATCGGAAATAAGATTTTCATATAAAACTAGCTATACCTTGCAACGTTTCGCTGTGGAACATTGTAGTTGCATTGCTTATAAATGAGGAATAAAACTGACGCAAATAATAGATAGCACCATTCTTTGGAACGGGTTGTAGGTATCTTGTCAAAATTTGTGATCCATCGGTGCAGAACGTTTTGAGTTTTTGAAGCATACACAAACCAACTTAACATTCTTATATACCTATATAGATAGATTAAGAACCCGTTTCTGAATTCAAATTATTATTTATTCTAAATTTAAATCTTTACTCTTTTTTCAGTTAAGAGTATGAAATGAGAGCTTTCAATTTACTAATTTAAAGGTTTAGCTAAATTGTGCCGTACTCCAACCAATCAACGTAAATAATGGTCAATATGTAAACAGCGGTCATCAATCCAAGCCGTAACCGCAGCATCTGCTCGATAACCACGTAGATCAATCGAGCTCTAACGCACGCCGTTTACTTAAGGTAAGGTTATGCTGTAGCAGAGTACAACGGTATAATCATTGCTGCATTCGCCAATTATATGTTAAACAGCCGCTGAAATACTAATTTTTTCATTTGTCATTCAATCTGAAAAGATTTAATATGTGGCCCAAAATGCCAATGAAATTACCTATTTACAGTCTATTTGTCAATCCAAAGGTTGCCTGTAACAGGTCATTAACTTGGAATAATAATAATAAAGTTTATTTCTCCTCACAATATACATTTTAACTTCATGGTACAATTCTATTTAGGGTTGTGGTTACGTAATACTTACATAATACTTTTGTATGTATAATGTACTGAACTGGCGTACTATAAAGACTATTCTATTCTATTCCTGGAAATGAAAAAAAAATGGAACTAATGAAAAATTTTATAGCACTTGTATATTATCTTTCTAGCTTCGTAACCCAGATGCCGAAGGGCGAGATTAAGGAATTAGTCCAATCCAAAAAGGTTCTAGCTGACAGATGGCGATAAAAAGGGACGAGTAGAGGCAATGTTTCTTTTTCTTTTATAGTGACTCGTAAATATAATGCATTTAAAGCCACTCAAATATAAAAGGATGAATAAAGGCCACTTTAATTTTGAAAAAAGAATGTCTTAGAATGTCATTCTCTAACCGATTTTTTTCGTTGGCCCGCACTTTTTTTTTGGGTACTTTTTGTATGGAGCGTGAATGATGTCCTTTCATTGAAGTATAAACCGAGAATGTAATGTTTTACATGTTATAATATAATAATATACAAGGTTTACTTGTTCTTGAAAAAAGATAAAGTAGCATTCCCGATCTCTTAACACATTACTTTATTACATACATTAATATTTAATTACAAGAGTTCATTAGTAATACTTGTTGTGAGTATTTCTTTATTTTGAATTGGTTGTTGCGATCATGGTTTGAACCACCGAATGTCTTTGTTATATATTGCCAATCGCATCCTGGTGCGAAACAATGAAAGACTCTTTTTGACTTAGTTCATTTAAAATAATGTCATTTTAGTATCAGAAAGCAGTCATATTAAAAATTGTTTTAAAGATTTATATTTTATTTACTTATCTACCCTAAGACTGAAACTTTTGAAGAAAAAAGTATATAAATGTTCTTAGATAAGTATAAATTAATACCATAACGGTTCTCTAGCTTTCACCATATTTAGTAATACCTAGAAGTTGTACCCTTTTCAAATATCCCTTTCGTAACTTTCCTAAATTGAAACAAACTATTTATGCTTTAATTTAATACACGTCTTTTTATTAGTGTTCTTATCCATTTAACGTATTTTTTTTTTGTATTTGTTAATTTAATTATTAAATCTCAAAAGTTTTACTTTAAACTTAAGTTAAATACTTAACTACGCTTAACTACTAAAACAAAATGTGTATGGCCACCACATTAGGATTCCCTGTGTTGTGGGGTCCAGTCCCTACTTCCCTTAAGCGACTTAAGTGAAGATCTAACTGACAATAATTATACGTCAGATTTAGAAATAAATGGATGTCAAGATTTCTTAAGAAGGATGACGGACTTCGCTAAAAGGAATAAACTCTACTGTCTAGTATAGTTGTCATTTTTGTAAGATAGAGATAATCTCCATTAGGCTCAAATAAATGTACAGCTCTAAAAAATAAAAGGTATCTAAATATAAATATAACAAACAAATGGACTAATAGATTGTAAAAAGAGTAAACTATTTATTTGTTATTAACAGTAACAATACCACTGGAATAGTTTACTCTCCAGGGAAGTCTAGGCAAAGTTTCAACGGTGAAAAAATATGGAAAAAATGCTAGCAAAATAGTAAAAACACAATTTCATTTTTTCCCATATAAAATGTTCCTTCATGTCAAACATTTGATGCCGTCGTCGGTACTCGGATCTATTCAATCAATTCAATTAAAATATAAATATAACAAGTAAACTAACTAATAGATTGTTAAAATAGTAAACTCTTCCAGTGGTATTGCTACTTGTTATTAACAATAGCAATACCACTGGAATAATTTTTAAATGGGTATTGTTAATTGAAATTAAATTTAAGTTATCACTTATTTTTAAATTTTGCATATGCGTATTTCTATATCAATTAATGTATCTTGTTTTTATAATTAACTAGCTGTACCCTGCCACGTTTCGCTGTGGCACATTGCGGTTGCACTGAAGAGATATGACTAACAAAACCTTCCCGGAAAATAGATGAAAACAATATTTGGAGCAGGTTGTATCTAGTTCTGGTTGTAAAAGTTCTGCACCGATATTTTGACTCAAAATTTCAACTCGATCGGTGCAGAACTTTTGAGTTTTTACAGCGTAAACAAACGAACTTAAAATTTTTAAATATATATCATTTGCCCACTTGTATCGCAGTTATCATGGTAAAAAGTAGGCTAAATTACTCGCTGATAGATTTTTTAAAATCGGTTTAGTGGTTTATACGTGACAGCTTAACAAAAAAACCAAGTCACTTTTAGATTTGTAATATAATTATGGAAGTATGGATAGAGTATTTTTATTTATTTAGATTCGAACTTCGAATGACCTCGACCTTCAGGAGCCACCCTCACCTGTAGATGCAATATTTTGCAATATTTAACCACACGGATGGCGTAGTGGTTTAAGCGGTCACCTCGCCGCTTCCTGCTGCGCTGAGTGTCGTGGGTTCGAGCCCCACATGGGACAACACTTGCTGTGACCCACATATTGTTGTTCTTAATCTGGGTTTTCTTGTTGTCTGTTTCCTGTATGTTTGTTTAGTCCCCCACGATACAAATATTCTTAGTGTGGAAGTCTTTAAAAATAAAATCCGTTTCTTTTCTTTGCCTTTCCTTCTTTCTCAGCTCTTCGTACAGTCATTTATAATTTTCTCTTTAATTCGTAAACCGCTCGATTCACCACAATAGGTTCAAGTGAGTGACATCAAATAGTTCACAAAATTATGTGTATCTTTCAGGGATACAGCGGGATTAGCTTAACTAAGGATGTAAGAGTATGTTAATGTTTTATTTGTCTTAGCTAAATTTGCCACTAGTGGATTGAATTAGAGCAAATATTTGTGGCATAAATATATATAGGTACAATATAATAATAATAATAATATCAAAATAATAATAAATAATACCCTTTCATGAGAAAATAAAAATGGCGGTTATTATAGAACACTATTTTCAATTATCTAATAAAACACCCAATCATGACACGTCAAATGGTAAATAAATGCTAATTAACAGCCAACAACCACTACGGCAAGCCGACTAAAAATCGCACGCCATCTCGGGTACCAGTTGCCGGGGAACCAGGTGTACCCTAGAAAGGAAATCCCTGGTATCCCCCTATACGGCGTGTAGATGACCCCCTCCTGTGTGGGAATCCCTATGTCCCCTTTGTGCTCCCGAAAGAGCGCGCGGGCTCCGCAGTGATAGTGACTAGGGTGACAGATAGCCTCACCTACCACCCTATGGCCTGCGCTTATGAACGACGGAGGTCGTTCTGCGACCTGCGGAGCATGAGTCGTCTGCGGTACCTGGCCCATTCCCGGGCCTAGCGGGCCAGGAGAGTTGTAAACCTCTCCCGGTCCCGCTCTGCCATTTCAAGCATAACTTGCTTGCAGAAGGAGAGAACTCAGAGACTCGCGGCAATCATGTTACCGAGAAAGAGAACTCCCACTCCGTTGGCTCCCACGAGGCCACGCCACTGCTCCACCCACGCTGGACATTCTGCCAGCGTGTGGAGCGCCTTGCCCATGGTCCGGCCATCACAATGGTGGCACTCAGGCATTGGCTCCTAGCGGAACAGACTCAGGTGATCTCCGAAGCATTCATTCCCGGTGAACACCTGCGTCAGCCGGTATGAGAGGCTTCCATGATGCCTCTTGAGTCAATCCTCTATAACGGGTCTTATCGCCGCGATAACGGTTGCTGCGATGCCCAGCGCTCGGTTGCCTAAGTCGTTCTTTCCACTCCTCCACGAGGACCTGGCGGAGTTGGGATTTCTGGTCCTCGATTTCTCGAGTCTCAGGACTCTGACCCAACTCCCGCGCCTCCTTGTGCCACTGACACAGGGCCGCAAGATCTCTCCCCTCCAGGTTCCACGGTGGAGTTGAGGCCAGGAGACTCGCTGCTTTAAAGGAGATCGTTCAGTACCCCCTTATGACCCTGATGGGCAGGAGTATGTCCCCTCTTGTTGGGCAGCAGCCGCGCCAATGCACGCGGTGCTCCAATCTGACATGAACCAATACAAAATTTATAATTAAAAAATAAATATATATGTAACTGTTAATTACTAATTACATATATTTAAAAAAAAATTGTACTAGATAGCAATCAGCCTATATATGTTATATAATACATATATATGCTATATTTATATATATGTATATATATATATATATATATATATATATATATATATATGTAAATAAAATAAACGATTACGTTTCACTAAGTAAAATTTTCTCGGTTTGTGTATAAAAAAATCTGTTATCTTTCTCCCTTGTTTTAAGTGCTCACAAAACCCAATTATTTACACAACCTTACTGTAGAGTTCCTCAAATAAAACCTTATTTTTACGTCATTACCTTCATTGTTTTTCTAACCAGTATTAAAAAAGTATTATTTGTATTCGAAGCCATTCGTTTAACAATGGCAGCTACCAATTATAATGTATAAATATGGCTGTTGCGACTTGAAAGCTGTACAAAATCTTTTGATATTGTTTACATCTGTTTCTGTCGTATTTGTAAGCAATCAATATATATACATTTGTCATCTTTCCGAGAGGTGTTTTAGAATGTAGGTGTTTGCATGTTTGATTTTGTTTTTCAAAAATCCTTGGAAGTAAAGTATAGTAAGCCAAAACCACCTTTCTAAGGAGATGCCAATGTCCGGCAGTGGTCTATTAAAGGCTGTTGATGATGATGACGTTTTTTGTCAGAATATATATGTAAACAGAGTTGTTAGTAGTTATATTCTAGATGCTATCGATGTTCTACCATTTTCTGATGAACAAAATTTTATGTTAAAAATCTTTTATAAATGCAACCCATTTATGAAAGTTATCTAGGTACATTATCATGTATTAATACTATGTCGCAATTTATTATTGTCAAAACTTTCGATACTATAAAAACATTAAGTACTCTAAAATCAAAGTTGATAATTTTCTTTAAATAATATTCGTATCGTATCTTCTTTAAGTCTATTTGATAACTTACTACAAATGTGTGTTGCCATGCATTCTTACTACATTACTAAATACTTTTGTCTGGGTATTAAGAGTGTGGAGAAAGAAGAATGTGTACTCTAACCTAGGCGGCGCCGGTACTATGGCAAACAGTACGTATATAAATATTTTAGACAAATTATACTAAGAACAAGTGACCCACATCTAACAATTATTTATCCTGGGTGGGAATCGAACATCCATCTCAGTAATTAGGTTAATTAAACATCAGACAAAAAGGGCCAATAAACTGTTATATTATTGGAAACGTTATGATTATTTTAATTGCTTATATTAAGGAAATCTTTGTCCAATTTTTGGTTTTGTTATCGTGTATCGGATAAACTAAATAAAAGTAACATAATAAATAGTATTTTTTAATATACGTTCTATTGGCTAATCGTATCTAAAGAGAATATCAATGTGATCACTTAAAAGTGTACCTTATAACTTTACATCTAAGTTGTTTTTACAAATTGTAGTGTGTGAAAACTAGCGTGTTTCGGGTAAACATACACAGGGTGGCTTCGACATGCGGTAATCGGTAAACGTCCGATAGGGCGCGGTGTCGACGCTTGTAGCCCCGGTTATATAACCTTTATTAAGTTTTACGGTGGGATGAAAAAAACGCAAATACTTTAACATCTGAAACCCAGTTTAAAAGGACAGTGGCTTTTTTTTTTTAATTTTGTGAGGTTATTTTCATTAGAATGCTGTAGTTCAAGTAAATAATTTTAATTAGTTACAGGAAATTAGTTAGTATATGTGTGTCTTATTAAATAAAGAAAGATTTTATTAAAACACACTAATAAGACATTTTACATTAATCAAAATATCGTGATGCAAACACTGATGTTTAGAAATAATTAAAGTTTAGTAAGCCTGTTTTATAGAAATTATCAATTGAATTCAGAGTCGCTTAAGATTCATCGAACATATTTCCTTCAACATTGTAAAAAAATATTCATCTAATAGCCAATCTTATTTTATCTAAACATCTGTAGAAACTCTTTCTCTGTGCTCTATGGGGCAAGTCTAAGGATTAAAGATATCTTATCTTAAATAGATAGATAAATACTTTATTTGTACACCAGGGTTTTACAGACTTCGCTCGATAGCCTGATTGCGGCTATCGTGCGGAGCGAGAGTGCGTGGAACTCTGCCGTCTCCTTCTGCGAGCAAGTTATGCTCGCGAAGGAGACGGCGGAGCGGGACCGGGAGGGGTTTAGGACTCTCCCTGCCCGCCAGGCCCAGGAACGGGCCAGGTACCGCAGGCGACTCAGGCGCCGGAGGTCGCAGAACGACCTCCGTCCTCCATAAGCGCAGGCCTGGGGGTGACAGGTGAGGCCATCTGTCACCCTAGCAGAAGCAGGCCGGGGTGGCGGCGTGCGCGTTACGAAGCGCGCTTGCTTCCAGATGATAGATGATAGAGATAGATGACCCGAGGTATGTCGGGGCACCAGCGACTTCTTTTCTAAGGTATACCTGGTTCCCCGGCTATTAGTACCCGCGACGGCGTGCGGTTTTAGTCGGTTCGAGTCCGACATGCCACCGACAGGTGGTATCCGAGGGGATTTCTCCACGGAAAAAAAAAAAAAAAAAAGAAAAGGGTTTTACAGACATTATAAAGTAATTAACAACAGATGTAATGTACAAAGGGCGGCCTTATCGCTTAGTGCAATTTCTTCCAGGCAACCTTTGGATGGATGCATTTTGAACTGGTGATAGGTATACAGAAATTATTACCTATATATATTACTTATCTTACTTTATCTGTAAAAAATTGAGCGAAGAGGTTTTGCATTTTCTCTTAGTCTGCGTTCATTCTTTTGTCTTTTGAATTTAAAGTTTCTTTTTATATTTCTCCTTTAATGAATATATCTCGCATGTATTGTAAATAAAAGCAGCTTTTCCTCGAATTGCCTAAATATCTGTTCAAGTATATTACGGTTCAGTTTTTTAAGTGTGAATTTAATAATTCCGTCAAACAATTCAGACGTGTTAAGTACTATTCAATGTCGCGGTGGATTCGGTATGAAAAAATTAAATCTGTAAGACACTCAATTTGAAAACGTTATAAATCACTCAAGATGTATTTTTCTTCTCTGATTTTATTCAAACCACATTAAATCTGAAATTTCTTTCAACCAAATAAAATAAGAAATTCTAATATTAAAATATTCACGCAAGAAAAAATAAAACCACTAAAAAATTAACTTGGCTAAAATAAAATTGTTTTATTTTCAGGCCCCTTTAAATAGATCTTTCGTAGTCCTAAACATGGATAATAAATAAATGAATTAAAATAAGCAATAATTTAATGATTCTCAGAAGATTATAGAAAGAAAACTGACCGTTGTTGATCGTGATTTGACAGTTTTTTTAGCACTGTTATAATAAATTTAAACTCAGTACAAAATTGAAGGTTTTTGAAAATGTAAGCGTAAAAGGTTTAATTCTTGATACTTTTTAAGTAAACATTACCTCAGCGTGGCAGTGGTGACTGACACTAAATGTTTTTAGACTTTTGAGTAATCTTTATATCCGTCGTGTAAAATATGGAAGATTTTTAAATGTGTAAATTTCATAGGTCTATTTTAGAAATCCTCTAAATCTGGAATGTGTCAATGTATCAATTAGCTTATAGCAGACCAGGCATAAACCTCTCCCAATGCACCGTGTTGTGGCAGCTTAAAAATACAATCCTCAATCTCATTTCCGTCCCGAGATTATCGTAAGACGCGACTAAGGGTGCAAATAAAGCAAACAGTACTATTGTAAGAGAAGGAAAACTCGTAATAAACCCCCTTTTCAACCTGTCTGGCCAACGGTAACGTGGTAGCAGTAAGCGAAAACCTCAGAATGATATCTCAACTTGAATACAATAACGTTTTAATAATGATTAAATAAGCTCAGACTCATATAATGTTAAAATAAATAAAAATAATGTCTGTTGACATATGACTAAGAATTACTAATATACACTTGTTTGTTTTGAAAGGATATTAAAATGATTAAAAACCAACATACTACTTTCATTCATACTGCAGGTGTATTCATACATTCATCAAAAGTTGTAAAATGAATTAAATTTAAAATTATGAATTAACTTAAAAATTATGTACTCTCACACATATAAATACATAACTTGTCCTTTCAAATGTGACCCTCTACAAAAACTAACAATTTTGTATTATTTTGATTAAATTATTCAGTGCTGACGACCTCGTACTAATCAGATTAAACAAAGACCCCTAAAGATATTGTGTTGATACACACTTCAACGTAAAATAACATTCACGATAATATTTTACTGCCGACCGTAGGTTTGTATTACAATAAATAGGTAGGTGTGGTGTTTTTATCAAGCTCGTTCAAATTTATGTATCGTTTGATTGAACCTAATTTATTACTTTTAGACATTCTGTTGTTTTTGTCGTGGCAGTCTTACAGATTTTTCGTTTAAGGTTCAAATTATTAGTTAATTCAAGAAGAATGAAAGTTTAACGTGCTAATAAAGTAAAACTATGAATTAAAAAAACTATTTTTTTTTGTACTTTTTGTATATTGATACGCCTTAAGCAGACTTTTCAGAATAATGGATATTACAAAAGATAAAACAAATTGGATGTCTTGCTTAGTTAGGTTTAAATCGACAAACTGAACTAATTTGAATTTAGTTATTAATTAATAGTCAAAATGTAACTACTATGTCATTCAAAATGTAATTATACTGACAACTAAATTCTCCAATTCAAAGTAAAACATATTAGACCGTATTGACATCACCAATCAATAGTAGGTAGGTAAACTGTTTGTGGCACCTTGGCGCTCATACAGTCGGCTCTTGGCACCAAGCCAACTAATTAGTCATGTAAATGGATACTACACAACGCACTGTTTGGCGACGTTCTTGCCTTGATATTTAAAAAAGGAAGGTGCAAGGATTATGATATTGTCACAGTTTAAGTATGTTTTTTTTTTAAATAGCTTTGGTTTTTATTTCTCAGGAAAAGCTGGGTAAAAGTTTTTTTCGTCAAACTAAATGTTTTTTTACTCATTTTTATGAAACGAATTCTAACAAATCAATGTTAGTTTGTTTATATTTTATACGCTGTCACCGTAACGTTCATCTGAGAATTACGAAATTTTGCATGCACGTTACCAGGAATACAACATCCTTTGTTGTATTGCTTATTCCTTAGACGTAACTTTTATCAAAAAAGAACCTTATCAACATGTACTTATGTCATTGATTTGTACAACAAGGAACCTAATTTCGCATGAACATAGTATGTATCACGCCGACAAAGTGGTAAAAGAAAATCTTGAAAATATATTTTTTAGGGTACCTCTATTTAGGCTTTATTAGTTTACGAGTAATGGTCCACCAAATAATTAGACGTTTATAATATGAAATAACAAAACGCCCTTGTCCTATTTATGTTTTAGTTAGATATTAGTTCTCATTATTGTGATAGGTAACTACGGAACCCTACATTGGATGTGACTCAACATGCACTTGGTCGGTTCTTTTCTGTACATGTCGCGCAATAAATTCGCTATTTATAAACCTACTAGCTATTGCCTGCGGCTCCGCCCGCGTGTATGTCGGTAATTGCGATAAAAAGTAACCTATGCTACTCGCCTCTGGTGGAAGAATTTTTAAAATAGGTTTAGTGGTTTAGGCGTGAAAGCATAACAAAGAAACAAACTCACTTTCACATTTACGAGTATAATGTAAGTATGGAACTATGTAAGTAAGGACTTCAATAATCATTTTATTAAAAAAAAGTGAGCTTCTAATAGGTAACATTTTAATAAGTGGGTTTTACCTTTTTCGTACATTAGATAATTATGTAGAGTCAGTCTGTTGATAAGTACTAACATAGTTAACATAGTAAAATTTTATAGAAGCGTGATTGGATACGTTACACATTGACGTCTCATGTCAATTCTGGCAGATATGAAAGATTGACATATTGAAAAATGTTGCCTTTATCAAACCTTACTTGATTTTTAGTTTCTTTGTATATGTTGTTATTTAACTTTGTTTTATTTTTGTATGTTGTGCTTTATGAAATAAATAATATTCTATTCTATTCTATATAAGCTAACAAGCACTTTAAAGCACTGTTTTTCTTATCCGTAGAAAGCTTTATTAAAAATCATGTAATCGTCGTACTCGGTCTGTAAATATTGTCATGAGACGCGATAGCGTTAAGTATTGCTCTGATTGTAGTTAGTTCTATTGTAGATTTTATCCCTTCTTTTATTTTTAGTTCTACGTCTAAATGAATTATGCAGATTGCATCACTGATTGAACCGTAACCCGTGAGCCATTTACACATTTCAGGTCGAGTAACTATCGACAAGCCTATTAAGTTTCGTAAAGTTTTGTTAAAGAGAATTCCTGTAGATTCTTGAATAAGAAATATCGATAGTAAAATATGCTTAGACCTCGTAAAAAATTTAAAGTAGAGGAAGTTTTGGGTTTCTTATGATCAAATTGCGGCATCTTGACGTTGTTATGAAATTAGCCATGATTAATTTTTGTTCAATAGTAGGTGAGGAAACTTAGTAGCTATAAATTAAACGGTAAATCTATATTGTTGCAAATAAATAAATACAGATATTATTGCAGTAACATCTTGTGAAATGTAGTTAAATGCTATAGGATGAGATTCAGCTATTTGCTGTGAAAAGTTATGGAGTGAAGTGAAATTGAAATAAAATTTAATTGAATAATTCTATGGTTACCGTTAGGATCTAACAAAAGATTAGGGTTTTTAAAACTTTTTCAATTTACAACTTAAGAAAAATGGTAGTAGGATTCCATACAAAAAATATTTAGAAGCAAATTGGAGCTTCTTGTGGTATATATTTTTTTTTTTTATTTTTTTTTTAGAATCTATGTGTAAAACCATTTTTATTTGGGAAAGCCAGAGAAAAAATATATTAGAATTTAATTTCTAGGTTACGCACTCCATTATTTTTATCTATGGGCTCTTTTTTAACATAACTGCTAACTGTTAATATATCTAAGGCTATCGAATCTTCCAAATGGTTTCTGTATTGTTTTAGGTACATAAATATTTGATAATTATAACTGTTTGTATTCCATTTAAATGAATAAAATAGAAAAGATAATAAAGCATTATTATAGTACACTAGTTGTCACAGAAAGAGCGCAAACGTCCGTCAGTTTTCGTTGTCCAAAAACCTTTGCTTTTTTTTGTTTACAGTTGCCACTTTATTTATTTTTTATTACATTATATTCCACTACAGAATTTTTAAATAGGTAAATAATTTATTACAATTATTTATTGATTCAGTACTTACAATTATAAAACTGAAGTGGTTACCATTACGACACTTTATTAGACAGTCTTTCTATTACTTGAAAGAATGGCTGTAAATTGGTAAAACTAAACTGATAAAGGAAATTAAAATAATCAAATAAGCTCACAATATTTTCTTTCTTTTTCTTCTTAGATTAGCCTGAGACGATAGTTTCGAAAAACGTAGATATTTACTAGAATGAGTAATTCTACTAATTTGTGTGGTGACGGATTAAGAATACAGAGTGTCACCACCCCTGTTCATCTCGTGGGTGTCGTAAGAGTCGACTAAGGGAGAAAACTACGTAGAATAACAGCACTGCAGAGAGAAGGAAAACTTGATACAAACCCTTTTTTTTTTTTTTTTTTTTTAACGTGTGGAAATCCCCTCGGACCGTCACCCCTCCGGGGTTTGCGGCGGGGTGGTGTGTCGGACTCGGACCGACTAAAACCACACGGTGTGCCACTCTGCGCCTGTAACAGGAGGGATCCGGGAACAGCTGTTGTTAAGACATCCGGACCCCTCCTAGCGCCAGCCCGCTCCTGGTGCGGGCTCCGTCTCAATATTGTTGTTTTCCTCTCTTTAGGCGACGTCCGGCACACGCGGACGCCGCCCCCTCGCGGCTGGCCAAACTAATGCGGGTGGAGGGGAAACCCACCCCGTCCACCCGCGGCCACACTCAGGGCGGCATGAGGCTGTGGTAGGCGGGCCTCCGCCGCCCGGTTCGCCGGCGGCGGATCGGGTCCGAGTGGAGGTCGTCCTCCCGGGCCCTCTCCGCCGCCTCCTTCCGCGAGATTACTACCTCGCAGAAGGTTGCGACCGCGGTAAAACAACTGTCGCTACCGGCCATGGAGCGTACTACGGCCGGTAGCGAGAGATCCACTCCGATGACTGCAGTGAGGGCCCGGCGCTGCGCCGCCCATGCGGGGCAGACCGCCAGCGTGTGCTGGGCCGAGTCCTCACTGCAGTCGCAGTGGTGGCAGGCGGGACTCAGTTCCCTCCTAGCGACCGTGTGCAGGTACTTTCCGAAGCAACCGTGCCCGGAAAGCACCTGCGTCAGTCGGAAGGAAAGGGTCCCGTGCTGCCGCCCTGCCCACTCGGCGATGACCGGCTGGAGAGCCTCCACGGCGGCGAAGCCAGCGCGTGGAGTCTCCAGCCGGAACGACCAACGAGCCATCGTGGCTCGGCGAGCGGCTTCGCGCCACTCGCGCACATCCTCGGGCGGAGGGCGAAATCCGCCCTCCGCCCGGAAGTCAGCCACTCGCCGATAAACTTCGGCGAGCACTTCCGCCTCCAAATCCCACGGGGGAGTTCCGGCCAATGCGCATGCCACCTCCGTCGAAACGGTGCGGTAACCGCGTATGGCTCTGACCGCCATTACCCTCTGAGGGCGCCAGAGGCGTACCCTATTCTGGGCGGTCAGAGCCGCCGCCCACACCGGTGCACCGTACAGCGCCATTGACCGGACAACCCCCGTGTACAGCCGTCTTGTCGCGACGCTGGGTCCACCCATATTGGGCAAGAGTCGCCCTAGGGCAGACGCAGCGCCGACCAGCTTTGGAGCAAGCTGTCGGAAGTGCTCGTCGAAGAGCCACCTCCCGTCGAGGATCAGGCCCAGATATTTCATCTGGGCCCGAACCGGTACGAGGACCGAGTTGACCACGATGGAGGCGCCAGGGGGTGGACCACGACGGGGCCCATGAAATAACAGGGCCTCCGTCTTATCTAGGGCCACCCGTAAGCCCAGCGCCTCAATGCGCCCGACCACCAGGGAGACTCCCCCTGTGGCCAGGCGTGCCGCCTCTTGGAAGTTTGCCCCCCGGGCTGTCACGAGGGTATCGTCTGCGTAACAGATTACACCCAGCCCGGGGGGGAAATCGGCGCGAAGGGCCCAGTCGTACCCTATGTTCCACAAGAGGGGTCCAAGAACAGACCCCTGTGGAACACCGCACGACATGGGCCGACTCCTCAAATTACCTTCTCGGTCCTCGTACACGACGGTACGCTCCTCTAAATAGTCTGCCACCAGCCGCCTCAGGTACTTTGGCACCCCATGATAGTGGAGTGCTTCCCTGATGCAGCTGAATGGCAGACTATTGAATGCGTTGGCGATGTCCAATGACACCGCCAACAGCACGCCGCCACAGCTCACGGCCTCTTCGGTCACGGCCCTCAGGCGCAACACAGCGTCGACTGTCGAACGCCCCGCCCGAAAACCAAATTGGGCGTCCGACAGATCGGGGCCCACCTCGCAGAGGTGCCGGACGATGCGGGCAGAAAGAACCCTCTCAAACAATTTGCCCGCCTCGTCCAGCAGCACGATGGGCCTATAGGCCGCGACCGAATCGGCAGGCCGTCCCGGCTTCCTCAATAGGACCAGCTTCCCGCTCTTCCAGCACTCAGGGAAGCGTCCCGACGCCAAGCTAGCGTCGAACACCTCCCCGAGGCGGTCTGCCAAGTGGTTGAGGGCCAGGGCCAGCACTCGGGCCGGTACCCCGTCTGGCCCAGGGGCGGTGTTCTTGGAACGGATCCGTAGAACAGCCGCCCCTACTTCCGAATCCCGGACGGGCGGAACATTTTCCTCCCCGTGCTCCCCGTCGTCTCCGGCCAAGGAGGCCATCGCCGGGGGAGTGTGTTCCGCTCGTTGCGGGAAAAGGCCCTCAACCACTTCTCGCAGGAAGCTGGGCTGGAGAGTCTCCGTAAGGGGGGGGCCCGACGCGCGGAGCTTTTGTCGCACCGCGCGGTAAGGGCGACCCCAGGGGTCACGATTAAGACCCTCCAGCATCTCCTGTCTTTTTTCTTCTTTGGCGCGGCTAATGGCCAGCTTCAGAGTTTTCCGCGCCCGTCGGTACTCCTCATGAAGCCGGTCCTCCTCACCGTCTCCACGGTGACGCCGCCGACTGCGCGTGTAGGACCTCCGGGCACGTGTACAGGCCGCACGGAGGTCCGCCAGCTCCTGGGACCACCAGTAGACCTCCTTCCTTGGAGGCCGACGACCTCGAACGCGGGGCATGGCCGCATCGCATACATGCGTAATCGCATCGCGAAAGCGGCCAGCCCCCACGTCGACCTCCTCGGTCGGAGCCTGAGGAGACAGCCACGAGTGAATTATGGCTGCCTCCTCTAGTAGGTCCCGATTCAGCCTGGCAACAGCCCACCGCGGAAAGCGGGATAAACGCCGCGCCACGTGACCCCTACTGGAGTCCTGGGTCCGGGAGAGCTCAAATCGGATATACAGGTGATCCGAGAGCGTCTCAACCTCTTCCAGGACACGCCAGTTCCTTACTCGTGCGGCGAGGGCAGGGGTAGCGAACGAGAGGTCCACTATCGACCCCCCCTGCTGTCGCACGCACGTGTTGGTGGAGCCTCTGTTTAGAAGACAGAGGCCCACCGAGGCCGCCCACTCCTCTACGGCCTCGCCCCTGGCGTCCGTCCTGGGGGAACCCCACGCAATGGACTTTGCGTTGAAGTCCCCCAGCACAAGGACGTGCCCAGACGCTAGTCGCCGTATCGAGGTCTCCAAGCTGGTTAGGAAAACCTCGAAGTCGTTCAAACTCCGGTTGGGGGAGAAATAAACACCGTATATGGTGATCCCCCCCCACTCGACGGCAACATATCCAGTGCCCTTGTCTCTTAGCGACAAGGGCGGGGAATGAGCCGTCGTGGAACCGACGACTGCCACGGAGCCGTCCCAGTCACCCATCCAGTTTGGACGCGGAGGGACAGAATAGGGCTCCGCGACTACGGCAACACCTATCGACCACTGTGCCATGGTTTGCAGGAAGAGATCCTGCGCCGCAGCACAGTGGTTCAGGTTCGTCTGGACCAGGAGGCTGGAGACCCGATCCATTACTGGATCGTCTCTACAGCCTCCTCCATGGGCGACGACGTCGACGCACGAACTACATCGGAGGCAGCCTGGGTCGACTGGCTAGCCCCCGATGCTTGCTGAGAGTTGCGGGGAGGCTTGCAGCCCCCCTGCCCCATCTGGTGATTGGCGGGCTTGTTACCCGCCGCACACACCGGGCAGTGAGGGGCGGCAGAGCATTCCACCGCCACATGCCCCGGTCGACCACAGCGGAAACAGAGTCCGCTGCAGTCAAAGCAGCTTTGGCACTTGACGCGCGTGTGCCCCGATGCTAGGCATTTGTAACACCTCATCGGTCTCGCCGCCAGGACTGTGATCCTAGCGCTCACGAAACCGATGAGCAGCCTGCCGGCGTCGGCCAATACTTTGGCCGACGCTACGGGACAGCTGACCCACACGGCGCCAAGCCCCCCTGGACCGGGGCGGATGGTGCCGACCCTGACGTTGTCCGCGCTGCACCCCGTCTTCTCCCGGATTACAGCGCGGACATCTTCGGCCGTCACAGAGTCGTCCAGGCCCGAGATGCGCAGCTCCGCGCACTTGGTAGGCCTGGCGACCCTCACACCATCTGTAGTCGCGAATATACCCCGCAGCCTCTCAGCAAACGAGTCCGCCGTCTTTGCGCCTTCAGCCCCAGGGAACTCGAGAATTCGAGCTCCCGTCTGGGCGAGGAGCATCCTGACCCCCACTGTCCCAAAATCGTTGGCGAGACTGTCCCGGGCCTTTTTGAAGACGGCCGCGTAGGACAGCCCGCCGTCAGCCTCTCGTTGGCCACCTGTAGGCGCGAGACGTCGCCCACTAGGCCCTCGACGACCTCCGACAAAGCGGAGGAGGAGTCCTTAAGGGCCCTCACAAACGAGCCCTTAAGGTTCACGGACTTGGTGGCCACCTTGTGAATGACGGCCACCGCCGCTTTCGCCCTCTCCTGCACGGACACGGGAGCCTGGGGGGCATTTCCCCCCACCGGCTCCCGAACCTTGAGCAGGAGATCCGCGATCTCCTCCTCCGCTACAGCCTCGCCGTCCACCCGTACGTTCCTGTACGACTCCGCGTTTGAGAACGCGGAGCCTGACGGGGTCGAGACCGGGGCCGAGGCAGGCTTGCGTGCCCTCCCTCGGCGGCTGCTTGCCACCTTTGGTGGCATCATCTCCTGGGACGTGTCGGTTTCCTCGTCCCTGGAGCGTCCTCGTTTCCGGCTATCGCTTCGCTCCGCCTCCATGGCGTCAGCGCCATCCGACGAAACGGCGGATCCGGAGCGCAGCCGATCTGATGCTCTTCGGCTCCCAGAGACCAGCGTCAGACTGACTTCTGGGAGCCCCATCGAGATAGGCGTTCCCGATGCTATCTCACCCTCCGTGGATGACCCATCCACTCCACTGTTCCTCTTCTCTTGCAATTCAGAGTCCGTTTTGCTTGCCTGTTTCTGTTTGTTTTGTGTTGGTTGCCGTTTCTTTATATTTTTGTTGATATGCTCCATAATAAATCCCACGAGTGGGGGAGAACTAAAGGTCCACCCGGGCAGAGATCCCCCATTACCCGGGCAAGCGTAAGTTTTTAACCCAACCGAGGGGTCCGCAGGTACCTCGGCTTGGAGTGCGCTCGCGACTGAACTTCCCATCAGCCATGCATCCCCTGGCCACGCACCAGAACACGGGATTCGGGGAATTTTTTAGAGAGGTTATCTTCCTCGCGGTCCGGGCGGTTAAGCCAAGACCCTCGCCCCCGATCAGAGCCGCGAGACTTAACCACAGCGCTCTTCTCGGGATTACGATATGCCGACGGTTGACAGGGAGACTACGTCCCCCTGCCTGCTCGGTGGTAGTATGAGTACACGCCGAGCCCGTCCTCCTTTCTCCACCGCTGTCAGCGGAGAAACTGTGGCCCCTACAGGGCCCCGCCATCAGGTTTTTTACCGAGGTTTCCTCCTCCATGCTCCGAAGAGCGAAGAGCCAGCAGGGCAACCGGCAGACACGCCCACCCTGCTGGACCAGGCCTTGCCCGAGAGCCGATGAACGGCTGCCTCTTCTGCTAGAATATTGGCCGCTGGCGATAATCCTCTCCTCCAAGAGGACAAGGAGGAAACAGTACCATCGCCAGCGTTTCCAGGGTGCACCACGGGGAGGTTTTCTAGCTAGCACCCCAAACCCTATATCAACCCGTCTGGTCAGCGTGGTATAGTAGGCCAAAACCTCCTTTCTAAAGAGAGGCTTATGTCCAGAAGTGAACTATTAAAGGCTGTTGATGATGATGATGAGTATTCTACAAATGACATTTTAAGACGCTCAAGTTCTACTCAAATAAGAATTCGCCATTGCTCTTTTAACATAATAATATAGTAGACCAGCTGACCCTGCAAACGTTGTTTTGCTATTTACATTATCTAAATGTTTTTTTTTTTAATTTCGGTAATTTCTACTCGGTGAAAAGAATATTCCTACCAAATTTCAAGTCTTTAGTTTTAATGGTTCCAGAGATATCGTGATGAGTGACTATATATGTGGAAATCTCTTAAATATATATAGATGACTAATTTCAGATGTCAAATTTTCACATGAACGATTCTGGTTTTTTTATTATTTTTTTCTTATTATTACAGCCATAAATAAGCTACATGAATATTTTGCGATATTTACATTGTAATCGGGGATAGCGATGTATTTGTAGCCGTCGATTTGAGTTTTTTTCAACAAAGGGATTGCTTTTACATGAAGATTTTGGCAAGTAGCAATAAAAAATACTTCTGCTACAAAAAATATATTTTCCTGCTAATGTCATCCTAAAATCTCAGTTGATTATTCTTGTACAATTTGGACAGCTCGTGGTGTGAAACAAAGAAGTATCCTTATCACAAACATACACTTCTTAGAACTTCTTGAACTATTTATCCCAAACTTAAAAAAAAAAACATTTTTTTATTATTCGAATAATGAATTAGTCATTCGGAAGCGGCACGTTGGCCTGCAGACGTTTTAATTGGGCTGTATAAAAGTCAAACAAAGTTTTTATTACGTCTCTCTTAATCAAAAATTTTCGCCACCCAAACCCGGAAATTTTATTAGCATGAAATCACAAGCTATCTTCAAGACTCATGACTTTTTGTAAGTTGCTGATATAATATTAAAAAGTTCGCCTTTGATTTAACTTTAAAAGTTTCTTTGAAGAAGCTGAAACACTTAGAGAGAGATGCGTACGTGGATATTTCAGCAAGTGGTGACCACATTATGTCAGTCCGCATGCTATTCATTACTTTTTTAACTCTGTTGATCAATACTTTGAAACGATTATGAACAAGATTTGAAAGTATTCTAGTACTGTCGCAAAATCACGTGTCTTACCTATAAAATACCTCTCTGATAAATTTCAGGTCTCTAGTAGAAAACACCAAGAACTTTTATATCAACTCGGGAGGAGTCCGATTTCGTCTCACTTTATGAAATGTTTGTAGAAGTTTGTCCAATGTAATACCAGCAGGTGTCCCAGATTTCGTTTCTAAATGGCCTCTTACTGTGTTAACATCACATACAAAGACCGCGATAGCGACAGAAACTTTAAAGTTTTAAATTGAAGTGGTTTCTTAAAATAAGTTTTTTGACTGACTACAAAAGTACCGTCGCTTACTTTGCACTCAGCCAAAAAACTTATTTTATTTTTAAATGTATGTAAAGCAAACTTTTATCTGAAAGAGAATATTTTTTATAGTTTAAACGGAATTCAAAGTAATTACATATAATTTTCAAATACTGGTATAAAGTCGCCAGTGGCAATAATGACAAAACAGAAAATGAAAGCAATTTCTACCTAATAAATAAAAAAATCGTAGATATAACCTACTTTGACACTTATGACAGTATTCTGGATAATTGAGGATCTCCCATCTCTATCGATATCTCCAAGTCATTATATTTTTTTTTCGTAAGAGCTAATTTTGTGTCTGCTATATTTTAAAATTCACTAAAATTTCCACCAATACTACTTTAAAACTAATTATCTGTAGAAAAACCAAAGTAATCTTAGTCTCTAAATATTAACAACTAAATGACAATGACAATATTTGTATACCTATAGTTCCGAGAAACGCATCACTAGGTTGAAAAAAATTAGATTTGCAAGTGAAAAGCATTGTGTTATCGGTTAGGTAAGGCGCAAAAAATATTTTATTATGCTACCCTGTCTAAAACTGCATGGCAGTAGCGGTTAAAAGCTTTGGAACAGAAAATACAATTTAGACAGCCAATTTTTTTCTATTTGGAAATGTTTGCATTCGACAGTCTAGTTATAGAATGTTATGAATATGATCTTGTAGTTTACTGAAATGCAATGAAATGGTATTTATTTCTGCAAGTAAATCTTTTCAGATTTCAGATTTTTACAAGTCGGACTTTACAGCTAGAAGGCGCCGGCATTTCCTAAGACTCGCTTTAGGAAGAAACGCCGAAACAAACCACAGAGGTGTCTTTTTTAAATTCCGTGTACAATGTTAAAGAGAACAATGTGAGTGTGGTATAGGGTCTGGGTTGGCCCTTTGAAGAAAGAACCATAGTATTGAGTCGGCCCGTCCAAACAGACGGCATACGTGCCCCAGCCATTGTATAGCCTAACCGATATAGTCAGGATCAACAACCCGGAACACGACACAACCGCCTGCAGGACACTTGAGTGGGCCGTTTAAACACTCAAAACCACCAGAAAGTTACTAAAATATGAACTAACATTACATGTAGGCTTGTATATATACTTACATTTACATACTTACACAAAAAATAATACTATACAATTCAATTTCAAATAAATAAATTGAAAACAAACGAAATACGAATTACAACAAAAGAATAAATATTCATCACTTTCAAATGTGGGAGTGAGCAGCATCAATCCCAAGCAAATTTGTCATCTAAATAATCCGATTACGTAATACTTGTTACGTATCTGGTTTAAATTAAAAATATTAGTAATTTCATAATTTGACTATGGTTGTACATTTCAGCTTCTATTTAGGGAAACATAATATATCCTGTTGGTTTGTGGAATCGTAACACAGTTGAGCCTTGAGCCATTTACTTAATAGTTCAAATAAGTAATATTACTTATGATTGACGTTGTAAAGTCCGATTATCCTTTTGCGGTAATGATTTGTTATGACAAGTCACGTCATTCAGTGTTTATTGAAAAATTACCTAATGTTTTTTCAAGCTGGAATGGTAAGTCGAAGAATCGAAGAATCTGATAGAAAAAAATACAGGCAAATTGTCCTATTCTGCACGGATGGCGGAGTGGTCACATCGCCGCATCCTACTGCTCTGAGTATTGTGAATTCGATCACCACATAGGACACAAAGTGTGATCTATAAATTGTTGTTCCGAGTCTGTATGTTCTTTTTGTCTGTTTCATGACTATGATAGTGTGCAGTTACCTTTTTCTTTTTAAATATTCTGAATATTTTAACTGTTTTTTTTTGTGTAAATCGTTCTTTGATATTCAAGTTCATATGAGTTTCTCAAAACCTTAACGCGATATTAAAACATACTCGTATTCACCAATACCTAATATTCATGCTTGACAACAAACATTAGTTCCCTATTCTATTAGTACCCTATATATTCACAATAACATTTGTCCCAAAGGCACAACCTATATTAGTTAATTATGTATACCTAATATGTGCTCATTATAGGAGTTGATTCATCGATACGTTACCCAAACACGGTTTATTGACTGTTTTGATGCTGATTGTGATAATTGATTCTGAGTTAACAAGCTTTTGTGTATCACTCTGGAGCAAAACTATATAGGATTTTGTATAAATTCCCCCATAATTAAAAGTAAGTGTTTGACATGCGCTTTCTACAACTAAAAATCGCCCTTTTCTGACTCCAAACTAATCAGGTTTTGATGATATCGTCGTATTTATAAATACTTATTTATTAGTATTCGGTTTTAAAAATAGAAACGTATAAAAAAACAAAACTCAGACATTGAACAATTTATCGTGTTTATCGTATTATTATTTGTTAAACTGTGGGCTTGGCTCAGCAGATCGTATCAATAACTAAAAGACCAACAATCATTCTGATTCAGATGATCAATTTTTCAAAGAATAGTGCCTCATTCGAGAATTTTATAAGCAAATAAACATGAGTTACAGGTTTTACTATCGAGTGAAATAAGGTCATACTAAACACAGTTATTAACATATAACAATTTCTGTTAATAGTAACAAGTAAAATAAAGCAATTCTGTTAATAAAAAGAAGTAACAAACGTAAAATAAATAAATAAAATTTCTACTCAATAATGTACTCGTATATTCCTATTACTTTATAACCCATCCTCATCATCACTGATGAATAAAAGGCATATCTTCAATTAGAATGTATAATGGCAAACTTATATTAAGTCCTCTGCTTACTTACGTATATAACATGTTACAGTATGTACACACAGTACTTCCTACTTACGTATATAACATGTTACAGTATCTTTAAATAAAATATAATTTTAAAATCTTATATTTCTAAAGCAGTAACGTCAGTAAATATTTAGTAGACTTATCAACGGTTCATTTCAAAAGCTTTGACAGATCGCTGTCGACGCAATGATGGTGGAAGTAAATACAAATTTGGACATTCAACTGTCAGCCATACAATTGGGGGATCATTTGTCCTTTGGACATTTCAATGCAACGTTGCTGGAACAGTGACATGAACATAAAACGGAATAAAGTGCACATGGTTTGGTTGCAGTCATCAGAATTCACAATCACTCGAATTTAGAGACTTTTAAAGCGTTCTCCCGCATTCTGTACGAAGTTGTGCCGTTTTTTCAGTTTGAAAGACATTTTTTTGGCAGTTTTCCCTAACCAAGTGTGTAGTTTAATAAAAAAGTTTATTAATATTCTAGTTTTATAACTAGTTGTTTTGTAAAATCTACAGTTTTATTATATTGTTACGTGTTAGGGTTCGTTGATTCGGAATAATAAGCCTTCTGAGGACTAAAGAGACTTTATTATTACTACACTTTAAGACGTTTACACAATACTCAATAATAGTCCGGAGTAATCGCTGAAGTCTCTAAGTTACTCTTATATTCACTTGGATCGCTTAGACGTTTAACGCACTGTAGCTCGAACTGAACTGACTCGAAAGAAGACATGTCCGTATTTATAATACTCGTAAAGAAACATTCTAGTGATTTTCAATCCCTACGAGAACCGACCACTTCCGAGAAATACAAATTCGTTTCGAATGTAAACAAGAGAATTGCGTGACAATCTATTTTCTTTCAATCTTTCAATTCTTATGTGTATTAGTATAGTTCTTATTGTTCCATGCCAAACTGCATAATTATTAAACGATTCCCGGTATTGCGCGGTTAATCGAACTTTCGCGAAGTTTCGTGACAATATTCTGGCGATTTTATCACCAACACTAATATAAAACTAGAAGTTTTATACAGAAATAACATGCTTGCAAGAAATTAAAGAAATAAATTGAAAAGTTACATTCTGGTTCTAATTTTAACGTATTCATATTTTATAAAAGCCAGAAAGATAAACAGTTACATATTTTTTTTATCTGAATTATTCAGATAAAGATAGAATTTCATTCATGAAAATATCTTAATTTCAGTTCATGTAACAGTTGTATTTTTATGTGACAGTGGGTGGTATATAATTATTGCAATTAAAACGACTTCTTGGGTTGACTAGTATTATATTGTAATCAGTATATTACAGAATGGTATCGACCTTACAGTCTTACAGACAGCAGAACAATGAATATTTAATGAAGTATGTTCATAGAGCAATGCATCTTAGTGACATATTAATATACTAAATACTAAAGTATCATAGTGATGTTACAACAGTAACATACGCGTTTAATGCAAATGTTTTATTTTATTTGAGAACATTTTACAGCGCGTCAATAAACAATCACTGTTAGTAAACCTCCTTTCTAAAGAGAGGCCTATGTTAAGCTGTTGATGTGTGATATGATTAGTAAAATAAATAGCAAGTAGCAATAGTAATAAATAAGAAGTAGGAAAATAGAAAACAAATTCAAAGAAGGTAATAATATAACAGGACACATGACGGTTTTTATAACAATGTTATACGGGTAAACACAAAAAGTGCGAAAGTCATTCCACATAAATAAAATAAAATAATACATTAGACCTACATTTTCAAATGGCTCCACTACTTCAATAATTGTACAAATGTAAGCTAATTTAAGTAAGTTTTTAAATACGAGAAACGACAAACATAAACTATAATAGCGACATTTATTTGAATTACAAATGCCTTTCAAACGATGAAAGCTGTGGACATTTTTTTCAACAGAATTTCATTTTGAAATTAGATTAACATAATAAATTACATTTCCAAATCATTGGCTGCCTAAATCCATTACAGTAATCGAGTTATTAGTTAGAATTTATACTAGTAATCAAAAGTATAGTCTGAATTATAGATACACAGATTAGACGCTTTATAAATTTGAAATTCTTAGTGTTTCCTTCTCATAAAACTGTTTGTTAACTTGCTTATATTTTTAATTTCGTAAGTGTTCTATAAAATCAATAATATATTTTTTGAATTACCATAATTGTCATGATTTCTGATATTACTTGTATTCTTGTCAATTTTTTGGGCTAAGTTCTTTTCAAGAGGGCCGATTAAGAGCGTAGAGGATGTTGGCGGCGATAACAGCCGTCGTCGGGGCCGTCGATCTGGGTGGAACCTGAAATAACATGGTCCGGTTGCTCCTCGGAGTAGGGCGGCTGAGACCACAAACTCCTGGTTCCTGCGTCCCCGAGGAGCCGGAGATCCGAACTGATTTTCCACCCAGTCAAAAAAATTAAAGGAGTGGCACTGTGTGAATTGAATTATGGATTCTCATCATACTTTTTAAAATTATATTATAATTAACAATGAAAACCTTGGTACGTGAGTTTAGACCTTACTTATTGTAAATCGTATATCATAAAATTAATCTATTTATTTATTATTCTTAGGTTTTTATTAGACGTTCTCTTATTCATATATGTGTTCATCACCAACAGTCTTTTTTGTCTTCAAATTTGCGTTCGGAATTGTCCTAATATAATTGTCGTTACGAATCAAGTTACCAGTTAAGCACTAAAACTGGATTGGGACATTAAGGCTGCGCTAATCGTAAATGTAGATTTCTCTAGAGTACCAATAATTTTATATGTATATAGGTTATGTTCTTATTACTGTCGAGTAATAAGAACATGTATGTAAGTAGGTTATAGTAGGAGAATCCGCATAACATGTGTCTAAATTTAAATAGCTAGCGGAACTTTCATCCCCTGAGAAGTTTTAATACAAACATTTGAAGGAGCCACATACGTATGTTTTTCAATTGTTTTTATTTAATCGTTTAAGTTTTACTTGTCACATACATTGTTGTGTATGTTAATTATTCTAGCTTGTTAGGATAATAAAACGGTTGCCAAAAACCTAGTTATTGTAATGTAGGTACGACAAAATTTAATGTTACAAGTTAAACATTTATAAGCAATTTTAAGGTACGCTGTAGAATAACTACTAATATCTATATTATATAAATAAAAATGAATCGCCAGACTCGAGGACGGCTTCACTAATTCTGTTCATTTTTTTCATATATTCGTTAAGGCACAAGGAAGGTGTTTATGGAAAGAAAAAATGTAAAAATTGCGATTAAAATAGTACCAAACGCACTTTCCTTTTGCAGGTGTCTATAGGCGGCGGGAGCTGCTTACCATCAGGTGACCCGTCTGCTCGTTTACCCTCTTATAAAATAAAAAAAATGCAAATCTATGAGTAAATAAAAACACCCGATTTGCCATTAAGGAAAACAAAACAAATTCGCATTAGGATTTTACTTGGTATGGCTTTAAGTTAGTTGAGTAGTTGAGACTGGGTAAATATTAATTTATGCCTGCCCAAAATAAAGTTCAAAGAAATATAAAACTGTAATACGTTTTAAATTAATTTATTCTATTTGACTGCCACAGGCCACTAACTTCTGATAAAACGAAATCTGTCGCGGCAGCACTGGGTTTTCATTGTTTGTTACGGTTTCACCTTCTTCAATGACAATAATTAATTCACAGTCTTTAATGACTAACTAAAATAGGTAAGAAAGCTAATCTTGCTACAACTGCTAAAGAATCATATATTACTGGCTAATGTTAAAAGGTTCTCACCACTAAAGCGTCAACAAGGAATAGTTATCTTTACTTAATCGTCTAAATCTTAATAAACTGATTTAATGCCCAATATTTTACAGCAAACTAAAATCAGAAACCCAGAAAACATTTTGAATAGGTAAACTTTTGATTATACTCCGTACAATAACAACATAGGTAGATAGACATCTGTATTGTACTTCAAAAAGTATTATAGAATATAGAAATAAGTATATTAAGAGACAGTACAATGGCCCAATCTCTTACTGACGACCTATTAGAAATTAATAAGCTGTAAGGTACTTAAGACATAAACCCTTTTTTTTTTTCTTTTTTTTTTAACGTTTGGAAATCCCCTAACCGACTAAAACCACACGGTGTGCCCTCTTTGCGCTTCTATATTAGGAGGGGTCCAGATGGTTATCGCCTTCTGGACCCCTCTCAGCGCCGGCATGCTCCTGGCGCGGGCTCCGTCTCAAAGGACCTTGGCACACAAACCCTATACCAACCCGTCTGGCCAGCGTGGTATAGTAGGCCAAAACCTCCTTTCTAAGAAACGCCTATGTCCAGCAGTGAACTATTAAAGGCTGTTGATGATGATGATGAAGGTACTTAGGTGAGTCAAAGTGCTTAACATCTAGATAATAATAAATTAAGATAAACAGTTTGTTTTAACAATAATAAAAAAACATAAATACATATATACATTGCACAAATAAAATAAAAATAATACATTTAAGAATAATAAAATTGTTGATCACATTTGCCAATCATTTAATCATCATCATCATGACTTAATAGTTTAGCATTAATTTTAGTTCAAAATACAATTAACATAACAGTGATTACTATGAATATCTTAGAAGCATTAGATACGGTTGTACATAACACTTTGTTTTGTTATAGTCCCCCTAAGACACTTATTGTAATATGTGGTAACGAAGCTTTATGTTCATATTATCGTTAACTCAGCTTTACGTTTTCAAACAGGTGTAATGTTCGGTAATCGAATAGACTTGCTTAGAATTTGATCTGGGATTAATTAAACTGGGCTTTGTTTTTAATTTATACTCCTATCACCCCAATCCTAATCCTTACACTTAGCTTAGGAATGTGCGACCTACATTGTTGTACTATTGTCGTAATCTTTAAAAAAAATAAGAAATGGTATCATGTAAATTTAGCACTTCAATGTAATAAATCTGATACAGGGAATCGAGTAATTAATTATATGTTTCGTAAATGTTTGAAACATAGAGAACAACACCCGAAGGGCCCGAAAACAACAAATTCTTCCCTTCCTTATACACATAGGTTCTTAATTAATTGTTCCCAGATGATCCAATTTCCCTTCCTTTAAAATTGTTCAAGTAAAATTTTCATCTCCAGCCTGAGGACCTCACTTTTGTGAGGTCGAGGTCACTTGCGCCGCTTGAAGGTCAATCCATTGAGAGTACCACAAAGGTCTCTCAGAGTTAAAATTAGAATTATTATAAGACTAAATTAGGTAGCCACATAGCTTACTATGGTTACCCATTTTATTTAAATGAATGAATCTTGTATTACTATATTAATAATTTTAAATTAATTATAATACACCCTTTCAACTTACAGAATAATTTAAAATAATTTATGTTAAGATTTCGTTGAAAGTCTTAATAAAACTTTCTATGTTTAGAATTCCTAGCTTTGTAAGTGGTTTATCAAGGAACACTTTCATTTTACGTATTAAGAGACTTATTTGATAGGCGATGTGTAAGAAGATAGTCCGAGGTGTGGTACTCGTTTCGGCCTATAGGCTTGTTGATACTCCCATCCTGGTGGGTTTTTCAATCAAAGGATTAAAAGACGGGTATACAACTCCTGCTTGTTAGGGCCACTGCAGTCTTATACCCGTTTATTTTTACGGAACTCATCCCTGGAACACATGCCTCCCACTGTAACTTCTGTACACCAGAATCAACAGCAGCTATGGCAATGCTCGATTTCGGTCACTGCTATACAGACGATAGTGGTGGTATTCTAAAAACACAAAAGGCTGTATTCTATGAGTATTTTTTTATTTTTTGTTATGTTAGGGGGGCAGACGAGCAGACGGGTCACCTGATGGAAAGCGACCATCTCCGCCTATGAACGTCTGCAACTCAGGAGTCACAAACGCGTTGCCGGCCTTTTAGGAAGGAGTAAGCTCTTGTCCTGAAGGTTTGAAGGTCGTATCGGTCCGGAAATACCGCAGACGGTAACCCGTTCCACAAATTGGTTGTGCGGGGAAAAAAGTGTCTCGAAAAGCGCACAGTAGTGGAGCGCCAACTATCCAGGTAATGAGGATGAAAATGTTGCCGTGTGTAGCGATGGCTTGCGCCTTATAGAGCTGAAGGCTGTGGGCCGGAGTGAAATACTGCCTCGATCTGTTCAGCACACCGAGCTTCAATTTAAAGCTTAGAATTTGTTATAAAATGGAACACCGTTTCATTTAATTTAATTCAGTAGATAATTATGGTTAAAATTAAACAACTGAAAAGCTAACCATATACAAAATCAAATAAAAGTAGGTACACGTCAGACTGCATGATAATTATTTATGAAGAATGAATAATAGAATTGTGTTTATAACAGTCTTGTAAAACTTTTTCAACTAAAATGATACATATAATATAGCCCTGACATTGTTTAAAATTGACAGTACTGTAACAAACTCAAAGGATCAAATCATCATAGTCCAATAATGTGGGAAATTACAGATCTGATTTATAGCTGAAGCCCTTCAAAGAAATGTACAATTCCTGAATGATAACAATACTTTTACTCTTTGTTAAATCATTAACGAAACAACAAAATAAAAACACGTATTCATATTCAAAAGGATCAAATTGAGAGCTCAGTCAGGCAAACAGATGGTGGAACAATCGTGATTGCGGCCGTAAACTAGCGGGTCAAAGTAATCCAGTGTGCACCGACTTTTATTTGCCACGCATAAAAGTTGTGCAATATTGTTGCATTGTTTGTACCTTTGCGCTCTTTTATGTTGTATCTTGATGATGTACTACTGGATACAATAAATTTTGTAAAATTACATATACGAGTATATGACTTACATAACTATTAAATTAAACGAGTAGCAAAAATCTTGCTAAGTGGACTTACTCACGTAGGGAGACTTGTTATCTTTGACAAGCGAATTTATGTAAATTTATTTAACTAATGGCTCGTTCGCGTTAATAACTGCCATGTTTCGTTTTATCCAAGACACAATTATTTATCAGCTGAAACGATATCTGCTATAAAGAAACCTCACTGTTTTGTCTTTTATTTGTATTTAATTTAAACATAAAGGTGGTTACTTTTTTGGATGTAATTAAAAAGACATCAACAAACTAATCAAAACTTTATTATAACTCCTCAAAGTGAAAATTAATTAATAATTTATGTTTAAAAGTTTTGCCAACACTGCCAAAGAGAACAATTAAAAAATGTCTAATATTGACTGCACGGATGGCTTAGTGGTTTAAGCGGTCGCCACGCCGCTTTCTTCTACGCTGAGTGTTGTGGGTTCGATCTCCACATTCGACGACACTTTGTGTGATCCACACATTTGTGAGTACGGGTGTTCTTTGTGACCGTTTCATGTATTTTTGTAAAGCCCCTCGCGGCACAGGGTATATTCCTATTGCAAGAGTTATCTTTAAAAAAAAAGAAGAAGAAAAAATCAAAAAGAAATTTGAGGATGAACATTTTCAATAAAAAATAAATAGATATTTGTATAGAGGATAGTGTGGTCTTTTTCTTACAATATAGAATGAATAGCCTAGTAATGCATTTGTATTCTTTCAGTGTTTTCATTTCATAATAAAGATAATTCATAAAGTTTAGGGTTGTTTTACTTAAAAGCATACAAGATGTTTCATAAGTAAAAAGGATATGCTGAGGTAGAACGTGGAACGAATGCGTACGAAAAGAACGAGTGGGTAAATAAAAGTCATAATAAAGATGAACGCAGAATGAAAAACATACCGTGACCCAATTGGCAATGGTCAGAGTAAAGGAAGCTTGTGTGATATTTAAGAATGGATGTAACTGGCGTTCTGTTATCTCTACCTAACTCATAGGGATTATATAGTGAGCTTTATAAATCCGTAAGTTAATAGTTGGCTCATTCGAAATTTGTATTATTTAATAGATTTTGGAAAAAAATATTATTACTGAAAGTAACATTTGCACGCGGATGAATTTTAAAGTTATGTTAGTTATTTATAACCGTCCTAAAGATTTTAATCAAACAATAGTAGACATTATTGTATTTTTTATTTCTTTGATCCACTATTAGAAGCATATTTTTAACTTTAATAGTGAAATATAACATCTCTCATACAAATATTCCCCCACACAACTATGAAGTAAAGATAGAAAAATACTAGCTATCTTTTACAGTCGATTTCAAATCCGTGTGTATCCAGGTCACAATATTCAGGTACTACCGACTACAAAACGGGGAGCGTGCTCGAATATGATTACCACGGCATTCAGTACTGCATTTTACTTACTTTTTTATATTATATGTTCGAACGTGATGTCGAGATTTTGTTCTTTTAAAAACGATTTTAGGTCACTGCTGTTCCTGAGCGTGACAATGTGATATAACACTATTCTTTAATTTATATTAAAAGTTCCGTGATTGAATTTGAGTTTTAAAACTTTTTACTATACTATTTTAATAATCAGTTTTTAATGAACCTTACCTGTTCATCACATCATCACACATCAACAGCCTATAATAGTCCACTGCTTTACATAGGCCTCTCCTTAGAAAGGAGTTTTTGGCCTACTATAACACGCTGGCCAGACTGGTCGGCATAGGGTTTGTGTCAAGTTTCGCTTCTCTTTGCAGTTCTGTTGTCCTGCGTAGTTTGGTCCCTTAGTCGGCTCTTACGACACCTACGAGATGAATAGGGGTGGTGACATTCCGTATTCTTAATCCGTCACCACACGGATTACAAACTTGTTCAATTACGTCTTAGTCGTATAGGTTAATATAGAGATTGATGAATGATAAAGGTAGAATGAGACGGTTTCATATTTCTGAGAATCATTAACCGAATTTAAAGAAAGAGAAAAACTAAAATACGGGTACAGGTAGGGTACAGCGTATTAAATTTTGAGGTTTTCATACATTAATCTATTTTGCCAGACTCGTTGTATTGCTAAAGGTATTCCAAGAAGATAATTTTTGTCCTAAATTTCGGGTTTTTCGTTTTAGAAGTCGAGTAGCACAGAGGCTAGAAATATATCTGGAAGATGACAATAATTTTCTATTATTGTACGCCTCCGGGGATACATAGACATCAAAAACGACGTACCTATCTTTACAAGAGGTTTAAAATATATTTTTTTGAAGTAAGTGTTTGGCTAACTGTACGTTCATGTCATATTAGCATACCAGTAAAAAGATATCGTACAGTTGCGGAAGTTATTGCAGTTTGAGCTGACGTGTCCACACAGATTTCGATGTTAGCATGTCATGCTGTGTTATTTGACGGAGGCCATGCGTGTGATATGAATTTTTAGCTCTGCGTTCATCAATTCCTCAATTAATTACTGTATTTATTTAGTTTGTCTATTTCTTAGATAACTGTGATATTTTATTAAACTAAAAAAGGCACTTGAACTTTCTAGGTTGGTTTTACTCTTGCCAATTTTGGAACATTCTGAGTTAATTGCTTATAATTCTTATTTTTTATTTCTCGGAGTAGCAATCATTTTAAAGGAATACATGGAATAATATTAATGAGTGAAAGGATTAGAAGAGTGATGATGATAAGAAGATAGAGTGGAACTCCTATTTCATTGGCACTGGAAGACAAAATTTTTTATCAAAAAGTCAGCGAAAAGAGTGGCACAGATCAATACCCAATTAATACCTTTTTCTCTGCGTTAAATTAAGACTGCAAAGAAAAAACTTCTAGATAAAACACTCAGAAGTCGTGAAAAATACGAGTTAGGCACGCCATCCAACCTACTTACTATATAAATGAAAAGGAAATATTTCTCCCATAAAAGAGGTAATTGTTACCTAGTAATAGAAAAATTACTTTAAACGCCAGCAAAGACGCAAGACGTAATCATTTCTTAGAAAATGTATGTCTGAAAATTACTTCTAAATAGCGTACTTTCCATTTCTTGTAAAAATAATTCAACTTCAACAACTTGTTGAACACAACAAAAGATTCATAATAAGCCACTCCATGCCAAACAAATTAAAAATAAAACCAGTAATTTCATTATTTGAAGATTTCATAATATATATTTTTTGAAGCGGCAACACTCGACATTATGGTTCCGTACCACCTGCTGTCGGGACACATAAATTTTGTCACTGTCCTCTTATGAGCGCATTTTATAACATAATTTGTGAAAATTAAACCTTATACGTTTTATTTTTACGTTCAAATTGGTCTAGTGAAACGTAATGTAATGGTGGCTTAATGCAAGTAAGATATAAACGAATTTTATGTTACCTGAACTCGGTTCTATTACTGTTTATCTGTTTATTTGAAAATGTATGCGACAATGGTTTATATTCTTTAAATACGAGCCTGACACAGCAGCCAATGAGATGTCTGATGTTATTCTATTCTGTTTCGTTAGCCAGTAGTAGGCAAGTGGGTAGAGATTCTTTGGGGTTTGGGAATATCCTTACAAAAATATAGGTATGTTTGCCTTTCGTTTTCTTATTCGTCAAGTTTTTTTTTTTTTTTTACTAATAACTACCAATAAGGAAGCTACACTGATTACTTAAAAAATATAAGAGCTGTTGTAACAATAACCGGTGCGTGTAAATAGGGAAATATGCGTTGTGTAAAACAAATAGTTATTTGTTGTACACTCAAATGTTTTTGAATAGACTTCTTTATCTATTCTAATGAAACAAGAAGCTTATACATGATTCAAAGGTAATCATCATTTATTCAGTGTAAAAATTCAAAAATAGCCTACTAAGTATAAATGTTATTGATCAACCGCGCTCTCATTGAAACGTGAAAGGTTTTCAGGCGGCACCCGTCGCAGTAAACTATGCTGTTTTATATTGATATATTTTTACTGTTTATTATAATCACAATCGATATGGTCATTTAAAAGCCAGACAAAACGTTCGCCATCTTGTTTATCAAGTACTACACTATTATTAAATTGTTTTCTTATGCGTTTGTTAAAACAATTTAAAATTCATGTTTAAAGCTTAGGTTTTCATTACTATCAAAAGAGATCAGATTTAAAACGAAGCAAATACATCTTTTTATGACGATCTTTTTAATCATTACTCTGTAAAACAATATACTCGTATATTTGACTAATATCGATGGTATATTTTAACTATTTTAGACAAAATTTATGACTTTGGTACCTTAAATCTGTTAATTAATATTATTTAACGGGAATTAACGCGATCTCTTATTTAGGGTATTACATACCTCTTCAGTCAGCCTGTGACCACGGCCGGTGCAACCTGGTCGAAACGTCAGGCAAACCAGAGGTATGTAATACCCTAAATAAGAGATCGCGTTAATTCCCGTTAAATAATATTAATTATCATGGAACGCGAAAGTTTAAAAACTTAAATCTGTTAATAGTGCTGAGGAATAGCTGCAAGATAGAAATTGTTTAACTTTAGCATCTTACTTCGATAGTTAAAACTTAGATAGTACCTCTGTGCTACATGATGTCGTGATATTGTATTCAAAATCTGACAGTATTTTAATTAAGACCAGGATTTGATACGTTGCTTCGATGAACCGGAATCGGTATAACCACATTGGCCATCGAAGCTCTTTACATTAATTGGATTTCGAAAAACGGGTGAATTTCACTTCCAATTTATTGTCAATTCACGCGTTGGTACTCGAATATGCAGCGACGATTTCAATTTTATAGAATTGTGTCAGACGATAGGATGTTTGGGAATAAAAAATTTAGTAAAAAAAAAGTTAGATATATATAAGTTCAGAAACTTATATTATTCCTACATAATATTTCTTACTCCTAGCCGTCACTCACTTCCCTTCGCGGCACTGTGCGACTAACGTGTGACTTCATATGCTAACAATTTAAATATTGTTTTCTGTGTTTTTCTGCGACTAGTTCCCGGTTTGCGGGCGGCTAAAGGTTGTGTATAGTGTTTTAAAGAATATCAGTAAGTTTTTATTGTTTTTTAAACAGAAATATAGTGCTGAATTATTTTATTACGACTATTGGTGAGTAAATTTATTTTCTTTCTAAAAGTGGGTAGGCGGTATCCTTTGTTTATATTGATTTTTCTCTGCGTATTGTTTATTTTTAAACTTGTTCCTTTTGAAATTGTTGTTTGGTGTGTCTTTGTTTGGCTATGTCGGTCGTTAGCGAGTTGCCGGACCCCGGCGGTACAAGTGAATTTCTAACACCAACGGGAAAAGGACATTTAACGAAATGTCACCTACGGATTTCTCGCCGAAAGACAATAGAAGTAAACGAATTAATAATTCGGATTTAAGTGGAAATGTTTCGTCTCTTAACGGTCGTGATAACTGTGGGGAATACAATTACTGCGAGTTAGTCTCACAGGCTACCGAGTACTTGGCAAAAATCAATGAATTAGTTAATGATCAGGGATCTCGGATGAATGTAGGTAATAAAACGGCAATTATGGATATTACTCAACGAATTACCGGTATCGTATCTTTGTTAGCAATAAAATCCTCTAGCAACGAAACGAAGTTAGCGAATTTTGAGCGACAAATGGAGGGTATCGCAACTCAACAAACGAGTTTAACGTACGCGGACAAACTTAAGCTTCGATTACCACCTAAATCTGCTCCGTGCCCGGTACCTACTGAAGCGCGCGTTCCTAGGCCTTGTGTTATTGCCTATCCCACTACGGAACGCTTAGCGGACTATGCGACCTCGTCAGCAACGAAAGAAGCTCTCATGAAGGCTATTAAACCGAGCGATGAGGGATTTCAAATTGTAGGCGTTAAAAAAACCTCTAAGGCAGGCGTCGTGTTACGTGTAGCTAACGAACGGCAGCTTAAGAAACTGGAATCTGTGGACGCCATTAAATCAGTAGGGTTGCGCTTAGAAAAACCGAAAGGCCGTAGGCCCCGTATAATTGTAAAAGACGTACCCGGTTCTATGGAAGATCGTGCCTTCCTAACAGCTTTATACCGTCAGAATATCAAGGACGAATTAAAATTAAGTGAGAATGATTTTATTAAGTCAACCAAAATTGTTAGGCATCGTAAACTAGAAAATGGGCGTCAATGGATAGGCTTAGAATTAGAGGCAGCAGTTCGGAAACATCTAGCCAACACAAAAGATAAACTTTATATAGACTGGGCCACATGTAGATTCATAGACGATATAGAAGTAGTTCGTTGCTTAAATTGTCAGCAATTCGGTCATGTACAAAAGTTTTGCACTATTAAAACCCCTACTTGTGCTAATTGCGCCGCCGCACACGAAACGCGAGCTTGTCCAGATAAAGACACACCAGATTTTAAGCCCACGTGCGCACAGTGTAAGCGGTTCAAAAAACCATCTGACCATCGATGCGGCTCATACGACTGTGCCACATACAAATTAAAACTGGAACAGCTAATATTAAATACCAATTACTGAATAGTTTAACTTAGTTTAAAAAAAAAAAAAAAAAAAAAAAAAAAAAAAAAAAAAAAAAAAAAAAAGTTTAAAGAGTAACTTACTAAGTAATGAATAATATTTCGATAGGCCAGTTAAATCTTCATAACGATAAAATAGCTACATCAGAATTAGACCGTTTAATTTTAGAACAAAAGTTAGACATTGTCCTTTAACAAGAACAATATCAGAGCGCTCACTTGCGTCGTAATGTAGTACAGCTTGACTGCCGTTCGCAGGCTGGGATATATGTTGCAAGTTCTAATTTTACGGTAACATCTTTGCGTAATCTTATGACGTCACACTGCGCCGTTGCTGAGATCTCATCCTCTACCTGTAAGGTTTACGTAGTGAGCTGCTATTTTCAATATTCACATCCTATTGATCCTCACTTACATCACTTACGTTACGTCTTGCAGTTCCTCGTGGGACATAAAATTATCATTGGCGCTGATGTCAATGCGTCATCTTCATTATGGTATGGCAAGTTGCGTTCAACCGACACGGTTCGACGTTGTGCGGTTGAAGATTTCATTGCGGAAATGAATCTTATTATTCACAATACCCCCGATGCACCACCAACTTTTTGCAACCCAATGGGTGAGTCTTCTATTGACGTGACGCTTACGCGCGGCGACGTCTCGATATCCGGATGGCGTGTCCTTCCGGACGCATCCTGTAGTGATCACCGCTTGATCGTGTACGAATTCACACCAAGGGTTGCACAGGATTCACAAAGGGCTCCCTATAATTTTAGATATAAAACTAAAGGTGCGAACTGGGCTTTGTTCGGTTCACTCTTTGCAACTCATACCAAAGACTTCAGTCGCAGTAGTTTATCAGCTGAGGAAAGCGCAGAAATACTATCAGAAACTTTTACATACTGCGCTGATGTAACTATTGGTCGCGGATCTATCACTAACACTCGTAGATGTGATTGGTGGAATGATAGATTAGCCGAACTACGTAGAAGCTACCGGAAAGCTCGTAGAAAATTAAACACTATTAAAAAACATAACGTAAGAGGAGATTTGTACAACATTGCTCTCATTGCTCTTAGAGTTGCCAGGTCCCACTACAGAGCTGCTGTGGAAAAGTCCAAGGGAAACTTAATTCAGAAACTTGTTGATAAACTCGATAGAGAGGGCCCGTGGTCACCTTTGTATCACGAATTTAAGGCAAATAGATCAATCGACCACGCATACATACAGAACATCAAAATTAATAACAGATATACCACAGGAGTAGAACAAACAGCAGAATATCTTTTAGACTCACTCGTACCTGACGATCGACCGGAAAACGACACTGATCATCACCGACAGATCAGGCAGTGGGCCATCGAACCACCACTGTCTCCAATGTCTGATTTACCATCTTCAGACGAATTTCTCGGTATCATTAGATCCTTGCCGATAAACAAGGCTTCGGGTGATGATAAAATATCTAACAAAATGATAAAAGAAGCTTGTAAACTTTCGGGTGACACGATTTTCACTGTCTTTAAACGTTGCATTGCTGAAGGAATATTTCCTCGTATATGGCGGTGCGGTAATATTCGTATAATACCAAAAAGTGGCGACAAGCCACCGGATGATCCTAAATCCTACCGACCAATCACATTGTTACCATCGTTAGGAAAGCTTTTAGAACGTCTTGTAGTGCCCCGGCTTCTGCCAGGTGGAGTCAAATTTCATGATAGACAATTTGGATTTACGTTGGGTAAATCGACAACTGACGCTGTTATATCGGTTAGAAAGTTTGTCACAGGGTCAAAATTTCAATACGTGCTGGCTATTTTCCTAGATATATCTGGCGCCTTCGACAACGCATGGTGGCCCATGCTGTTGCTGAAATTAAAATCACGGGGGTGTTTTAAAAATATTTATTCCCTTATCTCTTCGTACTTTTCACAAGGTACAACTAAACTAAGACTTGGTCATCATTCTGTGTCGAAGGCGCTTACAATGGGATGTCCTCAGGGATCGGTGCTAGGTCCATACTTGTGGAATATCGGCTTCGACGATTTTCTTACGATACCAATACCATCCGGATGTACTCTGAACGCGTATGCTGATGACGGCTTATTACTGGTGGAATCTGATACTAGGGCGGGGCTTGAGAGATTAGCCAATAGATGTTTGAACTTGATATCTCAATGGGGTGAACGTAATCGCTTAACTTTTGCACCCAACAAAACCTTCCAGTTACTTTTAAAAGGTAACCTCAAATCACCGCCGAGCATTAGATTTGACAATGTTACTGTAAAAAATAAAACCACAGTGTGTTATCTAGGATTAGTTTTAGAAAGAAACTTTTCATTTATCGAACATATTAAAATAGTTAATGAAAAGTCTAAAAAGAGTTTCTGTGCATTGACAAGGATATCAACTGCGACATGGGGTCTATCATTTAATACATTAAAGATCATATACGGAGCTACTTATTTAGGTTCTATGTGCTATGGTGCACCTGTATGGGCCGATAGGGCGACCGTAGGCGCTGTCCGTCGCAAACTGTTACAAGGCCAACGACTTGCACTGATATTTTTGTGCAAGGCATATAGGACGGTTAGCACTGAGGCTTTGCCGGTGTTGGCAGGTGTCCTTCCGGTCGATCTCGAGGTGCAGAGACGTGCAGCCATGTACTATTCAAGACAAAACATGGAATGCGATTTCTTGGGCGCGCGGGATCGCGGTAAAATTACAAGATTGCTTCAACAGCAGTCCGATGTCTATAATGACCTCATAGACGAATGGCAGCAACGCTGGGACGAATCATCCAAGGGGCGCCATCTTTACCAATTTTTTCCATCTGTTCGCGAACGGTTGTCGAGGACATGGCTTGAGGTGGATCACTGTGTCGCTCAATTTCTTACGGGTCATGGTAACTTTAAGAGCAAGTTGTATTCATTTAAATTAGTCGAGTCACCATTGTGTCAATGCTCAACACCTAACTCTCATTATGAACAGTCTGCTCATCATATCCTCTGGGAATGTAGTCTTTGGTATAATGAACGTAATTTAATGCTGAATAGCTTGCAGGTGACATCTGGGGCGGTATACTATGGGGATCTTGTGTCAACTAGGGTGAATTTCCGTGCGTTTAGGCGATTCTGCCATACATATTATAGAAATCAAATATAGCTCATGTAGGACCCGTAATATTTTGTTGCCGTGGTGCTTCCCTGTTTAAAAGGGTGTATGCCTATTTTTACTTCATTTTGTCTCCCGCTTTGCTAAGGAGGGAAGTGGATTTACTGTATTTCCAACTCCTCCAATTTTCTTCTGATTAATTTCGTTGCGGGTTCCAAGACAGTTTAATTTCTTCCTGGGACTTCCCGAGTGTCATAACTCGGTGTGTTCGTGGGTCACTGCTGTGGATCCTGGTGTACAGGAGTTACAGTGGTGGGCGTGTGGGTGGGATTAGTCCCAAGCAAACTCCTAGCCGTCATATCAAAATAAAACTTTGTTACATAAGTTACAAATATACTAGACTTATTTATTTTACTAAGAAACTTCTTTATAAAAGAAATATCTCAGAAAATGTACCTGACTCATCTAACTAAAAATATTATTAAATTTGAAAAAAAAATAACATTTGTTTTCGTAACAAAACAGAGTAGGTACATTACTATCCCAATAGACATACAGATTTTGATACTGCAGTGACGGGTTATCTTGCTAAATTGACCATCAACTAAGGTGGACCGCACTCTTGATGGCCGAGACGCCTATGAATTGTTATTTTCGGACTATTTACCAATAACTAGTTATCCCTTCTAATAAACAGTTTCGGAGCTCGTTGACCTCTTGAAAAGGTTGCATTATGTCACCCTCTGCAGAGAAAACTTTCTTTGAAATCCTAGAGACTTCGTGTAGAGTGAACTTAAGTTTATGTAAGTCAACATTTTCGGGAAATATTAGTGCCATATTGTAATCATAGCGTAATCATACCTAATCAGGTCACTGCTACAACATCACTGAAAGCTACTACCACTAAAATTCTACATAACTGTAAAATACCCAATCCGATGTATGAATACAATTTCAAACATAGTTTAATAATAACAATTTCAAACATTGATTCAGAATCAACTAGATATTAATTTGAATCATGTTTACAAATCAGAAGTAATTGTGTTATTGGAATATTTTTATCTCATCTCAATATCTTTGTTTGATCGCTTGTATCAAAAGAGCCTATAACTGATTGCTAAATTTGGATTGAAAATTTGTTTTGTCTCTGTTATTATATAAATATAATATATTTATATAATAACAGAGACATCTTACCATAACCTAACTAAAGCAAGTAGTCATTAATGATCAACAAACTTGTTTCCAGCTTATGTTAAATTTACGTAAAATTTAATAGTATGTGGTAGGTTTCTATGAATTATATAGAGGTAGTACGATTTATATTGAAATTCAATAAGTATGAATAATGCATTTAAACACAGTTGATGAATGCAATTAGGTTCTTAAAAATACGAACTTGTATTACAAATCTTTTTTTCTAGAACATAATAAAAATGTTTCCTCAGCGTTGCTATAAAAGCAATTCATTGAATATCTAAGGAACTCAAATTAAACTGATAGTACTGAAAGGTGCCGAAAAATTCATGATTGTATTCATTCTACACACGTAATCGTAGGGCTATTACCCCATCATTAGGGCATCGCTTCATGTTTATTAATGCCTTCTTTAATATTCGTCTCATATTCATAGACTTCGTTGCTATTGAGTTGTAACTTGAATTACAGTTTTACCCATTTAACGAAGTGAATTAGACTTATCATTCTATATTCCTAAAAATATTTTATTTTATTCTTCCTGCAAATAAATGCCGTAGGCATTTTCTTCCATTCATCCTTTGGGTGATGCAGAGCTGTGTGTGGCAGGTTATAATTTGAAGCTAATGAATAAACGACTACTTGATATCTATAACAAAAAATATATCTCACTAGGTTTTCTTTTCTTTTTTATTAGTAGAAATTGGATTCCAATCCTGTAGCAACTGTGAAACTAAACAAAAAATAATACCTGCAGTAGCCAATCGAACAGCGATCTGATTGCACTGCCTAACTTGAGTTTTTCCCTTATTCATCGCTGAATTTACCTGGAACCGAAAGCGTCGAAAAACAATTGCGCTGAATCATTTTTACTAAATTGCTGGTTACTGTGTTTGCCTTCTTTGGTCCGATAACCATTTTCATGAAAGATTATTTAGCGGTCACTACAAACTAAAAAGCGCAAAGTGAGGAGTCTCGGAGAGGAGAGGAGGACTACGCATCACGACATCGCAAAAAATGTTTGGACTGGCGAAATTTATAGCAAGGACTGATATATTAACTACAGGCATTAAATACGGAAAGTAAAGTACTTAGCAAGTCTCGTAGCGAATGCATGTCGCTTCGCGCTCTCATTTATTAAAACTTCAAACGACATCAGACCCTTGATACTTATAACCAGATAGAGATATACTGAATATTAATAAATCCAGAAACGTTTTCATTTCTTTAACCTCATCTGTCACATGCTTTACTCGTATGTTAGTTATTGTGACAACGTACCACAATCCGATCTGAGAATCAAGTTACCTTCACACGATATTTGATTAAATCGTAGCTGCGATTTAGCCGTGATTGATTCACTTGCCAGCTGTGCCGCAACGTAACGCCATCTACCATCAACATGGATAACTGTGTCAAAGCTACTGATGCTTATTCTGCTGAAATTCGAGTCGTGGTTTTTTCAACACAAATATACGGAGAAAGAATATACATATTATATGATATACCATCTCCTATACACTACCGAGCACAAGTCCTTCAGTCCCTTGTTTTTTTTAGCATCTTCTACATCTGAATCTTTTCCTATAAATATATGTGTTATATATCCCGGATATATTTTCTGGTATTCTATATCCTTCCAATGTTATTCAATTATTATTATTGCACGTATATTTCATACATCATATTTTGTTAAAATTCGTAACAACTGTCACCATGTTTTTGTTCAGCACTCAAAAGGCCAATGAAGTCGATCCTTATAAGTGCCGAGTAACGTGAGCTTCATAACCATTGTCCCGGCTATAACATGCCCGTCATCCTGAGTGTACTAGAACTCATGTTTTTGTTATGAAGACAATATTTACAAAAATTGTTGTTCATTGAGACGATTATCTATATTTAGAATAAAGAACTACATGAGCGTTTTTATTCAGGTATAGTATGACATTATGTCGTATGTTTTAGTTATGTTGTTGGCTAAGGCTTCTAACAGCTGTATATAGTTCTACTTCTATCTACACCTTTGGCAAGTTGTGTAGTGTAGTATTTTATATATATACATAACATAGTGGTTTTGATAAAATCATTTACGACATAATTATTTTATTGTTTTATTTTACAACTTGGTTGAAAAATAATCAAACTACGCAAAGTAATTTTAACAACGCTTAGAGTCAAGCGACAGTAGTTTGATAATGTTAAACAAATGAATAATTATTTACGCTCTCTGTAGTTTACCTTTAATAGCAAGGTAAATTTATTGTATTTTTTAACTAAATATTTTAACCTGTGTGTTCTATTGTAGTGAAAAAACATTGCTTCGTGCGTAATGTATTTATTGGGGCTTAAAGTAATGTGTTCAAAGGGTATTTTTATTTGATGGCGCAGTAACTGCTACCTTTTTTTTTCTTTTCTGTGCGGAAATCCCCTCGGATACCACCGGTGGCTATGTCGGACTCGAACCGACTAAGAACCGCACGCCGTCTCGGGTACCAGTTGCCGGTTAACCTGGTGTACCCTAGAAAGGAAATCCCTGGTACCCTGACGTACTTCGGGCCATCTACGGCGGGTAGGTGACCGCCTCCTGTGTGGAGCCCCAATGTTCCCTTTGTGCTCCCGAAAGGGCGATCGCGCTCCGCAACGTATCATAGCCATACTGGCCTGCTTTTGCTAGGGCGATACAGGGCCTCACCTGCCACCCCCAGGCCTGCGCTTATGGAGGACAAAGGTCATTCTGCGACCTGCAGCGCCTGAGTGGTCTGCGGTACCTGGCCCGTTACGAGCTTATAGGTTACGTTATGAGGTAATCGCTGCCTGAAAGGTCTTGGCAACCCAGCTCCGCCTCTCTCACTGCCGTATTTTCGGGGCTGTGATGCCTTCTGGGGAAACTGGACCACTGGCGGCGCGCGGTCTAGCAGGCTTGGCGCAGCCGTTCGATCTCCGGCGACCACCAGTAGACCTGGTGCCTCGCAATATTGGGCTGAATCATAGGCATCGCCGCATCGCAGACGCAGATCATGGCCTTCTGGAACCAATGTGCCTCAGCATCGACGTCAACAGGCCTGTCCGGCTCAGGGGCCTGTACAAAGGCGGCTTTCAGGAAGAGCTCCCGATCTAAGCGCTTGAGCGCCCAACGTGGCTCGTGGTGATCCCAACCTGTCTCCTCCCCAACAACGACGCGCCAGCGAGGGGCAGCGATAAGATCAAGACGCTGGTTGGCCCAAGCTGGGCATGGGCACAATGATAGCACCGTGACGTCGGCTAGTGGCAGATCCGACACAGATATTTTCCGAAGCAACAGTGTCCGGAAAGCACCTGCGCCATCCGGAAGGTGAGAGCTCCGTGTTTTCTCTCCAACCACTCTCGTAGGACAGGTATTACCGCCTCTATAGGGGCGTGCCCTAGAGTTTAACCTTTCGATCGTCTTACCTATTTTGTCCTTTTTCAAGACCAATTGTTCCCGACCGATATTTGATACGATTTACAAAAGAAAAATGGTTTTTAAATTACATTAATGAATATAACTGTTATAGTTACAGAGTTGACTGGTAGATAATGCCGTATAATTATTAAGTCCGTGAGGGCCAGGCTCTTGTCTATAAGTATGCTTTAAATTAGTTAAATAGTTTTGAAACTTCAGTCCTTGAGATAGCAACTGAATATGAAAATTAGTTTTTATGATAAAGCACCAAGGTACTACGATCACAACATCTTCTGGGTAAATACCGACCAGTCCTGCTGATTTGAATTTCATGAAGAAATTTTAACCTTCTTTTTTCGAGATTTCAAACTAAACTTTTACCCAAAGATTGCGCGATGTGCTGCTCTCTCTGTTTATCAGGTGACCTAAGTCTGCAGGGTTTCGAGGTGGCTTCCTTGTTAGGGCATTCCCCGGGATGAAACTCCTTCTCAGGTAAAGTCCGACATACCACTTCACTCTCAGCTCTGGCGTAAATAAATCTCACTTGATCCCTCGACGACGACTGAGAGTAAAAGAAATACAGAATGCGTTCGTACCTGTATTTATCTAATATGACTTTAACTTGGTGGAGCGTCTCTTGATCTTTTTACTATTCGGATAATAATAAATATAACGTTCAAAATCTAGTGAGTAAAATGGCTTCCTATTTTTCTTACGCATATACATACGAGTATAGCACACTCACATAATACCGTGCGGTCGTATTACCGTTTATCGAGCGTATTTCCAATTCCGGAGTATAATCGAAAATGTTTGCTTTACCTGTGCTTTGGAATAACTTGAGGAACATTAGGATAACTCAACAGGTTATTTTATTGACTACGTTTTATATGTGTTCTCTCAATATATTTTTTTATGTACAAAATGACATGACAAAATGGTTTGCACTTTTTTATTTTTTTACAATCTGATTCTCATCTGAATCTGATTATAAGGAAATTTATTAAGAGCTCGATATAGGTAATCAGCGGAGTATATGAGAGAGATAGAGGTAGGATGCAAAGAAAACAATACTAATATAGTCAGTTTCTTAGGTGATAAAACTAATATTACTGAATCAGACTCACGAGAATCAGAAATCAGATAGACATTTTGAAGATCAGAATATTTTGCTTGATTTCTAGCTCCCTAGTCTATTTTCACACAATAGAATTTTATGTTGTAAGTAATACAGATTTTTTAAAAGATTTGGTGTAAAAGTTAACGTTTATCATCGAAAATGGACCTATAAAGACCTAAATTATTGAGATAGAAGACAGTTGTGTGGGAAATTCAATATATAAAGTACATATGTAAAATAATAAATAGGTTTAGTGGTTTCACCCGAATCTATTAGCAAGCATCATGCGAACCGATACTTTAAATTTATTTTTGTTCAGTAGTCGATTCGCACGAAAGGAATTTTCCTGTAATCGAATCGACCCCTACATAAACTACAAAGTAGGTGACTGTTTGCTCACTTTTCAAAGAATGAAACAAAAAATGGTACAATCACGCGCAAATGCATTATTTTTAAACAAAAATAACTTTTACCAACATGTGCACTATCAACATTTTTTTATGACAACGGTATATAAAATACTAATATTAAATCATATAACACTTCCTAAAAGGCCGGCAACGCGTTTGTGACTCCTGAGTTGCAGACGTTCATGGGCGGCGATGGTCATGCGTCATGGCGGCACTTTCCATTAGGTGACCCGTCTGCTTTTCTGCCCTTGTATGTTAGAAGTAACATAGAAAAAAAACACAATCACAAGAATCCTACGTTTGGAAATCCAGAGACTTGCTCTGTACACCTATTCTATTGAATGTACAATTGTGCAAGTTTATTATTGGAACACATATTACGTACGTAAGTCTCAACTTTGAATTTTGGATTGAAAATAACTAAGGTCACAGTCGAGTCATAAAGGTTATTTCCAAAGGTGCCACAGAGGTGACACCTGATCGTCTTTCTGTGTACCTGCGCCTATTTATGGTAGGATTCTTCAGTTTTAGCCCTACTCTGTGCTGTAAGTACATATTTTTGCTGACTTACTGTTTTGTTCTTGCAATGAGTAAAATAAGATTTTTATTTATTTATTTATAACTTTATGCACATTTGTACATCGGCGGACTTAATGCCCAAGGCATTCTCTCCCAGTCAACCTTTAGGTAGTGTAGAAATCGTGAGTGGTAGACGCATATAGGTTATAACACTAATCACTAAGATATATGTATGTACACTACACAACACAACACACGTAATTTTATACACAACAATAGACACATACTTAGATATGTACACATATACATATATAAATACACATACATACACTATACACATATATATGTATCTACACACATATATTCGCATTATATGCGTACACCATGAGTGTAGGAAAATTGACTGCTTCACTATCGATTCGATGATTCTGCCTATTTTTATTGTATGGTTACTCAAATTTATATTTACAAATCATTACATCTATTTTATTCACATAAATTTAAATTGTACAAGAATAGCTTCTTTAGATCTAAATTACTCTCTGTATATTTGAATTAGGGAACACAGAGACAGCTTAATATGTTTCAGGCAAGCTGTGCTTGACTAAACTTGGGCACATATCTACACTACTATAATAATAATAATCTAGCTAAGTCTAAGCTGTCAATATGTAAAAATTAATTCGCAAAAATATCTTGAATTTTAAAATAAAAGTCTCATCTAACAAAATAATGATCAAGATAATGAGCCATCATTATAATAACAAATTAAAATGTTTCTTACTTTTGAATTAATATTAATTTTCAATAATCGTGTTAAAGATATTTAGGGAAGATATTTTACGGGTAATTGTGTAAGTAAATAACGAGAGAAAAGCTCTCAATTCAATGTAAGATTACTTATATAATCTGCTGAAGATTAGAACTAGTAAATCTGACTACAAAATTACAACAATTCCCAAAAAAATAAGTTAACTTTGAACAAATCCAATGTTGTATCCCTCTGTTTCAACCCGTACAAAGTCACGAACCACAGGTAGAGCAAGGCCACCCTTATACGGCCACCATTATAAAAAATATCGAGCATCCCCCGATGGCATTTTTATTACCCCGCAAAATAATGACGGTCCCCTTTCACGGACGTACAGACCGGAATATATTTTAGTATGAACGTTTATAAATATAGAAATGCGAATAATGTAATATTAAGATTATCGATAAAGGGTTGAAATATTGTATCCTGGACTAGGCGTGGATTTGATAGTGGTTTTGTGAGTTTAGAAATATTTGAAATGTTTAGGTAGATGAAAAACTCGTAAATTGGATTTATTCTATGGTACATTTCCTTATTTCTTTTCTATTGAACGATGTGTTTTATTAGCGATTTTGGGAACTCCTTATGTTTATACTTTATCTTGATAATGTCTTTCAAATATATTATATGAAAAATTTGTCTAACCTATTTCTTGTCATTAGGTATTTGCTTGTCAGTGAAATAAGCCTTAAAAGTGTTTTATTAAACAGACTTATCAAGCCAATTTTATCGTATTCTTTCTTTATGGCCAGTAAGCTTAATAAACACAATTATCATCATTATCACAGTTAACATTAAGACTTATTGAATTATTTGTACAATGCAATACTTTTCGAGATGACCATGAAAATCATCGCTTTCTGTGCAATAAAAACCAAAAAAAGAATGCGAAATAAGCGTTATTTGTTATGATACTTACCTGACATTTAAGTTACATGTTCTACCTTTCGAACATAATACATTCTGCGTCTTTCATAATATTATGATCGTAAACAAAAGCCGGTTGTTCTCGATATTATTGTACCAGCTGCATCGGTTGGTAACATCAGAACAATATTGTTTAAACGGTAACTGTTTGTTCTGACTCAGATACGGTTATGATAATAAGATAAAAATATATCTTAGATAAGGTTCTATCAAAACATCGTGATTTTACATTTTTCCTACTTAGCTTCTATGAACTATATACGTATAACCATTTGTTTAATTTCTTGAAATAAGTAACAAGTTCTGAAAAAAATTACTTCTAAATTCTTATTTTTTTTAATAAATATTCTTTGAGAGTTTCTACGCCAATTTTGAAAAAGTCGTTACGATTTTTAAAGGAAAAATAATACTCGTAGACATAATAAACCTCTGACACTATTGCAAACACCCTATGTTCAGTGTTAGCAATTTTTTTTTTGATATATTTTGTAACATCAAATCAATGTAAACATTCAAAACGTTTTGTTCATTTAGTATGTCGCCACGTACGTAGCGATCGTCAATGTATCACACAGATACTTACTTATACTACAGAATCTTCATACAACCATAACTTTTTTATTTAGAATTTTTGGCGCCAATGGAAAGGTCCATTAACAGCGAGTAACATAGAGTCCTTTTTAATGCGATAACCGACAACAGACCTGCGGCGCCGCGGGCATAATCTAGTAGAATTATATATTTCAATTTCTTCAAGAACATAATTGATGTATAAAGATAGTTAAGTTAAGTACATCATGAGGTTCTAAAAAAATACTTATGAATGTTTAGGCCTGTTGGGTGCCAGAGGGTGGGGGTTCGGGTTCAACTCCTACCAAAGACAAATAATTTTGTTAATATCACGATCATTTAATGTAATTAATACATTAAGTTTTTGTAAACATTATATAAAATATGAGTACTTTGCTTTTCTGAATTTTGAAACCTCTTGATTAATCAGCTAAATATAATAGCTATCTAACATTTCCGACTTAAGTTATTACTAAATTCACTATTCCAATTGTTTATCATTGTGTCAAAATTATCTATGTTAACGTAACCTAACTAAAAACACATCGCACCTTTAAAGACAAACCGTTTCTAAACGAAAATATACAATTTTACACAGGAGCTAAAATAAGAAAAATGCAGGACCTTTTTGCAATAGCATTTAAGATCATGGTGGTTTGAGCCATTCTTTATGGTCATAATGATGGATATTTATTTACACTATAACATTAAATTCAGAAAAGCTATTTTTTTTTAATAGAACATTGTTAATTACGATTTTAAATTTTTATAGTAACACTTTTCCATTATTTTTTTTTTCAATTATGATTAATTATTGTAAAATCCCCATATAAATTATGTTACAAAATATTTAAAAAAATTGAAAACCGATTATAATAATGATTTTACAATACTACTAAATTGAAAATTGTAACTGGACAGATAAATAAAATAACACATTCTAATCAATGTTTTATTCTCATTTAAAACGCGAGATCCATACATTTCTTTGACATTATGGCACTTAAATCTTTAGCATTGCTAGGATGTCTTAATAATCAGTCTTTATTCAGTATCTAGTTTTAAACCACAGCAAGTTGTCACTAAACTTCCGTCAAACTTCCGTCATCACTCTTTAACGAACAATTCACAATTGGTATAGACACGATATTGCATTTAGCAAGCAAATCTTATTTAGTTTTGTAACGGTCAAAACCGACGCCATCTATGTCTAAAATTGGATTTTTTTGAACAGTGTCAAACTCATCGTATAGTTTACGTAGTTTTAAGAAAGATGGTATTAATAACTCAATTCTCCAAAAATTTCGTTTAGTAACGGTTTGTCTTTAAAGGTGCGACATGTCATTACATTATGTAAGAGCCTCTATCATATTCTGTAGAGGGTTACTCGGAACAAAAGCACGGTCAAGCAAAAGAAACGAAAAATAATGAACAAAAACAGGTTCCTATATGATTAAAAGCGAACTAACTATTCTGGACTCGTTTAGTAAACCTTTTATTCAAAACATGTAATGTCTGCGTGCTTCTGACATCCGGACACGCGGCGCATGGTTTGCGCACGTTCTTATACTATTACTAGCTGAGACCCGCGGTGTTACCCGCGTTTGTTGTTATAACCGCGGGCAACGCAATACAAATAAATAAAATTGGAGTGTCTGTTTGTAATATTAAAATAACCGCTTTTTACTAAATGCATGCGTATGTTTACACGGTACATATGCCAAAATAAAAATTTTTTTTATTTTTGTGTGTCTGTCTGTTTGTTCCGGGTAATCTCTGGAGCGGCTGGACCGATTTCGACGGGATCTTCACTGGCAGATAGCTGATGACATAAGGAGTAACTTAGGCTACTTTTTTTAGACTAGCTTCGCCCCGCGGCGTTGCCCGCGGTTATAACAACAAACGCGGGTAACACCCTGGGGGGTCCAGCTAGTACATAATAAAGTTAGAGTATTATATACATATATACCTACTCGTATTTGCATTGTGACCATTTTTTTGATAAAAACATTTCAAAATATTTACATCAGTTACTATTTTCTGTTTTAGTTTTTACGATATTCATAATATGTTCTATAAATATTAAGTTTGGTTTTAGTAATATGCTGTAGGTACTAATAAAAATAAATTATTCTCATACAAACATAAAATTTTTGTAGGTTAAGCAAATTAGGTACAACAAAAAGTGAAACAAGAAGATTGGTATCTTCTCGCAGAAGGTACATGCTCTGTTTGTAAGAGGCCTAATTTCATAATATTTTTTGTAAGGCTTCAACGGCATTACACGCGACTCCGACCTTTTCACGTTCCGTTTTTTCTAGGATGAACAGATTTTTACTTTGATGTTATTTAAAACTTATGAATTTTCGTTTTGTCCAGTTAAGTTAAATTATTATGATGTCACTGATTCGACAACACTAAAATCTATCTGTTATTCAATTCAGTATAAATCTAAATTGCTTTTTGTTTTGTGTTACAACCGTCTCTTATTACGAGTAATGTGATGTAACCGATCGAATAAAACAAAGGCCGTAAATTTCCACCGAAACGTTTCATAAACAAAATATATATTTAACCCCTTACCTGGATATTACATGCATCACATCACATCATCATATCAACAACCTTTACTAGTCCACTGCTGGACATAGGCCTCTCCCTAGAAAGGAGGTTTTGGCCTACTATATATATATATAATATGTGTATAATATAATCAATAATATATGTTGTTCTGAGTCTGGGGCCCGTATTTTAAAAGACGTCTCGAGTATCGGTCTTAAGCATCGACCTTATTATAGAACGCGTTTTAAGTTTAACTCAGTTGAAACTAATCTCAAGCATTGATTTGAGCTTACAGTCTATTTTCAATTACGTTTAAGCATAATCGACATTATTATTCTGTATCACACAGCTAATTTTATTTAAAAACAACTTTTACAAACATTACTTCTGTAAATTTGGCAAGTGTAGCAACGGTGTGTGTGTAGCAACGTGTGGTGACGGATTAAGAATACAGAGTGTTACCACCCCTATTCATCCCGTGGGTGTCATAAGAGCTGACTAAGGGAAAACTACGCAGAACAACAGCACTGCAGAGAGAAGGAAAACTTGACACAAACTCTATACCAACCCGTCTCGCCAGCGTGGTATAGTAGGCCAAAACCTCCTTTCCAAGGAGAGGCTTATGACCAGCAGTGGATTATTAAAGGCTGTTAATGTGATGATGTGATGTGTAGCAATGTAAACAAATTAACAATTTAAATGTGAATTTAGGTCAATTGAATATCAATTAAGGTAAATTAGAGTGCATTGAATATCTTTGTCAAGTAATTTTTCTTAAATAAAGTAAAGTAAATCTTTCGTAATTATTCAGAAAGAAATAATCGTAAAACACGTACATTTCCCCAAAAAATCCCTAGAGATCAATGCTTGAGACTAGTTTCAGCTTGCCTCACGTAAATAAAGATCACATCTGTGAAAATCTATACTTGAGTGAAAATTTCAACTTAAACATCGTCCTAAAATAAGTTATTACTCACGCGAGTATGGATCGGTGAATCTTGTTTTAAGTGATGTTCAATAATAAAATATCTTCTTAAAATAAGTTTTAAGATTAGATTCACGAATGAGACATCTTTTAAAATACGGATCTGGGTGTTCGTTGTGTCCGTTTCATGTATGTTTGTAAAGTCCCCCGCGCCGCACGTTTAATCCTCCTCTTAATGCGGGAGCTATCTTTAACAAAACAAAGAAAGAAAGTGTGACATATGTCGTCCATTTTAGAACGTTATTAATTAAACAATAATAAATCATTCAATCAAACATTATTAGAATATTAAATACGAAATTAAAAATCTAAATATTTAGAAAAACTAATAAAATCAATCAATCAATTCAATAAACGTAATTGAATTTGATTATTTCCTTAGTATATTCAATAAACAAAACATCACGTTATGAAACGGTGTCCTCTTAGCGAAAGCGTTATTAATTATTTAGCGATGATAAATCGAATCTACCTTGACGCTGGCCTAGAACGAATTTGTTGAAATGAGCCCCACCCTCTCTGTTTTATTGAAAACGTATTCTGATATATTATCAACAAATTTAAAAGCTAACGGGATAATAATGGTCGAGTGATTATTTTTATATTAACACATATATTTATTAAAATGTGTTTACTACTGTGTAAAATTACTGATGTTCTTTAACATCATATTTACTAAGTAAATGTCTTAGAAATTATTGATACTGTCATAATTTGACAGACTGTTTCTCATGTACAGTTACGGATATTCAGAGGATTTATTTTTTTATTTCTAGTAGTTCCATGAAGCCAGTTCCACATGGTACTGAAGTAACCTTAAAAATGCTATTTTTGTACCATTTGTTCCATACAATTTTATACTACTTTTACAGCTGATATTAATTAAATTAAAATTATATTATTTTCTTTTTTTTTTCAAAATGACTAATGTAAGTCTGGGAAAACTACTGACAGTTAGAAAAACAAATGACATAATGACACATATAACAAAACTGTGAGAGAGGTGATATTGTACATGGCAAATAAATAAATAAAAAAAACTAAAGCCAAACTTTCATCCAAATTCGAGCCAATATGCTACATTGTCTGTCTTCGTAGCTGTAATAGACGCCGAAATATGATTTTTAAAATTCTTGTCTGTCCGTCTGTTGTGCCCGATTCACGTTAAAACCTCTAGACAAATTTGAATGAAACTTTGAATTTAGGTTAACTGTAGTCCTGTGGAGAATATTTGGTACATTTTATCACGCAATTACTCAAAGGGACTGGGCAGCAAGTATTTGGAGTTTGTATGAAAAGTCGGTATTCTTGCTGCTATGGATATGAAACTTAGATTAAAATATTCTTCTGAAAATGATTTTTTTTGTAGCACACGAAAACAAGGACAAGGGTTTCATGTCTTACATAAAACAAATGTCACTGGAACTTCATGGAACAATTGGTTATAATTTCTAATAGCTACTAGTTCCATGTGGGTTGCAAAAGTTCCAGGTGGAACTGGCTATATGGAACTACTGGGAATAAACCGATTTGTAAGACTATACAAATAAATCAGAACTACCATTTGTGATGTCACAAACCGGGTTTAGTACTATTTAAAATTATGTTATATGATGCTGGAGTAAACATGAATTTACGTCCATGTTTGTCACAACGCGAGTAATTAGCCTTCAAATTAAAAAGTAATTGCGATATTGATTACTATGTTCTAGAATGTGTTGTTATTTATTACAATCATCATTGTATATGTTACTAATATGCATTTTTTATTTAAAAGACAACTCTCGCATTAGGAATAAGAATATCCTGTGTCGCGGGGGACTTTACAAACATACATGAAACGGACACAAAGAACACCCAGACTCAGAACAACAGTTTGTGGATCACACAAAGTGTAGTCCCATGTGGGGATCGGAACCACAACACTTAGCGTAGTAGTAAGCGGCGTGGTGACCGCTTTACAAGTACGCTATCCGTGCAGTCAATTTTACTTGTAGTGTACCTTCGCCTTTGCCAGAACCATATCTATCTGAAGTTTTCTATTTCGTACTTACACTTTATATATGTACTTATCATTAACTCTCGCATCCATGAGACTATGTTCGAACAATTCGTATTCCGAAATTCAAAACACTTAATCACCACAGCAATAAGTACAATCGAGATCTTATAAATACTTTCTATATTTCCTAAAGGTCATTGACACTAAATATTGACTCTGTAAAAAAATATTGTACTAAGTTATCTAAATTGTCAAAATATTTATTATTTCCGGTACATAGCGCGTTCATGTTCCGGTTCGCGTGGCGTTTTTTATTGCGTACCTATTTTCACGATTTATATCTCTTATAGCTACTGTGTTAATATAAGCTTAAAATGCCTTTTAACTAATTTGAAAAAAGGAGATAGAGTTGATAGAAGTAGAAGATAGTAGTAAGTCCAGAAGACTGACATCGCAATTTTCCTGTTAGAATAAATAAGAGTGAAGCGAAAAAGAAAAGACAAATGTTTTATAATTATTTGATGAAATTAGAAAGAAAGGTAAGAAAGAAAAACAAGTGCTACTGGGTTCAGTTTAAATAATTTTTTTTTCTAATATATAATAACTATTAAAAATATCTTTTCTCTGGATTAAAAATTTTTTTGGCATAAACTGTTGCTATGTAATAGTTTTTATCACTAATCACTCGTATAAATCAAATACATAAAACATCAAACAAAGGCGTGACCTTTCGTGACGCCTTTGTCAGGGAAATGCGCAAAACATGATAAATTGTATTTTGGAATCAAACGAAATATTCACTCTAGGAAAATTACGTAGGCTGAATTGATGGTGTAAAGAAAACTAGTGTAAAGAAACCAATAATGAATTCCAATATCTGTAATAATATTCTTCGACGTATTATGTATGACCTGGGCCCAAACTGGGCAGTGCACTATGTAGGATGCAGGTATGCAGAGAACACGGATTTAGATGATATGACGATATTGCATTTATATTGGCTAAAATTACCCATAATGTTGTTATTATATTGTTGAAAATTTGTTTAAATGCATACAAAATACCATAAATGGGGAGGATGCAGGACTATTTGTAAATAATTATCATAATAATATTCTACCACATTCATACGGGTACTAGAAAACTGATACATATATACAATATTTACTTTTTTCTTGTTAATACATATATACTTTTTTCTTATAAATACATACATATTATACATAGACACACCCAAACCAAATCAAACAATAAATGTTCATGAACACAAATGTTTGCATGGAGCGGGAATTGAACGCGCGGCCTTTGGAATAGCCGTCTGTTACAAAAACACTACGCCATCCGGTCGCCTGTAATAACAATAGGTGTGGTTCTATTAAAAAAAACTTGGTTTTACAAAAATATAACGTTGTGTTAAAACAACTTATATTCACTGACTACTTTTTAATCGGAATTAAGATTATTCGTAATATTCATTATATATCTTAGCTACTTCCTAAGCCCTGTTGTTAAGTTTTTCATAGAACACTTTGTCTGAGGTATTTTAAAAACGGTGACTGTTAAAAAAGCGTCGAAGTCGACTAAAAGTAAATAAATCCATAAAGTGTACGCCTTAACATTAAATTTTTATCTTTTTAACATATACTAAATATTATTTAAAAATAGTATTTAGCAAAATAAATAACCTATAATAAAAAATAAATAAAAAAAGACAATCTTTTTTAAAAATATAGCAGAGAACATTACAAAATGAACAATGCCTTGCCACGCGAGCGATTCAAGGACGGCAATCGTTATGAAGAAAGCTATTACAATAATATTTTAAGTCGTGTCTTGTTTGTACTTAAATTAAAAGGCATAGTAACCGATCATTTAATATCGCGTGTTATGTCTGAATCCTTTTGATGCGATTCTTACATAGTCTTACATAGACTGAATTCCTATCGTGATTATTTATTAAGCAAATCACCGTTTCCTATGGCACATACAAAAATATTTATAAGCAATCATTTTCAAAGCAAATATTTACCAATATTTAGCATTGACATTTACCAATATTTAGCATTTAACGGAGCATTTGCAGATTTACCAACTATAAAGGTAGTAGTCGATTTGCTAACTTTTAATTTCACCTTGGAAGTAAGAATCAATACATCTTTTAGAAATAATGCGATCAGAATGTGTAGAACCTGTAAAGTATTGAACAACATTTTAGTAACTTTGTCACGGCGTGTTACACTGCCATCAATCACCCCTACAATTGGTTTAAATTCTTCGAAATGGCAGCTGAACATTAACACGACCGAAACTCACAGTTAACTGGTGAATTTACCTTTCAGTTTAAACTTCGAACAAAAGCCATAGTACTACTTTTGGTGCACATTGATTGTATTTGGGATAATTATGTCTAAATAGGTTTTAACATATATAAATAAGTTTTTAGTTAATTCTTGCAGTTATCCCCTTTTTTTTTCCGTGCGGAAATCCCCTCGGATACCTGTCGGTGGCATGTCGGACTTGCAGTTATCCCCTAGCATAATTTATAATAGAATAACAATAACTGAAATTATAAAAGCCCATGAGTACTACACATTTTTTTTCTATCTTAACTATTTTTTTCTTTTATGGTAAAACTGAACTTCAACTGGAAATGTTTCTATTTACAGTTTTAAATATTCCTGACCGTCCGTGTTGCGACGGATTAAGAATACAGAGTGTTACCACCCCTATTCGTCCCGTGGGTGTCGTAAGAGGCGACTAAGGAAGCAAACTACGCAGGACAACAGCCTGCAGAGAGAAGGAAAACTTGACACATCCCTATACCAACCCGTCTGGCCAGCGTGGTATAGTAGGCCAAAACCTCCTTTCTAAGGAGAGGCCTATGTCCAGCAGTGGACTAGTAAAGGCTGTTGTTTATGATGATGATGATGACCACTTTAGTCCACCTACAATGAAGTATTGCAAAATAGTATCATCAAACTCTGAGTTAAGGGCGGAGTTCCCGTGGTATCGCAGTACTTCGGAACAAGTTAACAACGAGTGTTTTTTATAACACCTACGCAGTAATATAAATCCTATTAGGTACATAACGTACCTTTTTTTTTTTTTTTTTTTTTTTTTTTTTTCCGTGCGGAAATCCCCTCGGATACCACCTGTCGGTGGCATGTCGGACTCGAACCGACTAAAACCGCACGCCTTCGCCGGGTACTAATAGCCGGGGAACCAGGTATACCCTAGAAAGGAAGGCCCTGGTGAGGTACATAACGTACCTGAGACAAACTAAACCCACTCTTACAGGCATTTATTTCAGTTACATACATTTACGTCTCAAGTAATCAAAAATATAATTATAAAATTATTACTTATAAATATAAATTAACGTTATGAATGAACGTGTAGTGTCGGATTAAGAATACGGAATGTCACTACCCCAATTCCTCCCGTGGGTGTCGTAAGAGCCGACTAAGGGCACAAAACAACGCAGGACACCAGCACTGCAAAAAGAAGGAAAACTTGACACAAACCCTATACCAACTCGTCTGGCCAGCGTGGTATAGTAGGCCAAAACCTTCATTCTAAGGAGAGGCCTATGTCCAGCAGTGGACTATTAAAAGCTGTTGATGTGATGATGCGATGAACGTTATGAATAGGTATTCTATACCTTTAAATTATCTGACGTTTTGATCATGTTGCATTGAACGAAGTGAACAGGCCGCGGCGGATTGGCGGATTAATGACTAACCCTTTTTAGTAATAATTCTCATCAACAGCCTTTAATTAGTCCACTGGCTGCCTTAGAAAGCAGTTTTTGGTCTACTATAATACGCTGGCCAGACCCAGGGTCGGTATAGGGTTTGTGTTAAGTTTTCCTTCTCTTTACAGTGCTATTGTCCTGCGGCGTTTGCTTCCTTAGTTGGCTCTTACGACACCCACGGGACAAATGAGGGCGGTGGCACTCCGTATTCTTAATCCAGCACCACACGGATTTATATTCATATTATTATATCATGAACCGTAAAACTTTAAAACTTAGTAACTCAACTATAGGCAATATCACTATCACTAAATATTTAATCTTTTATAACCGTATACATTATAAACGTACTACTTCCAGTTCAAAATCAATATCATTTTCCTTTTTAGATATTGTTCCTTGAAGTGTTGGAATTATTTATAGTGGAGTCATAAATAACTGTGACGCGTGCGTGTTGAAGAAAACTCAGGAAATAGGACGGTTGAGGTGCGATCGTGGCCGCTAACTGGCGATCCGTTATCTTTAAGTAGGTATACAAAGAGGCGTGTACGACATAAATGTTTAAGCTATTACGTTTTTATATAATTATATTTTTGTTACCATTATTATGTAGTTGTCGTAGTTAGGTGGTTTATTCATTAGAAGACAGAAATATATTTATTTGTAAATACAGTAAATAGTTCCTTCTTATTTTTTATTATTCAGATTTTTTATACGTAAGTTTAATGTTCCGGATTCAGAATATACTTTTTGTGACATCATTGATTTAAATTCATTAGTTTACAATGATAGTTGACTAGCATAACATAAGAAAGTGAAACAAAAGTGTACCATACTGCTAACTTCCTTGAAGATTGAGATATTGTATTTTATATAAAACTAGCCTTTGCCCGCGGCTCCGCTCGCCTCTATATTAGTTATCTCGGTATAAAGTAGCCTATGTCCTTTTCTCAACAATCAAAGTACATATCTCCTTGCCAAATTTCATGAAAATCGATTCAGCGGCTAGCCGTGTAAGCGTGATAAACAGAGTCACTATCGCATTTTTAATATTAATGGGGATGTATTACGAAATCAATAGCTATTATGCTCATGCTCAAAGTCTTGTCTCTTTCGTATAATGTTAGGCTATGTGTAATAATAGATATAAGCAAATGAATTAGAGTTATATAGAAATGTATGTGTACCAACACCTACCTACATACACATATTAAATTTTCAATATATTCAATCAATTCTGTAATGTTTACCGAACAAATTTTCTCGATCAAACATCACCTAAAACTGGTAAATACTACAGAATCTAGTTTGCATCGGTACCCAATACTTGCGTTCCAATATTTGCATTTCCTCTGGAACATCATCGAAATTCATGGAAGTATAATATTGGTATATTTGTTCGACAAATATGATGTTGTCGTCACCTCTGACTTCAATGTTACACGTGGATATTTTTATGCGAAATCTTAGGAAAGTTCAAACGAGTTTTGTTTGTGTATCAGAAAATAAACTTGTTTGATCATACAACATAAATCTATACGATTTTAATCCTCTTTCATGCGTCCAGATGTTCATGACTATGCAATGTAGGGACATCGTAGATATATTTTAAAAATCTTAATATTAAACCGACGCAATACAGCAGCCTTACTACCATATAAAATTGTTAACAAAGGTATGCGAAGACCAGCCTATGTTAACAACTTTATATAGACTCAGATATTATTTAGACTAGAAGTTCTGTAAAATATGTTAGTGAATTGGCCTAATGGATAAAACTCCTTAAATAGAGATAAAAAAACGACGAAATTCTCATTTTAGCATTGTGACTAAAGCAAAAAGTGTGTATACTAGTTACAGTTAAGCCATTTCTCGAAATATGTATCTGCTGTGCAGAAACTCATGATCACAGCTGCTGTGTTTTGTGGTGTAAAGTTTATTTACAATATTGTCTTTTATACGGTACAAAAATTATTATTATTGCGGTTCATACGTCTGTTATTTATTATACATATTACAGTAAATACTAGAATTTATGTTTGCAAAATTAAATTTACTCAGTGCAATAATCAGTCTATGACCAAAGTGACAGACAATCGAGAAAAAAAAATGTGTCTAATCTTCATTACATACATATTTTTTTCTGTATAAATAATATACGAGTTTAGTGTTAGAAAACCAGATATCGTAATTTCTTTGTAACATACTTAAGCTTAAAGCTATCGCTGAGGAATTTCTTAATCAATATAGAGATTAAATGCGTAACAATCAATTATTATTGTGTCAGAAACACTGAACAGATCTACAAGTAAATGACGTAACGTACAGCAAACCTCAGGATTAAAATAGAATTGATGAGACTATAAATAATTATATCAATACATGCAAGACGCAAAAAATGTATCGAACCCTTAAACAGTCAAGTCCTCAGCGTCAATGACCTAATATAGCAAACCTACCTAATACCTACTATTTGTAAAGGTTCAAAACCATGTTCCGCGCTTACACCACACAGTTCATTAATATTTGAATAGACTATCGAGCCGACGATTAACTTTACTTGACATTGAGTAAACATAATAACACGAAGTGGATATGAGGTGTCTACACACGACGACAGCTCACTACACTTGTTAAGCAAAAATTTTTTTTTGCCTGATATGTTCTAGATCACAGCCTTTTTGTATGTTTGATGAACCACATTGAAATGAATGTTTTTATTTGAGAATAATACTAGTAGGTTACATCCTGCTAAGCTAAGATTAAATACTTTTGTTCAGAATGTTATTAATATTATTTTTAATAATGGAAATATATTAATGTGTTTTATTAATTCTAGATGCTCTATAATTATCCCAAAATTGTTTCGCATTACTTAAGTTAAACCAATTGCATCACATTATAATATATTTCAGTGCCAAACATTAGAGGACGCGGCGGGGTGTAATTTTAGCAAAATGACAACCCAAATCTCAGTTTATTGTTTCAAACGCCATTATTTAGGAGATTAGAGCGGCTAAGGCTCAGTAGCTCAGAGATTTCAATTTGCAGACTATAATAGGTACAGCCGACAATGTACGTGCTCATTTTGAGACAGTTTACCTTATATAATACAGTGTTAAACCTTTGTGAAGTGACTCTGAAGGGACTGCCGGGTACATTGTTTGTATAAAAGTTATTGATGAATAAGATTACATCCCATCTATCTACAAGTACTATATAGTTGTGGTTTACAGTTAATTTAGATATCTGATAGTATTTAGGTCGAATGTCTATGGATGCTAAGTTCAGTAGCCAAGGACAGTTTTACATCGAAAGGTATGCAAATTAGACTTACATAAATTAACCTGATGGACTGATGGTAGCTGGAGCCAGAATGTGCTAGAGTGGAAACCGTGATTAGGCCAACGGAGTCTAGGGCGTCCTGTCGCACGATGGACCGACGACTTCAAGAAAGTGGTTAACAGCGGATAGATGCGGACTGTCTAAGAATGGGATAGTTGGAGCTCCTCGGGGTAGGTTTTCGTTCAGGAGCGGACAGTAACAGCTGAGCTATCGGTACTTACTAAACCATTTAAGTACTAAAAGTTGGGCTTTAAGTACCAAAACTTGAACTGCAGTTTATAGACTGTTGGAGAAAATAACTTTCAACTAATAAAATGGAATTTCCATTCCATTTCTAGAAATTTATGACAGGAGATTTTTCTTATGGTACTGTGACTAAACAAGCTGGCAAGTTACCTGATAAGTTACGGAAAGTGACTATCGCCGCCCATGAACGTCTGCAACTCAGGAGTCACAAACGCGTTGCCGGCCTTTTAAGAAGAAGTACGCTCTTTTTTTTGGCCACGTCATTGTCCGTTGCTATCCACAGCTCATCTACAGTGCAGCTGGAGGGGTCCAGTGGACGAGAAAGTAAATGTGGCATGGTTTGCATTGGAGAGCCACATACACAGCTCGTTTGCTACTGGTCTATGTAGCCTAAATTGGCCATGTTGCTCTAGCAACGACCAATCTGCGTTCGTAAGCGATTAAGTGATCTCCATGTTGGCCATTGCAGTCGGTGTCCAGATTTTATGAAGTATTGATGAAACCTGCCGGGACAGGATGTTTAGCTGACAACACTTGCGATCAACTCAAATTATCAAAATTTGAGTTGATCTCAGAAAGCTTCTTCGGCTTTTTAGGCGAGCAAGAGGTATTTGTGCTCGTATAGTGGGTGACGGGGATCATTTTCTTGGTTTTGTTATTTCCAATGCACAAGCTATCTCTCGCCGGATGTCTAGAGGAGCAAATATATGCTGGCACCGATATATTAGATCCATCATTTGAAAATCTAAAAGGACACATATTTATGCGAATGATTTTTTTTCTATAATTTATTTTTATAATAAAAAACGGTTTTGATATGGGTGGGTAATGATAGAGAATAACTAAAATTATAGTCAGTTATCGTCATCATTATCATCTTTCTGCTATTTTCGCAATTTTATCTGAAGTCGGAATAATTTATAACTGTTGTGGCAAAATGCATTTAGGCCGGCTCTGCCGAAGTGAATTTTGACTACTCACGGAAAACTCGGTTTACAGGTTCAAGATTAGTCTACAAATTCGAACTAACGAAAATTATTTTTATCTGTTATTCAAAATGCAGTGGAAAATAGTATGACTTATATGAATTAACTGTTGAGCATCGAGCTGTATTATAAAATTACATTTTGTTTGTTAACCCAAATTATGCGATGTCACGTACCTTTGTAAAGAAGAGTTCATTGGGTCAATGAGTAATGCTGCAATTACTGAAGAGCCAATTTCGTATTGTATAATTTAGCAATGATTTTATTTTATGAAAATTATATACATCTTTCTGTGCTTTATAGTATTATTAATAAGTTAACGTAAAGAAGAAGGAAGGAATATTCTTGAACTATTTTTACTATTCAGTGGCTTTATTTTTCACAGTTATTCATTAATATATTTTTGAAGTGAAGATTTATTTAAGTGCATTGCTCATTTTTGAACAACAAACAATAAAATGTATTGTATGTTTTAACAAAAAACACATTTTTGAGATGGGAAAAACCATTGTACTCGCGACACTTTTACCGTTATGATAAAGAAAGTCTAAAAATGTTGTTTACATAGTATTTCAACAGTATTTCAATTCTTTATGTTTAGGATCTAATCATAAAGTTTGAAAAGAAAAAAATATTAGTAGAGTTTCACATATTTTAAATGAGTTTCACTTATTTAAAACCTTTTTTTCGATTGCACTAGTTCTTGCATAGTGCCTTTCTCAAGCTAATCAATCATTTCTCCATACCCTATTTCCTTAGAATTTTTTGTAAAAGAATATGAAATAGTATACCTAGTAGAAACTATTAAATAAATAACCTTAATAAATTGTTTGGATAATTTGCATACGTGAAAATTCTTAACACTGGGCTTATAATGAACTTTTTGTTCTAACGAATGCTGCTTAATTTTAATGTATACAATCTGGAATTAAGTGATTGAATTAATTATTAACCTTTAAAAGGTGATTCCTGGATTATTTTTCCTTTCGTTAGTGCGGTTTTTACAGTATTTGACTACGCGAAATATGTTGTATATTTATATGTTTTCGCCGCGTAATGGCTTTCTCTGTCTTGATTTTTGCGACTATGAGGGACACAGTTTTTTGTTAGGGAGACTTTGTCCGACTTTTTTATACGTCCATGTTTATTGTCTACACAAAGCTTAAAGAAACCGTAATTCTGGCCTAATACAACATCTTTTAAGAATTACAGATTATTAATACAAGTCAAGCAATTGGATCAATGTCTCGGGTTCATTATTATAGTATACTCTCTGAAAAATACGACGTTACATTGAACAGGTATGCAAAGTATCTACATTCTTTTGGTAAGGAATGTTCGATGTCCCGGAAAACCAATTTGACCTTTTACCTGTATCCAATTTATAAATACGCGATGGAATCTCATTACGACAGACGATTTAAAAACTATTTAGAATATTTATTTCGCCAATAAGGATACCTAATATTTAGAATTTCTTATACAAATTTTTGTTTATCGCTTTATAATTTAATTTCATACCAACCACAAAATGGTTGTATAATTTGAAAGTAATTGTAACATTTGCGTTACTTGTAAATCTATGTAATGAAATCGGAATTTATCGTCACTCTGTACACACACAAATTTTCGCTTCGCAAACACAATTGTTGTAATTCGATTGAAAGGAAAACAAAAGGAACCTACCTAAAATTAACACCCAAATACTTTTAAAAGAATATGTCTATTAGTTGTTTTTATTATTTTATGTAGCTTGTTAGTCATTGTCAAATATTTGAGATGAATGATGATGAATTTAAATAATAATAATAATATCCTACCGCATTCACACAACGCCATCTAGTCCCAAACTAAGCAGAGCTTGTACAAAAATACATATATACTTTTTTTTTGTAAATACATACATATTATACACAGAATCACCCAGACCAAATCAAACATTAAAAGTTCATGCACACAAATGTTTGACTTGAGCGTCAATCGAACCCGCGACCTTTGGAATAGCAGTCCGTTACACGAACCACTACGCATCCGGTCGTCGATAGTTGATAGTTCAAATAGCTTTGTTAAAATATTTCAAAAGACGAAGATTACAAAAGTTTCTTCGATTATCTTGAATACACAGGCGTCATTTCCGGCTACCCTAAATACTTAAATATTATACAGTTAAAAGACACAGTTATAGACAGGTGCATCCAAAAACCGTCCCAAATTGACCACAGAGTGTTGATATATATTACCTATAGATATGAACGGCCAATTACGGAATATGAAATTTTCGCCGTTGCAAATTGGGTTTGGCGCGCATTTGTCACGTCGTAGCTTGCCAGACGTGATGGAGTCATGACAACTGTGTAAAACTGTATCAGAACAATAGTGTAAACTCTACTAATCAGGTCCCGGTTAAAACAATTCTCTTTTGACCGGGTCTGATTAGTAGGTCGGTAAATACGGTTTAGTTAATACTAATGTAGTTAATAAATCTGGTCCGGAAAACGGTTAGGTTTATTGGAATAGTAACTGTAAGAAGAAAAAAAGTGAAATAACATTATTCAGCTGGTAGGAAGGACCCCTGTTGTTTGAGATAAAACAATTTCTTACTTTTTACCGCACTTTTAAATTTTACTACGAACAACATGTCTTGATTTATTCTATAGCCCATGGGTTGAAGGCATTGGAAGACCACTATTAACTTTATGACTAGAAACCCTAACATTAATTCCTGAATCGCAAAACTGACGACACACTCCTTTATTTTATATTGAAGATGTCCGATATGTAGTTGCGAATAAAAGTATTTTTAAGATATTTACCGGTTTGTTGCGAAGTCTTTTTTTCTTTCTTACTTATGGGTCTAGAAAGAAAACGAGTTGCACGACAAAACCAGTGATCGTCGTGCATAACTTAAATCTTTTATTTACGTAAACAAGAGAGAATTGGCGGATTGGGTTTTCATTGTTTTGTTTTATATCTAGACCAGTATAACTTGAACTGTGGTTTTAACCAAGTGTGGGCAGACCCCGAAAGGCATACAGTGGGTTTGGGTGTTTTCTATCTATAATATGTATGTATGTACAAAATAAAAGTACATATTTAATTTAATGCCAGTATTCTATCAGTCAATCTGTCTTTCATAGTACAAGGTCTACTTAGTTTGAAACTAGAAGGCGTTGTGTGTCAGATGTCCTCAAAAAAGAATGCGGTATTTTTCTGTGTTTAAGTGAACGTGCTAGCATTATTATGAGTAATGTACCTGTATATATTCTGATTTAGACAGTCTGGAAGCAATGTATAGCATCCATTTATACCACTTATTTTTGTGTTACGATTTATTTGCGTTATATTTAATGTATGTAATAATGATAATAAAGTATTTTTCCAGTAACATCTCAATAATTCAAACAATGGCAAAGATAAAGCACAGTACATAAAATTTTGTTATTTATGTATAAAGTCTATCTACAGAACTTCGATTTCGCCTAGTTCATGGGTTTTAAAATATTGATGGCTGTCGCTCTGCATAAAAAAATTAAGTTCAGCTGTGTCGTAGTAGACATAAAGCCGATAAACCTATAACCAAGTTTGGTAAAAGGCTCGGAGGATGAAACATTTGGGTTATGTGAAAAAATAAAAAGTATTTTGAATTTATGAATTTAGTAACTTCAATTTTAAACCCTGCTATAATTATCCCTTTCACTTACGAATAAATCTACTTACCTTACAGAAAGGGGTCACACGACCATATACAATATAAGGTTATACTCGGTTTATAGTCTTTGCCCCTTCCTGGAACCATTTCCCATGTATTAATCCTATTGTAAATAATTTCCATAGCATTATTTTAAATAAAGCTAACAATTTGTCAAATTTTATAGCAAAGGATGGACTGTGACGGTATTAAATTATCATTCCTCGACACACAAATCACAGTAGGCCAAAACCTCCTTTCTAAGGAGAGGCCTATGTCCTGCATTGGACTATTAAAGGCTGTTGATGTGGTGTGATATGAACAGACAACTACGATGTCTAAATGTGTGTATATTTACAGATTCTCACGTATCTGTTAACAAATTGTAATCTACCAATTCTATCTAGTTAAATATAGCATTTTCACTATCTGTGTTGTTAATAATGGACACTATGAACATTTTAAGTGGTTTGATGGGTATTTTTATAGCAACTTGATAACAGCTTAAATTCCATTCTATTAAAAATGTAACAAGATTAGACAAAATATCCCGTATAACTTATTATTACTGACCCAGACTTACAATCAGTAACAATCCACACATAAGTGGGTGCCATACTTGAGTATGATAAGCTCCCAACTCCATGACAAGTTAACAAAATTATCAGCTACTTCGTATTATATTTACACCAACCTACTCGTATGTAACACTCTGGGAATCAATTTAAGTACACAGCTACATTTACTAGTTGATAAAAAAATATGCTACCTGGGTAAGCATATAAAACTGTGAATCGAAAACACTTCTGCCCAGTGGTCCCGAAGGCCATCGAATCATAATTTCTGAACCTTTCGATTGCGGCTGGCACATTTACCAGGGCATAACTTTGAAGATTTGCCTGTGAAAGGGTCAGGTCCAAGCCTCAATTACTCCGGGGGTCGATTTTGTGTGAAGTTCATGCAAGCCGGACATGTTAGTAACGAGAATTTGTGGTGGCGACACGAGCCAAACTTATGTGTATACCGCTCGATAGGCTTTGGTAAATTATTAGGGCATATAAAACTACTGATCTTTGCTAAAATAGTGTGGTTTGATAACGTTTAGAGATCGCCATTGTTCCCATTTGACAAGTTCTTGCTTATGTTTCCCTATCAGGAGGACGGTTCGATTTCCAAAACCGTAAAATTATTATGATGGGGTTTTCAGTTACAGCACGGAGTATGATTTACTTGGTAGACGACAATCATTATTATGATAATTTCAGTCATGCACTGCTAGACATATCACACACCTGAATGAATTCCAAGATCACCGACTTACCTCCACCTGTCACTTGCCAGTTTGTGGTCTCTCTCTCCACTTTTTCGGGTCTATCAGCCATCTACTCTAGTGGATTCTATAAGGACATTCTCAGGGAACATGTTGAACCTTTTACAAATGTATGAAAAAATACTTGACATTAAATCATCTACGCACTGAGTTACCAATTGTTATTTCTTTTAATAATTTATTATTTTAGATCCTTTTTGCTAATTGTAGTTATTTAAGTTATTCGCATTATCTAATTTGTCAAAAATGATATAAGATTTTAAAACCTCAGCATAACAATGTCATTGTTTCTTACCCAATACGCAAACGGACCAATCACAAAAACAAGTGTAAATCATCCTAAGTTTTTATCGGTCCCGGACTGTTGCGCTCCCACCTGATGTCCTGTTATGGTACAAATTGATAACCGCTTTTACTATATCGGGTGTAAGGGCCATCGTAACGAATACTGAAATAGTGTATTCAGACTATAATTCTGAGTCTAAAACCATTGGATTTTTCTGCCAGAAAGTTGAACTTTTTATGCAATCAGCTGTCAAAGGTACAGGTCATTTCCCGTAGGTATCGCGCAAAAGTAATAACTACACGTGAATTCCGTGCAAACAGTCTACGCACACTAACACAAGTTGGCAGCCGGAGGGGAGGCCCCGCGCGCTTCAGCTGTTTAACTAATCACATTGCAGTTATTGACAGGTATTTGACAGGTTTTTTTTTCGGTAAAGTGTTATGTTTATTGTCATATCATTTTTAACCAAAAAAAATGGAAAAATTCCAATGATTTTCGACTCAGAATTATGGTCTAAGTACACTTATATTTTAGTATTCGTTACGATATCCCTTACAACCTGTATATAACTGACATAGCCGGTACTCAATAAAATCGCAAAGGTGTAAAGAGTTACATTCTCAAGTTTTTTGAAGTAAAAACTTCAAAAAATGGCATTTTTGAACAACAAACACTAGAATGTGTTTTTTGAGATGGGAAAAAAACCATTGAAATCGCGTCACTGTTACCGTTACCGACAGCTATGTATATAAGTATCTACATATATTGGCCCCGTTTACATGAGAGTTGAGTTTGTGTTGAAATACATTGATAATATAAAATAGATAATAGAAACATATTTCGAATCGAAAAAAAACACTTGAGGACACTCCCGGAGTGCCACTGTTTTTTTTTATAAAAGACAACTCTGGTTTAGGAACTTATGCCTGTGTAGCAGGGGAATTTACAAACATACCTGTAATGGACATAAAGAACACCCCGACTCAGAACAACAATTTTTTAATCGCACAAAGTCATCGAACCTACAATAATCCGCGCAGTAGGAAGCGGCGTGGCGACCGCTTAAACCACTACGCCATACGTGTAGTGACAATTATGTATGTGATAAAACAGCAACACTGTCAGACTTAAAGTTATTTTAGGCATTCTAATTCGCCACTCATAAATTTCGTGCTTTGTTATCATAACCCTTTAAGGTAGACTTTCAAAACAAAAACGTAGCAGTAACTTTTAAAAATTACCACGATCCGGTAAATGTTTGTATGTTCTATTCATAAAATATAGGGGTCTTACCACTAATGTACCAACTAGACCGAGGAGAGCCACCACAAACCCATTCCGCGTATTATGATACAGATAAAGCTTTATTTATGGCGATCCTACTACCAGAGACAATGTGGAAGTATGTTTATCTTTGACCTTAAAGAAGGTGTAACGGTAATAAAAAATAAAAACTTGAAGTTCTAAAGAAAATACAGGTATATCATCTTGCTGATTATATCTTACTTTTTTGAACTGGTTTGCTTGTAATTATAGTTAACAAAGAGAAAAATATTTTTTTGATCGAGAAAAATATCGGCAGCTTTTTTAATTGTATAAGATTTAAATATAACTACAGCTGCCTGATCCGATAAAGTGTGTAGAAACATCTTGTAGGTTCACAGGAAGGCAAACTAATCACTGAGGCACCACTATTTTTAGGCGTCACCCTCCCGGGGTTTATGATTAGGCAATACGCCTAAATTATCTAAACTGACTAAAAACGCACTGTGTGCCTTACTAAACCTCAATAGACATGAGCTTATGAATTTTACTAAAACATCCGATCCTTTCCTAACGTCTACCACCATTTCACGGTAAACCTCTCCATTGTGTGAACTTCGACTTGCGGCAGCATGAGGCTCTTGGAGGCGAACACTCATGTCAACTCCTATACAATCGTGTAACAACCTGTAACTTTAAGTCAACTGACTGCATTTTGTTATCTATTTTCCCTTATATTAAGAAATACACTTCTAATAACTATAAATGTTAGTATTTTCTTATTTGTTTTGTATAGAAATTAAACAAAAAATCACATTGTGTTGTAGTAAAATCGACCGTCAACCGATATCCCAATTAAGTGTAATCTTCAAGCGATTTCTTCTTATAACGGTAACCTGAATACTATTTATTCTTATTATCTTCTTTATTAAATCTTATAATCCATTTGCGAGGAAGGTATCAAAGCTTTAAGAGCACTGACTCAAACCGATCAAAAAAATCAAATTGTATTGTAGAAAAATCGATCGTCAACCGATATCCCAATTAAGTGTAATCTTCAAGCGATTTCTTTTTATAACGGTAACCTTAATACTATTTATCCTTATAATCTTCTTTATTCAATCTTATAATCTATTTGCGAGGAAGGTATCAAAGCTTACAGAGCTCTGACGCAAACCGATTCAACTCCTCATAGACTAAGCGTCTAGACCTATTAGATCTATACTAGAGAGGGTTTATTTTAATTTTGTTATGGCGGAGATAAGATAGAAGATAATTATTCATGATTTTATTTGTGCTAGCTTGTAAATAAATATAATGCAATGACGTGTCACTTAAATATATATATACAGTAATAGACACTTAAATTTACATAGTACCCTAGTACAGTATTATGGTGTAACTTTATGTTTACTGGAAACTTGACTGATGGAATGGTTGAAAATCTTTTTTACATGATTTTTTAATAAAACATGCTAAGAAAATATTTTGGTAGGTATGATATTCCCAAAAAAAAAATTTCAGATTTGCTTTGCGAAAGTAAATAAATAGTTTTCTTAAACGTCATATCATTAAATTTCAAACTATAATCTCAACGCCTAAACCAGAAAACCCTCAACTAATTAAAGGGACATTATCGTAAACTCTGTCTCAAAGTTGTCTTTGTTGCACAACTTGGAGCCTGTTTGCTGAAAGCGTTGAACCGTGAACAACAGATAATAATGCTTTTGTTTGTAGTAAGGGAGGCAATAGCAGAAATAAATAAACAATTACCGATTCAGAGCTGCGTAATTAAAATGGAATATTAAATTATTATTTTAGTTTAATTAAAAAAACGAAAACAATTTCAATTCAACAGATTTCCCCAATAACCTCCACCTTTCAAAGCGATAGTTAGACAAACACCAATGCCATGAAAGTAGGGCTGTCAAAGATTGGTGAGTGTGCTAGGATTGGCAAAGTAAACATGTACAGCAATCCTTACAATGCGGCGGGCCATTTGCTTACCAACTAAATATGAATAGTGTATAAAAGAGTATTTTTAATTTACATTTCCTGCAAACATATTGCGTGAGGAGGACTTTGAGCTATTTTAAGAAAACTTTATGACTGGGAGGTTTTAACACTAATCATCTGATGGTTTACTGTCTCAAACTCTTCCTAGATCAAGAAGACAGACTACAATGTAAGTATATTTATAATGAACTTTACGAATAATCCACTAGTATAATATTTTCTCATCTTTTACTACTAAAGTCTTTTTCCAGTTTTTTGAAAACTTTCGGAATGAATTCCATAATACGATCAAGCAGTAAAAAATAGTAGACGTTTCAAAGCAGACAGATTAAAAAACTAAATTTATTACAAATACTGTAAGAAATTCATGTAATTAATCTGTAATTAAAAATTCTGTTGATCAAAATTAATTTATCTTGAAATAAATTTCAACGCTTTTTGTGCTCCAGTTTATATCAACATTAAACAGTTTTCAAATACTGTAACTTGAGAATATGTGCCACGACCTCCTCAAGTAAGAACATTCTACAGACACAGTAATTAACACCAACACAATTTGTATTCACAGAAATTACATTCTCATGTGAAATGCACAGATTTTCATCATCATTATTGCTGATGGGATGAGGCGGGTGCTGCTGTAACCGTCGTTTTTGACGCACACAGATTTGCGAAATGGTTACGTTGATACGGACGATATGTTATCTGGATTTCTCTTTATAGTTGTTATTCATTTACGAAAAGTGTGAACGTATATGTTGTGTACTCAACGTTGAGTGTATGTATTTTTTTGCGCTGCTTTTTAATATTTATTTACTATTCTCCAAGAATATGCATTAAGCTACTCGTAGTAAGGTAATGTTCGATACACAGTGATATACTCACATTTCTTTTCCTGGCATAGACTAACTTATTGTTTTTTTGTGTATAAACATTTATTTACAATTGTGTTAACAATAATCACGTCGTACTGATAAAACAGTTCAATAAATCTTAGGCTAGTGATTATGTTTTAGTCAGGCAAATAGGAACAATTCATAGGATTATAAAATAAAAGAAGCATACTCTCTTTAAGATAGGCAAAAAGATCTTCTTCAGGGTGAAATGTACATCAGTCTGCGTATTTGTTTGTCATTATATCGATATGAAATAGGCTGTTTTGCCTGTCCGTCACAAACTTGACCTTTTTAAAGTTTTCATTGAGGCTCCAAATTAAAAACTATTTGTGTTGTCAAGTTTTAATTCTTTTTCTTTGTTATATTGCTTATCAGTGAAGTTCGTGCAACATGTAAAATATGCTACGCGTAGCGTAACTGATGGCAGTTATGCTACGCGTAGTGGCTACGATACTGTAGCCATGCGCTGCGTTACGTATAGTCTGATGCTCGGAGTTGCAAATGGTCAGTCCACAAGTTTACGTATAATTTTATTTTGTTACATTTACTTTGATTTTTATTGACTAAAACAATATTTCATTACAAATTTAATATAACTCGAGATAAAAATGGGGATTAACTACTCATGATATTTATATTTCACTCTCATTTGTTTAACCAATCTAGGATAGAAATGACAGTGTTTCCTTATTTGTAGGAATTCAACAAAAAAAAACAATTAAGGTACTTGAGAACCAAAAAACAAGCTATAATTTTATCCCAACTAATTTAAGGTACGTGTCCCACACACGCTATTTTGATGATATCGGCATTATCATCGATATAAACGTATTAGGGATGCAATTTCGCGGGTCGATGGCGCTACTGGTTGCACCTGACAACTGCATTACCGAACAAACGTTATACAGCGCGAGCGTTTTCATATTTTTTTCCATATTCTGATCCAATTGTATTCGCTAATACTGAAAGGCTTTAAGATAGATGGGAAAAGAGATTATGTGAATAATAGATATAATATCGAATACGAAGAATAATATGGGTAGGCACATCACTATATTATACATATTTTTATATGTTACAGTAGTATAACAGAATAATATTTCCCTACTTATGGCGTTTATTTTATTCGGTTATAATAATAAACTAGTTGATTTGACGACTTCAGGATACCATTTCTCTCCGATACGCGATTACCCGAACAAGCCGTTACACAATACACTCTGTTATGGCCTCCACAAACGCCCAGAGAGAGTAATACCATCAATATGGCGTGAATATAATAAATTAAAAAGGCCCTAAATTATTTTACATCTGAGGCTATAATTAAGTGTTTCATAAGGTAAAGGTAAAATAAAGTTGTCATAGTAAGACGATTCCGCAATTGGTAATAATAATATTTAAAAAAAAAACTTTATATATATTGTGAAAATACATTACACAAAGTACAAAATGTAACGTATTCAGAAACTGTTGTCGGATTGAGTCTGAACTGTATGCAGTTACGAAAATGTTGAAAGAAATATTAGGCATTGGCCGCTTCAAGAACAAACTTGAGGGCAAAAGTTTCTACTAAATTAACTAAACCTTTTTTTCGACCGGAAAGAAATGCTTTTATTAGCATATGTTTACGTCATCATATAAATCTACATGTGTTTTCTGATTGCATAATAAAAGAAATTTCCCTTTAATATCCTTGTACAGTATTCTTGTATTTGTATTATCCTTGTACTTCTATACTAATAAAAATACAAATAATTCATATTAATAAAAGACTAATAATTAATATTTAAATATGTTTTTTTTTAAGTATATATATATATATATATATATATATATATATATATATATATATGAATGTACATATATATGTATATATATTTAAAAATGTAATTAATATGTGTGTATAACATAAATAATGATATCTTTATACATCTTATACACTTCAGTCTGATACAAAAATATTAGCATTAGACTGACAGACAGACTGTTGATAAAAGCATTTAACTATTTCTAAATACAATCATATTATCCATAAATAACACTCAGATATAGAGCAAATTATCGTGCTTATCACACACATTTGTCCTGGGTGGGAATCAAACCCACGACCACTGGCTCAGCAGTCAGGGTCACTAACCGCTAGACCAACAGGCGGCGTCTTGACTTTAGAAATTTATAGGAATATCTAACCTATATATACTATAATGTGTCTAACTAGCACGCCACGAGATAGGATCAATCATTACCTTTGCCATAAATAACTTTAAATATCTCTAGCGAAATATATATGATGCACATAGACACGTGGTAGGTATATAAATATATTGCAAGACACATATTAAAATTACTGATATACAATTTATTTGTATTCAACTTCGCAACAATATAAAAATAACTGGTTCCTTTAATAAATAATAGCGCAGCATAATCATATTTCATCTTTAGGTATCTCAACAAAATAGTGTCTAGAGACGATAAATCCCATTGGAACACAACCACGTTACTGTATTTTATTATTTCACGGTGGGATGCTATTGAATTATAACGCAGTGAAGCGATTGGCGGCACCGACAATTCTAGACTGAACAAATCGAACACAACAATGTCCATTGTCGCATAGATAGACTCCTACTTTCTATAGTAGAGAATAAACGTCGATGTATTGTGTGCTCCGAGATGGGAACGCGAGCGAGTCCTTCTATTGTTTCGCGAACGTCAACACTTCCCTGTTGTAAATGAATAGAAAACTGGGGCGTTTATTGTCGTTTAGATTGTCGTCGGTTCTACGTAATGCAAATGCAACAAAAATGCAGGAATATAACAGGTTTATAAGTGAGTCTTTAAATTAAAGTAGGCTTTTATAAGGTAGTATTATTACCAAAAATAAACAATGTGCGGTATAACAGGTCCAATTAAATAACTAGTAAAAAAAGTGTGATTTAAAGCTTTAGTGGCAGCTATGTAACTAAGGTCCGAAATAAAATTTGAAATGACATGGGTTTTAAATGGTAGGAAAATATTTTTAACTGAAATTTCTTGTGCATTGAATTAATAAAACCATGGTTATATTTGCCCCTAAAAAAGCGTTAAGTTTTAGAAAAATAATAAGATTTGAAATATAATGTTACATTATTTGTAGTATTTTGTGGTATTACTGATAAACGATTAAATTTTCTCTTTTACCTTAATGCAATGAACATGGCGCGGCGAACCAATTCTCGCCTGTACCACGATGTTGTATAATCAATGGTCATTCTACCTAGACAGGGCAGGACTGAACCTTCAGAAGTAAAAAAGGGATTAATAAAGATTGAAACGCGATTACACACGCAAACTGGTATCAGTATAAGAAATTTTCATTTCCCCTTATAAAAAACATCAGTTCTCTATAGTGCTTGAAGACTTCTCCTATGAGGTTCACATAAAAGCAACGATGAAAAATATGTATAATAAGATTAAAGTATTCCCAGAACGAGCGAAGAAACACGACAATACCGTCGTTATGATTCACGAAAACATATCATTCAAAAGCTTGTGTAAACAACACTTTGCACCCTCCTATCGCTTGAAGCTATCCTCGTAGCAATAACAACGAAATACTCGCACAAAAAGTGTATCAGATTTGCAATGTTCACTTACGTCACGTTTCACGACCAACGCTAGAGCAAACATTTGAGATTCGATCTTCTTACAATTTCAGTTTATAGATAAGAGAAATAGTAAAATGGAATCGCGTTGTAACTGATTTTGGAGAGCTTAAACATTTGAGATACAATACTAATTACAGATGTACACATGGTAATAATATAGCTGTGTTTTAGAGACTGTCTTTATTCTTTAAAAATTAAGAATACTGTGAAGTAATAAAGGTACTATACTGATTGAAAAAAAATAATTTTAATCAAAACACTACATTTATTTTCTTATGACACAGCACTGACACATTTACAGCGTCATTAGCAATTCGGCAGTTAAGAAAAGCTCCTATTATTATAAATGGACTCGTGAGTGAAGACGTCACATTATACAGATTTATAATGTATTGTTTAGCTTGGCCATCGAAGTCATCCAGTCATCAAAGCATTAAAAAAGTTTCAGTAGTTTTCTTTCTTTCAGGGCGCGCCATAAAATGTCCTTAACGGCTATTAAAGACAAAGAAAGCGAGAAAATCTTTTCAATAACAACGTATACAGAATTTTGAATGAAGACCATGTTAGAATGAGTCCTTACTGTAGATCAGTGGTGATACACGGGACACAATTCTCTCTCGTAGTGACTAATTGTAAGGTACAGAACCAAGCAGTCGTACGCAAGAGTCATGTGCTACTACTCTGTCCACTAGATAGAGTTTCTAGCCACTCGAGTACCTCTTCTAAATTTCTACTCCTAACTTTACCATTTATATTTATTTTTCAAAAAATAAATATTTATTTAACACAACATTTAGCTTCAAACAAATAAATTCATATTTTAAATTAAAATTATTTATTTAATGAAATTGTTTAATATTGAAATCAAATTTAAACAATTAGCTATTAGTGAAACTTGTAACGCTTTATAACGTGAGAAAGGCTGTAAACATAGGTACTCGTATATAACGAAGGCAATTTCACACAATGTTTGAACAAATTAACCCTTAATTTAACAAATTTAACCCCTCAGAAAACAAACATATTATGAGGTGTCTCAAGTGTTACTGAAATTTAGGCTCCTCTCTCTAGAGAATTTTAACATCCTACAACTTATTTTTTATTTATATAACTTAATGCACAAGTTTTACACAGGCGGACTTAATACCAGGGGCATTCTCTGCTAGTGGTTGACTAGCAGAGAATTCGGGTGATGTAGATAAATGACGCGGTAGCTGCTAGAGAAAACAGAGAATTTGACTTTAGTTATATTAAATTTATTAATTTAAGATAAATCTAACTTACATATACACACTATAAATAAAATACTGTATTCATTACTGCATATAACACCTACAGGAATATAAGGGGTCAAGTCAAAATTTTGGTTTCTCTCTCATACTCTCCCCAAGGTCACCTCTACAAGGTCACAAGCAGTAACGTGTCCATATTTTGCCGAAAGCGAACTGTCAAAACTTTGTTCTATACGTGTTTGTGCAAAAAAATAGGTGAGTTTTGCTCTAAACTTTTTGTATTATATAGAACAATTTTGTTATTGTGCCTTTATATTACTGAGGGTGCGATATACATACAATACATACACATATAAAATTATATAAATATCAAAATACACAGTCGGTTATTAGCATTGTGACCTTTCTGCCAACTCATTTTGAAGAAGATCTTGTACTTTCTTCTTGCACGTAAAGTGGTTAGTGGACATCCTGATTTCAACTGGGAACGCATTCCAGAGAAGAACTGACTGTACATAGAAGGAAGAATTGATGAAGTTGGAAGTGTAAGGGGGGCAAAGAAAAAGCATATTATTTGTTGACCGAAGAATTCGGTCGTGATTTGAGCAAAGGTGCGTGATTTGAGCGGAGATGGGGAACTAGGTAATCAGGTGTGGCGACTCCCACATACGAAGAAACAGAAACCTTACAGCGCGAAAGTGGTCTAGCTTATTGAGAAGGTCTGTATGCAGGTCATGATAACACACATCAGTATAGTCGATTGAAGAAGTAATAAGGGACTGCATAAGCGTAGCCTTAGTTTTAGTGGGCAGAAATTTCTTGCGACGAAATAAGGCGCGAAAACATGTAGTGACTTTCTGGATAACGTGGGTAACTTGTGCTCTCCAGTCAAGTGTCGAGTCGATATGTAACCCTAGGTTCTTTACCACTGGACTCATAATAATATCGTTTAAAACAACTGGTGGGATGGCCATCCTATCCAATCTACTTAACATCTGTTTGCTTCCTATGACGATCACTTGACATTTGGTTGGGTTAACCGACAACTTATGTCGAATTTTCAATTTTCCTTCAAACATTCTATGTGTTGTTAATATTCACTAAATACGTTTGACTTCCGATTACTTAATGTTTTATTAATGAATAGATTTTTATGTAAATACACTTACATTTTTTGTTACCAACTTCAACAAACAACCTCGTCATTTTAGTAAAACGCTAATATTAATATTGTTTTTTTAATTACAAGCGTGTTAGGTTAAACTTAAAGTAGATAGTTATTAACTAATTTTACACAATAATTTAAGGTAGGTAATGTACAGGTGTCATTATTTTAACGCATTATTTTAACAATCACCATTTAATTTTTCTATAAAATAAACATATTTACAAACATTCGAATTTCCCTTTGTATTCTACAGCAAACTCATAGTGTAACTGAAAGACGGCGCAATTTTCCTCACATAAAGTATGTATGTAGACACGTCGCTACAAATCCACTTTTATGTACATTAGACGTGACTTAACAAGTGTGGGTGTAACAAATCTGTTATTCACGGCTGTAGGTGCATAATAAATCGAATTGTAAATGGTAATGGAACCTCTGGAAATCGATTCATCCAAGTTTCCGAGTTGTATGTACTATGAGCGTGAAAAATTTCATTGCCATCCAGCGTTTATGTAAGGATGTTAGATCGCGGTGAAATGTATTTTTTATATCAAATATATTTAAATTTATTTTTATTCTTCTTCTTATATCATTGTTGTTGTAAACAGATTTTTGTAAGTTTATAGAATACGTTCTACCAAATGTTTAAACAATCATATAATTAGTTAAACAAACAGTTATTTTGTTAAACAACTTTTTCTTCGCTTTCATACAAAGTGCCTTGAAATACAATTGTTGATCCATTTATTACACGTAATACCCTTAATTTAGTTTTATTTTCAAAGGAATGCTAAGTTCTAATTATTGTTCTTTTTTAAGAAACAAAAAGAAAATACTGACCTCATCTGAACCAAACTCAAGAATTGATAACAATGCCAATGGGTAAACCATTTTGCCTTTATCAAAGTAGAAATATAATGAAATAATATTTCAAGCATTTATTCTTTAAACACCAATATCATGGTAAGACCGCATTAATAAAAGGGAGAATTACTACTGCCATAAATTGTATAATTCACGCAAATAACTTAATCGAAGCCAGCTCTAAATTTACATAATAACAGCCTTTTCAACGTTTTGTAAGCTATTTTTCACCGACTGATGTTAATTCTCACCACTTGGGTGAAAAAGGAAAGATTAGAAACCGGAGTCCATACACACGAAAGGGAAAAAAATAATGATTACCATTGAATCAAATATTCATTAATTAATTGTCATGGTATTCTCACCATGCTTTGTGAGCTTTTTATTACTTTTTCTTCGTATTTGGCAATTCTTTTTTTGTTTCTTTATTCAAGACTAGTCGTTCATCAAGAATTATTGCATATATGTTATCAACGGTACAGGAAAATAACTAATTTTATTCCAGAAAATGTGTGGAAACCCGCTGGGACTGGGACCCACCGGTCGGTGTGTCAGAATTAAACCGACTCAAACAATATGCTGTGTCATACTGCGCTTTAACTAGGGAACATCTTTTATTTAGAGACATCCGGACGCCTCCTATTGTTAGTCAATTTCTTACACAAGGATTTATCTTAGCTAGAGGGATCAAGAAATATACTACTAGTAACCTACGTTACTATAACCGTCTGTCACCGTCTGTCACCCCGCAGGACGGTCGCGCACGACGTTGATGGACTATAGCAGTCTTTTTAAAAACAAAAATAAACTACACCTGCTGTAACTTAGTTAATAAACATTTCAGTTAGTTTTAGCTCTTAATTAATACAATGAGTTAACTTAGTAAGTACTACTAATTAAGTTGAAATAGTTAAATTTCGTAGAAAGCTGTTGCAGTTTGTATGAAAATCGTAGTCAGCACGGATGGCGTTATACTGCGCTGAGTGCTGTGGATTCGATCCCCACATGGGACAACACTTTGTGTGATCCACAAATTATTATTCTGAGTGTGGGTGTTCTTTGTGTCTGTTTCATTAATGTGGGTCAAGCGATACAGGATATATTCTAAAAAAAATATTGTTTACCGATTGATAGTTTTTGGAACGAAAATAACCCACAGTAACCATTTTTATCTTTTACATTTTAGGAATAATAATGGGTAATTTATGAAGCTATTTTGAACGATACAGTATTACTCCTTATCCAAATAAATATGTTTGGTACTGCTTGTGCATTTAATTTAGATGAAAATTGCCCTTTACAGAAAATCATGTAATAAATATCTTAGTAGATCTATATCAGAGATTTAAAATGCAGGGTCGAAGAGGCAGCGTCTCGGTTGGCAACGGCCGGCAGAAGCGCATCGGGCCTATAAATATTGCATATAAAGATGTTCTATAGTATGGTCTTATCATAAAAATAGTATAATTAATTACCCCACACTTACACTACATCAGTTGTATCTACATAGCACCTATCCGAAGCCGGGGCGGATCACTTGTTTCATATATCTAGCAAAAGCCTACCAAAAAACGAAAAGAAACCGATCCGACCGGGGGTCCATAAACCCCTCACGCCGTTTTTTTATTTCAAGTTTATTTTACTTATTGTTTTCTTAATAATCAATAAAAAAACATGTTTGGCTATTTTGTTGTTGTTTAAAAATATAATATTTATAAGATTCACTAGTCTGAAAAGAATAGGAATAGTTTGTGTTTTTAAATAATTAAAACGTAATGATATTATCATGAAAAAAAGTTCATGAAAAAACGTGACAAAAATAATTTATAGGACAATATTATTTTCTTTTCATCTTACAGTCATTCTCTAACCAACAATTAAAAAAGTAAGAGAAAAGCAAGTTCAAATACTATCATAGAGATGTTCAGCAACATTAAACAACGCTATCATATTACTCTAGCAAAACCTGATCAAATATGTTAATATAAATATACATTTATACTGGGAATAACCACCATTTTTTTTAGGTTTACATGGCGCTTATTTGCCTATAGTTTCAGTTCTGGAATATAATAATTTAGTTTATGTTTGCGTATCATGTTGTAAAAGGTTTTTGGATTCATTGGATTTCCAAAATTTTTAATTAAGTTTTGAAGATTTATTCCGTCTCATAATGTATTTAGCGGTCTACTCTAAATATTTACGACATTACTTTCAATAATTTTATTCTTCTTCTCAGCCGAAGGATGTCCACTACGGTACATAGAGCTCCCCCAAGTTTAGCCACAACAACCGGTGCTGCCCGCATCCGACGGTTTCCCACGACCTTCACCAGGTCGTCGGTCCGACGTCCTTGTATTAAAAACGATTACATTTATTAATTTAATTATATTTATAATTTTTAAACAGTTATATTTTCTTCTTCCGCTATTTTCAGATACCATATTGTACGTGAAGTATTTTAAACATCATTTTGATAATGTTGTTGTAAGTATTTTTTTAGATTTTATGTAGAGAGTGTTGAAACTTTCCTCTTATTTTCAAAAAAATAGCTGGTCGTTTACTTTAGGTCCCTGTAATTGATTATAGGTATTAACCAGCGCTACTTGTTGCGAAGTAGTACAATGCTGAACAATGTTTATGCTTCATTGTGAAAAACAGCCAATATTTGTCATTTACTTTTGTGTAAGTAATAAATAAATATCATTTTTTTCTTTCTACTATTTACTACTACTGCTATTAGGCAACTATTAAAGTCTTAAATTCTTTGGTACTTTTTTATTTTGAGAAGTCCCGCACTATGAATAAGTATTTATTCATAGTGCGGGACTTCGTTTCGCGGGGGACTTTACAAAGTTACATGAAAAAGACACAAAGGACACCCAGACTCAGAACAACAATTTGTTGATTACACAACGTGTTGTCCCAGGTGGAGATCGAATCCACAACACTCAGCTCAGTAGGAAGGGGCGAAGTGACCGCTTAAACCACTACGCCGTCCTTGCAGTCGCAGTGTATTTACAAAGCTACTGTTATTTTTTCGTATAGTTGTACATTGATCAATACATCATCATATGTCTAGACGGTTTCAGTCCTCTAATAGTAAAAAGAAGCTGTACTGTTCAGTATTTTGAAAGTATTAGTACTTCTCGGCATTTCATATGATATAATTCACAAGATCAGAATTTCGTATACTCCCTTGTAAGTACGATAAGGCACTTCTCCGCCTTTACAAAAGATTCCACAAAGGGATTTCAGTTTCCACAATGTATCGTTACAGCAGACAATAAATTAATTCTGTCCATTGAAATACGGTATCTCCTTAACCACATCAACTGGCTTAAAGAGGTCATAGTGGTGCGAAAAAGATTTCTAGCATAAGCTGATATGCCACGGGAATGAAGGCGGTCCGCAATATTTTAATATTATCATCCGCGTGAGAGAACTTTCTGGAATATTTGCCAAGGAATTCCATTAAGACGCCGACGGACAATAATGCAAGCTAATTGACTACTCACTGAAAGAATGGGTGCTTAATAAAAATATGCCAAGTTTTTATATTAAAATAAAACTTTGTTTGGGCAAAATTCTGTGTAAGGTTTTGTATTAAAATGTTTGAGTAAAAGCAATATTATCTGGAGGTTAATTAAAAAATATTTAAGATTTTTTTACATAACTTTTGATGACAAATAAATCTTTGCATTTTTATTTAAAATTCAAAACTATTTTTCATAAAAGTACTATCAGTTACCAACTTTACAGACCACAACACAAAAAATAGTTCTGCATAGAAAACATAACAAAATAGGATACGTTAATTGGCTTGTTTCAGTACTAGAACATTTTGTGAATACGTGAGTGCGCAGTGTGTGTGTCTTTTATTTTCAATTGTACTACGTGGAGAGTACCAATTTATAAATGTCGATAACATAAACAATAACCACTAGCACACCGACGGAGCAACTGTGAAACGTAGAATATACAGAAAGCACCACTCCAGTTTCTCTGATTAATATTACTTTTTTTTGTTGTGTAATTAAATGAAGTGTTTTTAAACAATGCGACCATTGTCAGTTCTTGGTGTATTCGTGGGTCGCTGCTGTTTATCATGGGGAACAGAAGTTACACTTACTCCTTAAAATAATAGGTAGCCATATCATACTCGTAATATGGCTGCCACTTTATTAATGAGCGGCTAAAGTCAGCCTGGATTTTAGGGATGATCAATAGGTCCCTTCGCTAGGGCACTTCCCAGTTCCAGGTAGTAAATTTACTCATGATAGAACACTGTGTAGATGTATTCCGTTCGCTTCCGACTTATCACTTCATAGCGAGCCTTGGTGATGTGATGACCGGTGGAAGGTTCCACAAGGTAGAAGACAGGTTATGCATCACAAGGCTCATGCATTTAGGATCAATTCTCTTCATTCAGGCACAGTTCAGGTTTTTCTTCCGACATACTTGACAAAAAGTTTATTGAATCTTAATTAAATACCAATACAATGTAAAAATCACGACAACGTTCTACATATTTTTTCATATAAAAGAATGAACATTTAACAATTCGCCTGACTAGATAGTTAAAAAGATTCACGGTTGTGTAGTGGTTGGCTTTCAATCCGATCTCACTGTTGGCCAAGTTCCAGCGATTTTATAAAACCAACCGTAATGCGATATCCGTGGTCTATTGTGACACTAAATAAACTTAAGGAATAGCATACCTTGCACCGCTATTTTAAATAAAAGAGATTTAAATGTTGGAGTTTCTTTTTATTTTTTATCCAGCAACCTCTTACTTCACATACATTCACAGTTTATTCATGTATGAAATGACAGTATAAATTGTCAATAACATAGTATATTTTATTTTATTATTTTGCACGGTTACAGAACTCGAACTGAGCTACCTGTTTTCAACGCTATAGAAGTAATCTGCCATGTGAACTTTGTACAAAAACTCCAAGGGACTTTCGACGCGTGCCTATTCCGATAATCTAAAAGAGTATTGTAGTACTTTATGGTGGGTCCGGGTTCGTAATAGTGTGTATTAGCTAGTAGTGTGTATTATTATTAGCTATCTTTAGAACTTGCCCTGCGGGTACAGGGCAGGTAGAAATATTCATAGTAATAATATTATTTTTGTTTATAAAGCCTTTTTTAATTAACAGTGATGCCAAACAAAATCTACTAGCGAAGCACCAACTTATTTTCGAAGAGTCATAAAGCAAATGATGATCATAAATTGTTTGAGAAGAAGTTCTATTAAGGCCAAAAATAATTAATTGGTTTGTGCCTTAACAAAATAAACTTGGTTAACTCTAGGTTAATTAAAGCTCACCCGGGTGTCCCGGCCCCTTTTCTGGCTTAATTAATGATATTTTTAGAGTTTTTCTATAGCGAATTACACGAAATTGTGTGTAGTCAGGTTTCCTTAAGTAGATGTGCATTTAACAATTTGTGGTTTCAGAGTTGAAACAACAATTAGACCAAAAAAAACATAACATTTTGATTTACTCTAACGGTTTCTTAGTTAAAAGGTTTTTAAAATTGCTTATATTTTCTTACCAATAGATTAAATAAAAAACTACAATCACATTACTTGTGCACTATTTATTTAATGTTCGAAATAGTTTATCAGATTTATTGCACTAGTTTCTATATGGTTCCAACCAGGTTCTACATACTTTTGTAGCACGGTTGCCCCAAATCAAAACTTAGTAAGTGCTTCTTAACGGAGAACGCTTTTTTTTACAGGAGACCGCAAAAACATAAACGGACTAGCCTTATAAAAGTGTTAGTGTTAAATTAAAAAAGATATATTTATAAGACGGAGTACTAACCGCTGTTAACGAAATGTGTAAAATACTTCGAAAATAATGTACGTTTCACGTTTTATATCCCTTACTAACTTTAAAAATGAAAACCTTAGCTAAAAAAAATATAAGCACTTGCTGTTTTTTCAAATGGGGATTTTGAAATGAATTCTGATCAATCTTATTTCTAGTATGTTCATATTTCGGTGTGTCAAAATAAAAAATATTGATTTCAGCGTCATTTATTGTGTTAATTTCAATGAAACAGTCATCATCAACAACCTTTAACCGTCCACTGCTGGACATAGGCCTCTCCTTAGAAAGGAGGTTTTGGCCTAATATACCACGCTGGCCAGCTTTGGTTGGTATAGGGGTTTGTTTCAAGTTTTCCTTCTCTTTTCAGTGCTGTTGTCTTGCGTAGTTTGCTCCCTTAGTCGGCTCTTACGTCACTCATGAGATGAATAGGGGTGGTGGTAAAACAGTACTAACTATTAACTTGGGGCAGGCTTATGTCCAGCAGTGGACGATTCTCGTCTAAGAATATTATGAATTAAACAGAAACAGACATAAGATGAAATAAAAAGCAAGGACATAATTATTTATACAGTCATTCATTCAGTATCATTATATAATTTCTGTTAGCGTTCCAATACCCCCCCCCCTCCCCTCACCCCTCCGTATTAGGTCAACTGACGAATTGTTTGTTGGTAGATTCAACGAGAATGCCTCACGCGATTTATGCATAACAGGTTATAGTTTCTTTTTTTTTTGTTGCTTTTATTCCTCGAGACTTAGCAGGCTTGTAACACATTTTTTTACTATAAAAATCCAGCTCAATGCACGTCTCCTCAAATCTTGTAATCAATCAAATCAATCTGGTGATACCTTTATTCATCAACAGTCTTTAATAGTCCACTGCTGTACATAAGCCTCTCCTTAGAAAGGAGGTTTTGGCCTACTATACCACGCTGGCCAGACGGGTTGGTATAGGGTTTATGTCAAGTTTTCCTTCTCTCTGCAGTGCTGTTGTTCTGCGTAGTTGTCTCCCTTAGTCGGCTCTTACGTCACCCACGGGATGAATAGGGGCGGTGACACTCTGTATTGTTAATCCGTCACCATACGGACATACCTTTATTGATGTATGTAAAGCCTCTTTATTTCCTTAACACTAACAAACTTCCTTAAAACAACATTGTTCAATTATTAAGTATACAATGATATTATACTTTTTAACTTTAAGTGGTTTCAAACTAAAAATATTATATAAATTTGATTTTGTTTAGATTATTCTTAAATTATTACAAATATATTGAAATTATTTTTAAATATTTATTAATTAAGGACCTCTCATCGAGTAAAGGCCTCCTCCAATTTTCTCCAATACTCTCTATCTTTTGCTTTAGTAAACCAGTCTATGCCCGTCACCTTCTTTATCTCATCTATCCATCTCTCTTGTGGTCTTCCTTTGCTTCTCTTACCGAATGGTCCAGTCCAAACAGTAACTTTTTTTAGTCCATTTTTGTTTGTTCATACGTGCTATATGGCCAGCCCATTTCCACTTCTGTTTTTTACAATATTTTAAGGCATCTATGACATTTGTCGTTTTTCTTATATCCGTACATTTTTTCTTGTCTTTTCTTTTTATGCCTAAAATGCTGCGTTCCATTGACCTTTGACATACTTGAAGTTTATTTTCCGTTTGTCTATTGTAAATCCAGGTTTGGCAGGCATAGGTGAGACATGGCAATATACATGAGTCTAGAACCAATTTCTTTAATTTTATGGGGAGATTTGATTTTAGTATTTCTTTGTAGCTCCAAAATTTATTCCATGCAAAGTTTATTCGTCTGTGTAGTTCGTCCTGGTGTCTAGTGCTTGCGAATGATATTAATCTACCCAAATAAATGTACTCTTGTACATATTCAAGTACTGTGTTGTTGACTTTAATAGGCTTCGGTTGAAAGTTAGTCATGACTTTTGTTTTTGCGGTATTTAATTCTAGGCCTATTTCTTTGCTAACAGCATTGAGTTCGTTTACCATGTTTTCGAGCTGCGATGCTGTTTCTGAAAAAGTTTTTTTTTTTTTTTTTTTTTTTTTTTCTTCTTTAAAGAATTAAAAATACCTTTATTATTAAGACGTAAATAAACTATGTGCGTTCGAAACATTCAAGCTATCTTCATGTAATATACTATACAGACACTGATAGACAGACAGATAGGCAATCTATAATAATATATAAAATTCTCGTGTCACGGTGTGCGTGGTTTTTTTTGGTGGTGGATTTTGTGTGCATATCGGGTAGGTCTGAGAATCGGCCAACATCTATTTTTCATACCCCTAATTTTTCTTTTTTTGACAAAAAAAATTGAAATAATGTATATTGCAAAACAACGTTTGCTGGGTCAGCTAGTTATATTATAAATTTGAAAGTGAGTTTTGTTTGTTACGCTTTCACGCCTAAACCACTAAACCGATTTTAAAAATTATTTTACCAATGGAAAGCTACATTATCAGCGGGTAACATAGGCTACTTTTCACCTCGATAATACCCGACATACATGCGAGCGAACCGAGGGCAAAGGCTAGTATTATTATATATCTAATAATTACCTTGCCTTATAAAGTAGGTTAATTGATCCACATAAAAAATTACTTCCACCACATTATTTAAAGTAAATTTTTAACGAACTGCTTTTAGAGCACCTCTGATCAAAACTTTAGATATACTACAGACTGCAGTTAAAATAAAGTAACTACCACAAGTTTGCATAACGCGGTCCATAGCTCACAAAGTTAAGTATACCCGAGTATCGGTTATTGCATAAATAGAGGCGCATCGTGGGAATGGCTCCTTTCTGCATGAAACATTCATGATCGCGGTACATATTTTACATCCCCGTTCACATGCAATGAGCGTCGTCATGTTCTTTGAACATTGGAAAGCTCTTTAAATAAACCTGTAGAAGGTATACTATGACGTAAAGTAGCACGTTAGTATTTTATACCGTAAATTTATGTTACGATTGCTTCTTTAGAACGTGAGATACGACACTGTATATGAATGTCACTAACCAGCGACTTGGCTTGCGTAATTAATTTCTTATTTCTTGTTTCTAACTTTGGAAATGACCGTTCTGTTTATCCCTTATCAGTCAAATTGCCAAAAATCATTTCTTAGTGGTTAAAACATAGAAAGCATCGCCTGCATCACCAAATTTCAAGTTTGTAGGCCCAAGCGCGCAGCGGTTTAGACTCTGCGTAGATAAATCTCGTCACGGCAATAAGACAATGGAATAAGAGATTAATATAGACAGCCAAATGTATGCGGAAAGAACTGATTGGTATTATATTCTTATGGTTAACCCGTTACACAAGCTTAATGTTTAACTGGTAGAATAAATAATTCTAATAAACTGTTACGTACGTAACGAGTTATACATCTTGCAATTAAATTTGTCAAAGTTTCAACAACTTTGGTTAGGCTGTTACTGTTTCTATATGAGAACCTTCACAGAAATATGAATTGTAGACAGGTAAAGACACTTAAAAGTTCACTGTTGTGCAAGTTTTATCGTTTTCGCCAATTTAGATTTTCCTCGTTTTGAGATAACATTAAAACATAGTCAAGTTGGAAGGTCGTTGTGCAAGTTGAAAATTACAGGCTATGGGTGGGATCTCACAAATTGCCACGTTGCATTTTTCATGAAGCTTAGAGTATCGGGTAGTATGAATTGTTGATTTAATTATTGAGATAGATCCTCACTTAGTATTTGAAGAACCGTTGGGGAGCTTTTAAGTTAATCATGAATAATAATGCATCAATGAGTGTGTTGAAATGGAGAGGAGGGGATTTTGAACAGGTAGAAAACTTTGTGTTCTTTATTAGGATATAATGAGGAATTAGATATTTTACAAAAGCTACGTACCGTTTTGTGCTAGCTTCTATTGTTAAGCAGTTAGACGCGTTCAATGAATACAAAATAGAATAAGGGTTGTCAGAACTAGAAAACTGTGACACTAACGTTTCTTTAACGTTTAGATAGGACACTTATGGCCGCTACTCTAAATTGCAGCAGCGGAAACTTAAATATAACTTACATTATTCTCCAAATAATTCCTTACGAAATTAACAGTCCTGCATTATTGCACAAGCTTAAATTGAATGTGCCTTCCAGAAAAGTTAGGCATAAACCTACAATTTCAATCCTCCCATCATTTTCAAATTACAGAATTCTTATATGTTGCGAGCAATTAATGATTTCAACATACGATATAATATATAAAGAATATGATTTTTATATCTGTATATCATGTTGGTGCATCAAGTGTTCTTAAAGTTATATTGATAGTACTGTTATTTTACTCGTGAAAACCTGTAATTGGCTTTCTGTTATCTGTTGTTTTATCTAAATTGTTGACCAGTAGCTGTTGGTTAAACCTAAATAAAAAAAATATATTTTTTTAATGTATAACGTTAATTATAATTTTATTAAATTTGTTATAATCAGTTTATACCAAAGTGTATATCACTTTAAAAATGATCACAACTTATGTACTTTTTTATTGATTTGGTTACACAAGCAAGAGCCGACTAAGAGAGAAAATTACGCAGAACAACAGCACTGCAGAGAGAAGGAAAACTTGACACAAACCCTATATCAATCCGTCTGGCCAGCATGGTATAGTAGGCCAAAACCTCCTTCCTAAGGAGAGGCTGATGTATAGCAGTGGATTGTCAAAGGCTGTTGATGTGATGACACAAACAAAAACTGTAAGTTTTTATTTATTAAAAATTAGCTCCAAATAGGTGGCAGCCCTACATAAAATGATCACAGTACCTATTCGAACTTTTGATCCATGTGTAGAGACTCTAAAGTTAGTTTTGAAAACTTTCACCACGAAATATTAGGATTCCCATTAGTAAGTACATTAGAAGCAACTTTAAATGATAATGGTTATTCAATGTTAGCTTAACGTATTCACATGTAATATTTTTATTTACATACAATCTATCAAATTAAATATTTTATTTGTCTCCTTTCATCTCGTCTCTGTCCCTTTTTTAATTAAATATGCGTTCAGTGGCACTTGAAACTTGGAACACTTTTTGAGAGTTAAAGTGCTGCAAGCCTGCCACTCCAATCAGCTCATGTTCACCTGCCGAATATAGTATTTCACATTGTCGAGTGTATACAATAATGAAGAAGTGATACCAAAACACATCACAACACATCCGTATTTGTCAGTATTATATATAAAATGTATTTAATTTAATTTAATTGTATAAAATAAGTATTTTTAAAACACTGACTTAAACTCACACTAATATATCAAAAATAACATCATGGGCCCTTGAAAGTTCTAGAACCATTATTATCATCGACTTATATGTGAGACGCCGATTACTGAATTTAGGTCACACAGACTCCTAAATGAGAGTATTTAGGAGTCTGTGTGAGTCAAAGTGATCTAACACCGCCTTAATGCCTATCTATCATTTCGACTAGGTTGATTTACAATCTAATTGGAGTAAAATGAATAACAAAGGGAACACTTCTTTCAAGATCTAATTGGCGTGATTCGATTTACGATAACGATTGGTTCAATTTAATTAAAATTTGAATAAAAATTAAGATTAATCCAAACTAACACATCTAAATTAAATACTGATCTGATCAAGCAAAAGCTTAATAAGAAACAGTCCCTGCGAACGTATTACGTATTTCAGATATGAGACAGTTATCATTCTACACCTTTTTTTTGCTGGTGTGGTTGAAAATCCCTTCGGATCTCCTGCTCCTCGGGGACCGATGAGCCAGGAGTATTTGGTAATTCCACTAAAAACTACCTTGACGGTCAGCCTCAGGTACCCTACTCTGGAAGGACCCGGACCATGTTATTTCAGGTCCTCCCCGAATTGACACCATGCTTAATCAGGCCCTACTCCAGGGAAAACAGTTCCCCCCTCAATGGCGGCGTGGCGGCATGATTGCGTCTTAATGCAATCAGGCTGCCATCTTATCCCCTACCTCAGCCTTCAATCTGCCACTAGAGGTCTCCACTCTCTGGTGGCCCGCGGCCCTGTCGACGGCTGATATCGTCGCTGACGTCCGCTGCGTTTGGGATCAACCCTTTCCCGATCCCGTTCATTATTCTACACCTACCTTCATAATTTTAACACGATTACCCTAGACAAATTGAAAAGTAGATTAATCCAGGATTTCTGTGTCTTCAAACGGAATTTGTTTGCACAAGATTGGTTGATATTCCAACCGTACAGTAGACACCCAATTAAATATTAGCTGACATTAATTGAGAGGAAAATGCTTACTTTGAGTCTTTCGTGCATCAACCGGTGCGAGAATTAATTATGTGTTAAATTCATTCAACGTTTACTTTCAGATGAACTCTCACATTTGAAGATTATTTACTTTACATAGATGACACGATGATTACGTATGCTCATTTCTGATATTTGAAATGGATTTCATTTACGTGTTTCTAAGTGACATTTTGTTGAAGTGAGCTGTACATTTAATTTATAATGTCGTACAACCCTGACGGAGCGGAGTGGCATGAAGTAAAATTAAGTTTATTAAGTTGAAGACACCTCGTGAATCTGATCGGTGTTTAAGTGAGTAAAATGGAACAGTATATGTACGTCTGGGAATATTCGTCAAAAAGTTTTAACTAAATGTGCAATTCGATTTCACCTCCGAGAACTTTTACGCATTAATGGTGCCTTGCTTTAAAAATGCGGTATTCAAAAAGGGTTGTTGTAATTTTCCTCAATGAACTCATTAATTAATACTGCCATAGTTTTAGTTTTCATCGATTTTAAGTTGTTATACATTTTAATAATCTTCCTAATCTGTAAAAAATAAAATAATAAGAATTTGGAACTTTCGGTCTCAAAACGCCGATTATAATAATCTGTTTACTAATGTATACAAACTGTTTTTATTTCCATACAAGGTACGCGTGTCTTTGCATACTTAGCATCAAAGTAAGTAACGACTTACACATTATAATTTAAACATTGGTTGTTTATGTTGAATTTATTTATTAACATTCTTTAAAAGAGTTATTTTGTTATTAATATTTTGACTAACTTAAAAAGTTATTTATAGATGTAACAAATGAGTACTGCCGTAGCTTGAACAGCGCCCAAAACCTGAGATGATCTCTTCTTAACAAATCTTGGAACTTTCGACTAAAATACCACGTTTATAATACTAAAACAATTACTGACAATTCCATATAACTGCAAAAAAAAACACAATTTCCTTAACATTTTAAGCGTAAAACTTTTAAAAGCCTTTAGCCCAGCAAATCGTAAAAGTTAAAACTGTTGACTGAATACGAGATAATGTAAGTATATAAAACAATGAGTGCAATCAAAAAAGTTTGCGTTTATAAACTTCTTCTGGATCTACATATAATTATTATTAGTTGTAGTTATTATTATTAGTTCGTTGATGAAAAATCTTCTAGCTCACGGTTTCGACACTAATTGGCGTGCCATGGGCGTGAAACACTAATTCTTAATCCGTCATCACATTCTATGTACATTTAAAATTATCATACGAGTGGTCATAGGCAGAAGATCCACCTGTAATCACGGTTTGTGCAACCTGGTTGATACATCAGGCAATTCAAAGGTACATAATACATAATTATATCGTCAATTCCCATTCGTTAATAAATATTTCATTGTTAGATTGATCGTAATCAGATTTTTTCAACACCTATGTGTTGAAAAAATCTGATTGGCCTTTCCAAACCATCGTAAATCGTTGAAATATGCTCCAATAAAGCAAAATATAGTGTATAATAGTATATAAGTACATTTTAAAAGAGACGGATAAATTATTATTAGCTTCAATAATGCCAAATATTAAAGCAAAATCTCCGTTAAATACATCAACACTGTAAAACTGATTATGGATTTTATTTTTGACTATATTTATAGCAAAACTAATAACGTCTTTTACACCTTTAGAAAATATCAAGTACCATCAGAAGTCTCTCATTTAATATAATCCGATTTCACTATCTTGCCTGTTTAGGCTATAGTGTATATTTATAGGCTGATATACAAATATATATAGCTATGTATATCGGTATCAAAAGAATTAAGTAAATCACAAATAAAGGGTTAGTCCTTAAAAAATGTATGTTTTTAGTGACTAGTGGCAATACTGGCGTTCCAACCTACAACATACGTTTAAATGTTCAATATTAGTATTATTTAACTAGCTGTACCCTACCCTCGCTTTGACACATTGTGGTCACATTGACGAAAAATTTGGAACAAAACTGATCAGAAAAATAAATAAAAGCAATCTTTAAAACGGGTTGTTCACAGTGTCATTTGAGCTCAATCGGTGCAGTACTTTTTAAGTTTTTCTAGCCTACAGAAACTAACATTTTTAAAGATAAATATATGTAAATATAATATAAGGTACGAATTTTCCGTCACGTCTGAAGATATTATTTATCGTCAAACTTTTAGCCATAGTTGCAAAAACATACGTATTGATCAAATGCTGGTTTATAAAATAGGATATCAGTAGATACAGTTAAGCTAACTTGTAGCTTTTTAATAAATACATGTAAGTTATAATTAAAAAAAAAACAATTTTAAATTTTGTTTTTCTAGTTGTTGCAGCTAATCTACCGAACGGGTGGGCAAATTTCCGTGGAAATGTCGCTGAACGATAGCTGAGTTTACACGGGTAGCTTAGAAAATGTAAACTAAAATAACTTATGTGTGGATATAAGACACGGCATAGACAGCGTCCCAACTACCTATGACATAAACTTACGCCTAGTACAAGAATCGGATGGTACTGTTTTGTTTCATTTAACTAAATAAGTAAGGTAAGGTAAGGCGTAAGTGTTGACAAACGTTTTCAATTAAAATTTATTCATACGCAATTTTTTTGCGTCCGAACCCTTGTAACAAGTACGTTAGTTTTCTTTAGACATTTATGGTCATTAAAATGTATGCATGTTACTGGCCAAGAGGCCATTAGCGTTCGTTTATCGAACTAAATTCAAATTAGAGCGCTGACAGCCAAGGCATTGAGATTATTATTCGTTAGGTTGTTAGCTGTAGGCTTTTGGCTGCACGATACGTTTGCATTCCACTTTATTAATTGTTATTTCCTTTGCCATTTTATTTAATCTATTTTTGCATAAAGGCAAAAGTAATGAATAATGTACATTTATTTGTTAGCAATATATTATACGTGTTCGGGTATCAAATCCACTTTTATAAATAAAGTAGGCGATACGAAGTGTAGGTATGCTTTCAGAAGTGGTGAAATAGAAAGCGGCGGCTTAATGCAAGTTGAACTTGCGTAGATAAAATTTGCAAATATATATTTTGTAAGTTTGTATGCAATATAATGAGATTCACTGTTTTATTTTAAGTCACACACATACACTTCCTAAAATAGTTAAAAATAAAGTAAAAAATAATGTAAAAATAAAAAATTGGAATAGTAAATTTTCATTATTTCTAGTATAATTGTTTCAAACTCTGAATCTTAAATCAAGAAAAATATAATTATAAATGCGTGCGGATCAATTAGAGATCCCTTCCTTAATTACTTGCTTAAATTAAACATTGTTGGAAAACGTTGTTTGGAATCATAAAATAACATAGATTACATTTTCTGATTTACTTACCTAAAGTGTCACTGGTATTGAAAATTCCTTTATATACAATGCATAGTTTAGTTTAGGTCACAGTTTTTTTTATTAAGTAGCACGGAACCAATGAGCAACTACTTACGGAGTTTGATACTATTTACTTCTCTTGATACTGTACTTTAGCGCAGTAGTTACATTAAAGTGACTCATCAACTTGCACGTACGGAAACTTAATCCCAGAAGTGTTCTAATGGATACACTGATCGGATTTAATATCTGATTATACTCTCTTGAGATTAATGTAAATTTATCGATATAATAGATATTGAACTTCCTCACTGGGAATACGGTTGTTAAGTACAATCAATACTAATCAATTAAGATACGGGTATCTTATCTTAATCTACGACATAACACTCGATCTTAGTCAGTTACCTTACTTAGATTGCAAATCTGGGGGCCTTACTTAAAGGCTGCAGAAATGGTAATCTCTACAAAAAAAAACATTAGGAAAAAACCATAAGAGTTTACCGTCTACGTTCAGATGTGTTTTGGACAAGGTATGTCACAATAGACCAACACCGGGCATAGGTCAATCATGAATGCTAGAAAGAGAAATACAAATAGCCTGATGGCAATGTGGAAAACAGCTGTCACTGAGATGCCAGTCAAAATAAAAGTGTCAGAGGCTTGGCAGGAGGTTGCCGCATCGTCAACGTTTTAAAACGCCTTCTCACTTTGTAACAGTGACAAAGAAGAATCATCTTTTCTCATTCCTATAAATGTGTAACCGTATAGTTATGACATGTGATCAAAATTAGGAAAATAAAATTGTTAAGGTATTTTATGATGCCTTGCACAAATATCTTTAAACGAAACCTACCGTACCGTACAACCTTTAATAACAAAAAAGATAGGTTTACTTAAAAAAAAAATATAGCAGCTGTATCGAAACATATTATTAAATAAAATAAAATTTTACGAAGAAGATATAAAGAATTAAGATTTGCAGAAAATAATATTCCAATGTTTTACTTATAAAATGTCCTTTAAAACTTCGTTTTAAATTAATCCCTTGTACGCCTTTTGATAAAATATAAATTATATAAATACGTAAACGGACAAACAATATAAATGAAAACCAAAACTGATTCGCGCATTCGCAAGTCAGAAAGGGTCTTATTAAAAATGAGCCATCCAGTCTACCATATGCTAAGCCCAGTCCTATTCAGATGTATATCATTTTTGATACACGTCAAGCCATTCTATTCAGAACAGATATATTATATCAAAATATATTTTTTTGTGAATGTTTTTATTTTTTTAATCATAATTTTTATAACCACATGCTCGTAATTTAGATATGCTGTAAAATATGGTCCTTAATCCTGACGCTTCATAAAATTACGACCTACGAATATTCACTTAACTAGTTTTGATTCTAAGATACTCGATTTCTAATAGGTATAGGTACTTGTACGATGAAGTTCGAGGTTGATGATAGATCTACACAATTTGATAAAAATATTTAATTTATGTTCCACTTTTTATAATAAAAATAATAACTTGAGGTAGGTACCTCACAGGCGTATCATCATGACTCTTTATCTAGTAATGACAACGCCAGTCATTATCACTAGATCAACAGGTATGGAATATGCCTCTTATGTTATAATATGATCATGGTAATTTTAAAACAACGATGCAATGGCAGTCTTGTATATAAATAATATAAATATTAAAATTACATTTTAATATATTTAACTATATGTAGGTATATATAAATATTCGGTTATTATTTGAACGTATATTTAAAAAAGTACAGTTCAGCAATTAGTATTAGTAAGTACTAACAAACTATCATATGTCATGACTAGTGTTGACAACAAATCAAGCTACGTTCACAGTAATACGAGTATATCTGAGTATTTAAGAACGCACCTAGGACCACAAAAACCGCATTTACGATATTTTGTCGGTAGGTTAAAGAAGTTTAGTTCTAAAGTTAGTAAATTGTACTGTCAAACTTTGTAAAAACAATTAAAGTAAACATAATTAAACGAACTGGTAATTTATCATTTGAGAGAAGGTACGAGAAGGTAGAGCGGGAAGAATAAAAAGTGAGGCGTTGAGAAACAAACGGCGTAACTTCGTGGGGTTTTATAGGACCCGAAATATATTTTGTGAACCTGTAAATCGCTGAAACGAGCAGACATTTTTATTCGTCTGCGGGAATACTGTTTGAAAAATATTTAGTGGTGTTTTCAAATCTCATGTTTAGTAGTATTTTCACCTGAGAAGTAATTTTATTCCAATCCTTTATTCTATATAGTGGTATTTGCCATTTATAATATATAATTTGAATATGAGAATATCTGGTGAGGTTTAACTATCTTTCTGCATTACACACATTGCTGGATTACAGAAAGTAAACTAACATTGTTCAACAAATAGTGTAAGCGCCGCCAGGAACTTGACAAAGTATTTCCGATTCGAATTCAATTTATTCAGAGTACACTCCAAATGTTTATTCGTTCACAAGGGGGACCTTAACACCAGAATCTTTCACTTCTTTTAGACAAATTCCAGTACAACGTCTCTTTTGTTGTATATTCTTTGTAAAGGACAAGGCGTGAGACATGCTGCTTTGTTCAAATTTAATGATATTTTGGATGATTCCTGAAATGGGGATTGAATGGACTTACCGAGTTAGACGATTCGTGTCTTACCTGAAAAGTAAATGGTTCTATTATAAGTAATTGTATACCAACAAAATGAACGATATGATTTTAGCCTTAATTAATGTTTAGGCCGTAGCCTAAATATCTTATTAATATTATGAAGGCGAAAGTTACTATGGATGTTTGTTACTCTTTCACGCAAATACAGCTGAACGGATCCATATACAATTGGCACAGTGATAGATTATAGTCTAGAATAGCGAATAGAATCGTCTGTGTCTGTCGCCTTTTAAATGCATTGTGTAACTGTCTTCAATCTGCAATTAAAAGCATAAACTTTAACTCAATCACAGATCAAGATCGGGCAGTATCTGTATGAACTAAATAAAAACTAAATTTTAAGTTAAAATACTGTACCACAGCATTTCTTTAAATGTGGCTATTTATTGAATTCTCTATCGGAAGATATTGTGACAAAAATCAAGAAAGGAATTCTCAGTGGTCTAGTCGTGTAGAAGGGATGAATGAAAAGCGATTAACGAAAAGGTTTTATCGAGCGAATGTGACAGGAAATCGCCGATAGAAACCTTTAAAAGGGCAACACTGACCAAATGGATAACGTCCTTCAAAAAGTCAGGTAGGACTTTACCAAAGCTTTTCGCGGTAACATGAAATATCAAACACGGAACTAAAAGAGGCCAAGATCAATTGTGGCGTAGCTATCATAGTTTTTGTAGTTATTTGAAAACGTGATACAAGTATAAATGCATACTTTTTACAGAATCTTTTTGTCTATCATATAGTTATAATAAATCTCCTTATTGTACACTAAATATAATAAAATCAGAAGTAAACCATAGTATTATATACAGTATAGTACAATTAGCGGCCCTTTCCTACTACGACAATAATTTACAGGCAATCGTGGATCATATACATACCTGTTGTTTATTATCATGAGATCTCTTAGTACCGACTAATACAAACGTTTATTAAATCCTACTTAATAATACATAAAATCATTTAGGAAGGACCGTTTTAGTTGATTATCGATAAATATTTAAAGAAAGCCTATGTCAACAAGATAAATGATGTGACAGTAACTACTTCACTTAGACAAGTATAATAATAATAACAATAATATTCTACCACATACACACAACGCCATCTAGTCCCAAACTAAGCAGAGCTTGTACTATGGGTACTAGACAACTGATATAAATACATATATACTTTTTTTTTGTAAATACATACATATTATACATAAAAACACCCAGACCAAATCAAACATCAAATGTTCATGCACACAAATGTTTGACTTGAGCGGGAATCGATCCCGCGACCTTTGGAATAGCAGTCCGTTACACAAACCACTACGCCATCCAGTCGTCGAATTTAATGAATACAGGAATACATATTAGGACTCGGCTTTTAATCTGATCGGTTTTAGGTGAACATTAATTTCATACAACGAAATACTACATTTAACTTACATTTAATGATAAACAAACAATATTTAAAAACCATTGGTGGCTGTTCCACAGTTCTAATGCTTTTCTTATAATCTTGATTGTTCGTCATCTCCGAGAACGAGAACAATTTTACTGAAACTGCTTGTGTACACGCGATTCATATTATGCTGAATGGAAATTATTATGCCTTCAACGTTTATTTTTAGCCTCGATTCTTTACCTTGTCGATACTTTGCTTTAATGAGCCATGATGTATTAGTTACGAAAATATTTACTGTGGTTATATTTACGTGGTATGTTCCTGCATAATATTTTGATAAAGCCCCACTACCCTTTAGCCAGGTATTCTATTTCGAAATTAGGCATAACTAGAGATGATGTTTAAGAATTGTCATGCTGCCTCAAATAACTACTTAAAACTGACTGCCCGCTCTGCTAATATTAAGGAGACGAGTGAGATAAGATTGAAGCTAATGCCGGCTGTTATCTTTGCCTTATTTACAAATATACAAAATAAACTTTTTCATCAACGTAGCGAGTCAGTCAGTTTATTTGTAAAACTAAGAAAAATAAAATGGTTGTCATACATCTACCAACACCTTTAGTGGCAGAATGTGTTACATCTTTGTTCTAAAATATTACAAAGTTATCGTAATGTATTTTTTATCATTCCACATTCACTGCAGTTTCTCCTCCCAGCACTGTGTGTACGAAGAGAAGTTTTTCCTTGAATTGTTCGCTTCAGCGTTATGTCAGAACCAATTAGAAGACTATAAATAAGTTTTATTTAGACCGTATCGTTTACGATTTTTTCAGTGTTATGTTAGCATAAAATATGTTAATGGCTCATAAAGATACGAAATAATAAAGTACTTACAACAGCCATAATATTTTCTACCTGTTACGCTAGAATACCAATAAGAAATGATTAATGACACATCGAATATTTATAAAAAGTAAGAAAGTGCGATAGAATTTTCAGTTTGATAGTATCGGAATAAAATTATTTCATTTTAGTCCTCAGGATGTTCTATGGACATTCATGTAGAAACAAAGCCATATGTTTGTGTACTGCTACTATGTTTCTATAATAGAAATAAGCTAAATTTTTAATCTATATACATTATAAATTACAAAAATATGTGAAAATAGGTAAAAATGTTACAAGGGTCCAGTATAGTGTCCGATTGACCCACCATAAATCTTGGTCACCCTTCTTCTAAGTTGCATTTTAGGTTTTCAGTTCTGTAGGTCATGAAGTCCAAACCGTAGGACTTTATTAATACTGTCTACATATTCTTCGAAATCATATCAGTGGTTAGCACTAAGAATGAGACCTCTATCAAGCTCCGTTTAAGAAAACTGCGTAGCCGCGCGGTTCTCCATGTTTCGACCGCGCGGCCATGGTTAAACCCTTACAACTTTCGAAATATTTTTTCTACGAATTTGCGAAATTCATTGTTAGTATTTTACAAATTCCTGTATTTTACAAAACTGTGGCCGAGCAGTCGAAACGGACACTCCAGTATACTCGTACATGTTGATCTGTTCACATCATCACATCAACAGCCTTTAACAGTCCACTATAGGACATTAGCCTCTCCTTACAAACGATGTTTTGGCCTATTATACGACGCTGACCAGACGGGTTTTTATGGTTTGTGTTAAGTTTTCCTTCTCTTTGCAGTGATATTGTCTTGGATAGTTTGCTCCCTTAGTCGGCTCTTACGAGTTTACAACACCCACGGGATGAATAGGGGATGGTGACACTCCGTATGCTTACTCCGTCACCAAACTGATAGTGGATTTGATCGGCTACGGAAATTTTATAAAATTAAAGTTCAAGCTATTTCTACCGGTCGATGAAATAAAATAAACAATTTAAAACATAATGAAGTCTAGTGGAAAGTCAACCACGTTACAATTTCTAGTACTTATGAAAACATCAATAAGGTAGAATACAGTTCGAAACATCACTAGTTGGGCCATGGTAAACCTCGTTTACCATGGCCCAACTAGTGGCCCTTGTTTTGTCCGTATAGTGACGGATTAAGAATACAGAGTGTCACCACCCCTATTCATCCCGTGGGTGACGTATATCGTATCGAATCGTATATAGTAGGCCATAACCTCCTTTCTAAGGAGAGGCCTATGATGTCCAGCAGTGGACTATTAAAGGCTGTTGATGATGATGATGATGATGAAACCTTGTTTACTACCTCGCTTAAACTTAGTTCATTTCATTAAATTTAAACTGCTTGTTTCTGAAACATTGACAGGTTATTTATCTTAATTACACTAATATTTGATGAGCTTTAACATAATCACATGTAAATACTGGTTAGCATAGGTTATCACATTCAAAGTCAAACCTACAAAAACGCTCCAGCACCTTTAAAATACGACCACAAATCAACCTTACAATATGCTGGAAGTGGAATCAGGAAGTGGTGGTGGATTTTCAGCTTTATTTTATTCGAATAAGGCTAATGTTCTATTCACATTTTAGAAATGCTCGAGCATTTTGCAGCTCAATTGGACTTGATCCTGGGATAGTCACATTTTCCTGGTCCTAATCGCACTATCAATGGGTGTATCTTAATGTGGTCATGAGATGCGGTTAACGGTAAAAACTAGGGCAAAATACTTATATGGATATGTTCATATTACAGTGAAAGACATAAGTTGATAGTTGGTTATCAGACTAATCAACTGATTTTAAGTGACTAACGCCACCCATGGAAAACTGCAAAGACACACAAGTACATATATTAAAAAGAGAAGTGGAAAAAAGAAAGAATTGCCTAACATCGGTTTTATCTGTCGAGCCCACAAAGTGTTGACGCATGACTCTTCTACTTCCCAATTTAAACTGAACGATAACATTTTAATAAGTTATAATGAGGTCATCTCCAAACCTCAGCTCTCATTAAACGAGATGACAGACCAATTAACCAATAAGTTAACTCGTCGAACTGCACTAGGGCTTACCAAACACACATTTACAAACTATAGCTATTCTCCATCCTTTTCTATCTAGGCAGACCATCTCTGATCTCTCACTCTGACAGTTTCAACGGACAAATTTAAGCTCACCGCATAGTACTACATACGTTTTCAGTGATTTAGGATGCATCGTTTTACACAATTAATCGTGCATGATTGTCTGCGCGAATAATAGTCAGCCACGATTTATGTGACTATCTGGCTCTGCAGAGCTTAATCTGCAGAAATTTCCTGATTACGGTCTTTTGAGCTGAGTCCGGCACAAATTGTGTTTGGAGATGTTGAGTATCCGTCAGCTTGCTATGAGTTAGAGTACTTTAATTATACATTAATAATTCAGTATTATAATTTGATTGGACAGTTTGTGTACTAGTTAGGGATTCTGTTTTATTATGTGCCAGTGACATTTCTAGTACAGCGAAATGTATATGAGAGTTTACTATACCGGCATTATTGAGCTGTAACTGGTAATAGCTTGCTTTTTGCAGTAAATAAATAATGCAACGTAAAAGTAAAAACTTCCATGATTCATAGGTAAGTTTAATAGATTTTTTTTTAGAACAAAAATTACACAAAACGAAGACAAAAAACACCCAAACTCAGAACAACAATTTGTGAATAACACAAAGTGTTTTCCTAAGTGGGGATCGAACACACTACGCAGTGGCAAGGTGACCTCTTAAACCATTACGCTATCGGTGCATTCGAAATTAATTATTTAAATATGTTTTGTTGATGTAATAAAAGTCCAATTTATTCCAAGTTAGTTCCAAAATCTGCATTTAATGGTAGCAGTTGTTGCGTCAACAATAAACATCGGTAATACGAAATTTATGATTAATGTTAATAATACGAAATTTATGATAAATTCAGGGGTAATGTTTAGGGGTCCGTGTAATTATTGTAATGAGTCCTGTTTGTTTAGTGGGTATATTATTAAATTTATTTATTTCCTTTAAAAACAACTATTATTACAGGTTTAGCCCAATGCAATAGTGATATACCATCTACTTATTTATTATAAGAAATAATTCTTAATGCTGTTATTGTAATATTCTGTGTAATGTGTAAGTGTATCTGTGCCTGTAACTTACATAATGCCTGTTGATAATACCCTGTATTGTCTTGTGCACTGTAACTTAACTCTGATTTATATAAGTGAGGATTTGAAATTGGCTATCTTTTCTTGACTGCTTTTATTGTGATCATCATAGCTGTAAATCCTCCATAGTATGTAGTAAATAAATATATTTCTAAGTACATACATATTGGGGAACATAGAAGTAAATGATTGTGCTCATCACACATTATTTGACCTGGTTGGGAATCGAACCCACTACCTCCGACTCAGCAGTCAGGTTCACTAACCACTAGACCAACAAACCCGTTAATAGAGTGATCCTGAGTTAAATTTTGTGGGCATATTAAGAGGGTTCCATTCGCGAAAATAATAATATAATAATAATTTACTTTCTACGTTAAAGTAAATTATAAGTTTTCTCAGAAGAAAATTTCACTAATTATTGTTTTCGCATGTTGTAGGTACTTGTTACATATATAAGTATCTAAATCCATCCATTAGTGAAATGAGAGTAAAGGAAGGCGCTATTCGTAAATCGTAATATGTGAATATAACCCTTACCTTCAAATATATTATTATGGTAAGTGGACTAACCCTTCTGCAGACATAAGTCGTTCAAAGGCACGAAAACTGAAGACTCTTCTAGTCAAAACGACCGAATAAAATCGTAAGCAAAACAAGAGGCACTTTGGAAATAATTGCCTCATTTTCACAAAAGATTTTTAAGCTATTGCATAGCTTCTATCGAGGGCCTTGAGCGCGGGGACCGAATCCAGAAATTCCGTGACGAAAAAAAACCTCACGCTAAAATCAAAACAAAAAACAGTACCAAAATCAAATGCTGAACGTCAAAGGAAATTTCGTCAACATAATGCACAAAAATCTTACATGGATATGTAATTTGATTTAATAATAATATTTTTTATTTATTTATTTAAAAACAAATTGTAATATATGCTTCAATATTTTTATTTAATAAAAGAAAAAAAATTGTTTTCTTATCGGTCACCACGCTCAAAAAGTGTAACTTGAATTAATATCAAAGAAAAAGAAATACTGCATAAATAAAATAAATAAATAATTATAATTGCATAAGTTGATACAAAATGCTATGCAATAGCTTTACCGCGGCAGTCCACGAGTGCCACACGTCTTTTTTTTTTAGTCAGTCCTTCGACTTTAACTTGCTAACAATTTAAATACTGCATCTGGGTGTCCAAAAATAGAAAAAGAATGTATCAATAGAAGAACTGAATACAATTAAAGAAATACTTAACAAGGCGCTATGTCGCTACACAACATTATTACTTTTAAGATGTTTAAAGTACTCCCAAAGTACCTCTTTCGAGGTTAGATTACGGATTAAGAATACGGAGAGTCACCACCCCCATTCATCCCATGCGTGTCGTAAGAGCCAACTAAGGGAGCAAACTACTACCAATTTTCCTTCTCTTTGCAGTGCGGTTATCCTATAACCGCACTGCAAAGAGAAGGAAAATTGGAAACAAAGTGTGGTAGGTATAGTAGGCCTAAACCTCCTTTCTATGGAAAGGGCCTATGTCCAGCAGTGGACCATTATAAGCTGTTGATGATGATAATGATGATCTTTTTCGACCCTGTACATAGGTTCTTGAGAGACCATCTTGAAAACCAGCTCTACTCTGGCATGTGCTGAACTGATTCTTATTCACAAAATATATAGCGTATACACTTAGTTAATACTGTACTAATACCGTATTTATTTCATTTTCTGATTGATACATTCGTTTCATTTCTTCTCAAGTTGTGTAAAAGTAATTTAATACACACACACACTTACGTTTTTTATTCCTAAGGGGCTAGAAAGAGGAGTGTTTTACACACTATAATTTTTAGTCCTACTTACATGATAATAATAACATATATTTTCTTATTTTTATAACGTGTAACATACTTAAAAAAATATAATTGTATAATATGTGTATATAAAGAAAACAAAATAATTTCAGAGGTCTGATATATCTAGTTTCAAACTAAGCAGAGCTTGTTCAATGAATCTAGCTTTCATTGTACAAGCTCTGACAGAATACTTATATCATCATCATCAGCCTATCGCAGTCCACTGCTGGACATAGGCCTCTCCCATTGCACGCCACTTAGATCGATTTTGGGCTTCTCGCATCCAGCTCCTGCCAGCCATCTTGCGCAAATCGTCACTCCACCTGGCCTGTGGGCGTCCTACACTACGTTTGCCGAGACGCGGTCTCCACTCAAGAACTCGTTTTCCCCAACGGTTATCGGTTCTGCGGCTAATATGGCCAGCCCACTGCCACTTCAACTTGCTGATCCGGTACGCTATGTCGGTGACCTTAGTTCTCTGCCGGATCACCTCATTTCTGATGCGATCCCTTAGAGAAACGCCGAGCATAGCCCTTTCCATAGCACGTTGAGCGACTTTGAACTTGTGGACCAGCCGTACCGTAAGTGTCCACGTTTCAGCTCCGTATGTCATGACGGGTAGGACGCACTCATTAAAGACTTTCGTCTTAAGGCACTGTGGGATCGACGATGAGAAGACTCGACGTAGCTTCCCAAACGCTGCCCAACCCAACCGAATTCTTCTGTTCACCTCGTCCTCGAAGTTGTTTCTACCTAACTACAATGTCTGCCCGAGGTACACATAATTTTGAACAACTTCGAGAACGGCACCGTGTACCGCAATCGGTTCCGGTAGTACATGTTCGTTGAACATGACCTAGGTTTTATCCAAGTTCATCCGTAGGCCGATGCGTACAGAAGTGTCAGCTAAGTCATTCAGCATTTGCTGTAGGTCCTGCAACGTGTCTGCCATGATGACGATGTCATCTGCAAATCGCAAGTGAGAGATGTATTCGCCATTAATATTGATGCCACGCCCTTTCCAGTGCAGCGTCTTGAACATGTCCTCCATTGCATTTGTGAACAATTTCGGGGAAATAACGTCCCCTTGTCTCACTCCTCGATGCAATGGTACGGGCCTTGTTTGCTGATTCTGTACTTGGACGGACATGGTGGCGGCTTCGTAGAGACATCTCATCACTTTGATGTATCGCCAATCTACTTGGCAACGCTGCAGGGACTCCAGAACAGACCAGATCTCGATCGAGTCAAAGGCTTTCTCATAGTCCACGAATGCTAGACACAGGGGCTGATTATATTCTTCGGTCTTCTGTATAATCTGCCGCACTGTGTGGATGTGGTCTATGGTGCCATGTCCGCTCCGAAACCCAGCTTGCTCCGGTGGTTGGAATTCGTCGAGTCTTCGCGCAAGACGGTTCGTGATGACTCTCGAAAACAGCTTGTAGACGTGGCTTAGAAGGGATATGGGTCGATAGTTCTTCAACCTGGTCTTGTCACCCTTTTTGAAGAACAAGACGACCACACTCCTACTCCACGCTTCTGGAGTTCTCCCTTCAAACAGGACAGCGTTGAAGAGCTTTTGGAGCTCCCTTAGTACGGGTTTACCCCCGGCCTTCAGCAGCTCTGTTGTAACGCCATCCTCTCCAGGGGCTTTTCCATTTTTCAGCTGTCCAAGAGCCATCTCGATTTCGTCAATGCTAACTTCTGGCAGGTCTTCGGTGTAGTGACGTGTTAATGTGGCTCTAGAGTCCTCATTTTCGGGATCAGGTCGAGATGCATGCGAAGCGTATAACCGGCCATAGAAGCTTTCCACTTCCAAAAGGACTGCCGGCTTCGAAGCAACGACTTCTCCACTTTCTGTAGTCAACTTTGTCAGGTGGCTTCTTCCAAGAGATTGTACGAACACTTTTGACCCCCGATTTTGCTCGATCGCTCTTTCAATTGAAAGAGTATTGGAGCACCGGAGGTCGTGTCGTACGAGTTTACTGATCTCTCGGTTTAGAGTCCGCTTTGCCGACAAAGTGACAGGTGGGTTTTCACGTCGTTTCTTCATCAGCCCTAGGGTCCTTTCTGAAAGCTTCGACTTCCTGCCCTTACGCTGCATTTCACAAAATCTCATACCTTCTTCCCTGAGGATCTGAACCACATTTTTGAGGTTCTGGTTTACGTCGATTGTGGTTTCCACGGCAGCGAATCGGTTTTCCAGTTTTGACTGGAACGTTTCAGATCCTGTCATGGCTTGGAGCCGAGTTGGTCGGAGCCTGGATTTCATCAAACAGACACGTTCCGCCTTAAAGTTGATATTCAGAGAGCCCCGGACAAGTCGGTGATCACTACCGGTATTAAACCTATTGATCACTGAGACGTCTCTGAATATGTGCTTTCTATCCGTCATGATGAAATCGATCTCATTTCTGGTCATAGCGTCGGGGCTTTGCCACGTCCACTTCCTTTGGGGCTGTTTCTTGAAGAAAGAATTCATCAAAAACAGCCCCTCCCGTTCGAGGAAGTTGACCAGCATTTGCCCCCTATGATTCCTGCTTCCAAATCCATGGGATCCTACTACCGATTCGCCGCAATTCTGTACTCCCACTTTAGCGTTGAAGTCACCCATAACAACGTTGTAGTGGGTCTTAGTTGTGAAGTGGAGGGCCCTCGATATGTCATCGTACATATCCTCCACCTCGTCGTCCGAATGTGCCGAGGTCGGTGCGTACACTTGCACAACCTTGAGGCTATACCTCTCGGTGAGCTTGATAATGAGGTACGCTACCCTGTTCGACACACTGGAAATTTCCACAACGTTGTCAGATAGGGACTTATTTACCAGAAACCCAACCCCACCTTGGGATTGTTGGTCTCCCTCGCGGAAGTACATTAGGTGGCCTGACTCGAGGGTTATGGTGTCCTCCCCCTCTCTTCGGACTTCACATAGCCCTAGGATATGCCACCTAATCTTCCCAAGTTCCACCTCAAGTTGCGCCAGATGCGAGTCTAGCCGTAGCGTGCGTCCGTTGTACGTAGCCAGGGTCAGTCGGTTGTGGTGGCCTCCCGTAGCCCGGAGATTCTTCGCACCCCCTGCCCCGCCTTTACCGAGGTCGCCACCATGACCAGGAATAGCGGGGCCGCCGGGAACTGGGGGCCGTGGCCTTTGTTGCGTCTGCATGGGAGGGGTTTGCCCATAATCGCCACGCTGGGCAGGCGGGTTGGCGATCGCAGGGCGTAGCTTGTCGCACCGGTAACGCTGCTGCCCGTCACCGGCCTGTTGTATTTAGCTACGCCTATTGGGATGGATATACCGCCATCGGTCGGTCGCCAGAGCCTCGTTCGTCGTTCAGCAGGATGCACCGCGGGCAGGTGAGGTTGGCTTGGGGCGAAAGATGGTGGTTCGCCCCTCACACCCCTTATATAGTTTTTTGTAATACTTATATAGTTTTTTAATACTTATATAGTTTTTTGTAAATACAAAATATTTGTATGTATATATTTGTATACATAAAAACACCCAAACTCCTGTAAATACGTAATAGGGGCCAAGCTTATTGCCGTCAGCTGGCTCATATGTTTCTACATAACCGTACTAATATATTTCTAAATACATACGTATTAAAAATAATGCAATAGATTTCTAATATTTTGGCTTCAATCTGCTGCAATTACGAGGTTTCGAATTTATGCTTGAAATACACCTTAGTGACCCCAAAAGTACCTTAAGATACAACCTTGAAACCTTCAAGAAAAGAGCGTTCTCCTTCTTCAAAGGCCGGCAAGGTGATTGTGACTCCTGAGTTGAAAGGGTTCATGGACGGCGGTATTCACTTTCCGTCAGGTGACCCTTCTGCGTCTTTGCCCCTCTTCCATAAAAAAAAAACACCGCATATTGTAAGAAGTTTGTTAGATTACGTTTCATTTGTATATTTTACAATGGCTTTCTAAGCTTGGTATATTTAACGGTTAATAGTTATAATTTAAAGGCCTGCAGTACTTGCGATATTGTATAAATATGTTCCCTGATAGTAAAGTCAGAAAGCAATTTCTCTTCTCAATCAATCAGTCAATCAAAAGCCTTTAATAGTCCACTGCTGAACATAGGCCTCTCCTTAGAAAGGAGGTTTTAGCCTACTAATTTCTCCTTCTATTTCTCCTCTACTCTAAAAATACTAAAATATTTATTCCAACACAAATCAAGAATTTATTAAATTTACATTGTTACATTTGCAAAACAAACGCCTTACAGTAACAATATTCAACAATAAAAACGTCCCTGAATAATACTTTTTATTGAAGACTGCTCATAAAATAGCGCGTCAAATGGCCGAGGGAATCTGGCCGTATCGCATCAACTTTTTTCTTTATATTCCTATCCTTACTAAACATATTATGTCTATCCCCTCGGTAGGGTTTTCAGATTTAGATCAGTAGATATTATGTGCCAACGACTCGACAGGAGTATAAACGCATTCGTTTTTTTGTCATAAAATATACATTTTCAGGCTATAAAGATAGTTCTTCCATTGATGATAGGATAATTCTAGGGTCTTTATGATTACTAATGATTGCAGTTGTTTTAACAATTAATTAAATATATGTAAGTAATTTCGAATAATTGTTTATTTTTGAGATATGATACACAATTTTGTTATCCCTAAATTAACCGTTGGATTAATAAACTCTTACTTTAGGAAGGGGAAATAAATAGATGCTTCACCCAGTTCCTATAAAACCAAATTTAGTTGGGTAGGATAGAATCATACATAGAGTTACGTTCGTTTAATTCTATGAAGCTAGTATGAACCATAGAAAAAAATCTTACGCTACGAATATCATATGCGTATAATATACGCCATGAATGTAGTCTTCTCCATAGCCAATCTTCTACAAGAGAACAATGACTCAGTGGAGATATTAAAGTTCTTATGTCACTTCTTGACGACGTATGTGGAAGAAGAGTAGTTCACTACAACAGCACTTGATTCTCGCTCTGCAAAAACATACACGTATACTAATAACATGTATTTTTTTCAGTGTTCTGTTTTCTTTTTCTAAGATGTAAATACTGGAAATAGGCTCGGCAGTTCTTGAATTTTTCAAACAACCTTAACAAGTACCTATGTCTGTTTTTAAGATAGTAAATACAAATGTAAGTGATAAGATTACGCAAATTAAATATAACGGCCATGCACAGCTGTGCACCATCCAAAAATTGACTGGAAGAAAATGCCTATGTCAAACCCAGCCTTAAGTAATGTGTTTGCAGGAGGTATATATAGTTACCGTATGGTGACGGATTAATAATACGAATTGTCACCACTTCTATTCATCTCGTTAGTGTCATAAGAGAGCAAACTAAACAGAACAATAGCTCTACAAAGAGAAGGAAAACTTGAAAAAAACCCTATACAAACCCGTCTACCCAGCCGGATATAGTAGGCCAAAACCTCCTTTCTAAGGAGAGGTTTATGTACAGCCAATAGAATGATAATGATAATTGCTGTGAATGATAATTGGTGATCATGATAAATAGTTATATAAATAAATGCTTGTTCAAAGATAAATTAAATCAAATCATCAAATCAAATCAAATCTTTATTTGCCAACCAAGTGTACATCAATGATCTTATAATATTATATGTAGTAGTCCCAACTCAGAAGCCTTTTCCAGGCATTGCAAAAATTTGAGAGAGAACGCAGAAGAATAAATTGTTACACAAGTACAAGCATTTTTTGAACAATACAAATTAAGTGACATTGAGTCACTTAATTTGTATTGTTCAAAGTACAGTATAACAATCGAATAAAGCATGCAAAAATACGAAGGCACCCGACATTCTACATCACTAATACATATACACATTTTCCTACTGTCCCTAGCATTTCCGAGCATCACGACCGATTTTTCTTTTTATGATTTGTACTTAGGTATATGCTTTCTGTTTTCCGTGTAATAAGAAATGTAGTTTGTTAAGTGTTTTTTTCTTCAATGTATTCTTTAACAGAATAGAAACATTTTGTAATTAAGAATGCTTTTAGTTTTTTAATGAATAGTGTAGTCTTCGTTTCATTTTTTATGTGGATAGGTAATTTGTTGTATATTTTTACAGCCATGTAGTAAGGGCTCTGGTGTAGCATTTTAATTCTTGATGGTGGTAGGTGTAGTCTGTCTCTGTGGCGTGTGTTTAAATTGTGATTGTCTTTTACTCTCGCGAAGTGACTCATGTTCTTGGATACAAATATGCAGATGTCAAATATGTATAATGATGGTAGTGTGAGGATGTTATATTTAATGAAGAAGGGCCTACAACTATCACGATTTCCAATTTGTCCGATAATTCTAATACATTTCTTTTGTAATATAATGTAATTTTGTAATAAATATATATATCATGAATAAATTAAAATTCACTTTTAAATTTAATTAAAAGAAGACGAGCTCGCACTTTTATCATGGCATGCAGCTGTTGTCATAAAACAAGTCCAAATGTTCTGTACAAAAAGATATCAAACTCATTTAATTTTCCGCCAAAACAGAGTAATGACTAGGAGGGGTCTCTTTAATAAGACTGACGAGATTTTCTTCTGATTTTATTGCCTACTCCTGCGAGTAAATCGCTCGTTTAGATGTAACGACCGCCGATTTACAGATCTTTTCATGCTTGTCTTAATTTTCTTTGAGTTTTTAAGGTTCTTTAGTCTTTTTTAAGACGAAAATAGTTCGTGTTCATTGTCTCGTCACGTTTACTGTTTAAGTTTTGAAACATTATCGTTTAGGTGTAAATTAGTTTCAACTTGATTAAGTTTTGTGGTATTGGAATGAAAATTATTGTGAGTTGTATTCATATTTATAAAGGATAAATAGTTTTACTCATTAGTGTATTACTGAGATGCCTCACTAGTCTCCTGAAAATATGAAGACCTTACACCGACGTGGTCGCTTTACAATACGATAAGGGTTACTCTTTGCGTCCGATATTAGTCGAACATCCGTATCCGTTAAATTTGATTTAGTTTACGATTTGATAAGCTCTCTATAGATAATTTAAAATTTTAGTGTTAAAGTTTTAGATTTTTACTGACATTAAATCTATCTCAGTGACAGATGTATAAATTAGAGATATAAGATATATAAGATTTGTATATTTAAAGTACACCTCAAATATTTAAAAAAAATAAGTTAATTGTAAACAATAATTATCTTGTAAGCCAATAAAATATTATTAATATCACTTTAATATTTTTTAGAAGGTCGCATTCAAGTTTTAATCTATACACTAATGTTAATAGTTCAATACATTCAACTAATATTTAACAGATACATAAACAACTTTCATAGCATTGTCACTGACGTAACATATGAATATTTTTAGACTCTCTATCACCTTACATTACTGAATATATTCTATCGAAATTCAACGAGCATAAATTCCTAATGAATCGATGAAGATATAGACTTTATATTAATACGCACTTATTGGCTGCAGGGAATTGACGTTAAAACATAATATCTCCTGTATATTTAGCATTATTGAACTAATGTTATAATTGCGTTATCACTTTTACTAAATAAATTTAAATGAAGTAACTGTTTGGAAACACGTATGAATACTCGTACAATATTATTGTAGACTGAAAAATTTTGCTACCTCCAGTCAAACACGGACCCCAATGTAAAAGAGTTGTTCATCAATCACATCGTTCGCATTTTAGCACCTGCAAATATAGGTTCAAACAGTCGTATCGTAATAGTCATTAAAATAAAATTAAAGTTACCTTTGTGCGATCAAGAATTGAACAAATCCCATTAAACAAACTGTGATTAACATAATAATTTATGGTATCGCCTTTCCATCCAACCTAATCCATTTCGCTCATTATCGACATTAATGTTGCTACAAAGAAATAAATACGGATTAGATTAATCCAGAAACAAACCTTAAGAACTTGAGTTGAAAAAATATAAATTGTACTTCCCAAGTCCAGAACCACCCAAAGATAAAAAAAAATATTTTATATACTAGTTGGTGCTCGCGACTTCATTAGCGTGGAATTTGAAAAGCGCTGGTCGGTTCGATTCCCGGATCGGGCGAAAATTTATAGGTTTTTTCTAAGAGAGAAAATAGCATAAGTTACCATATATAGACAGTTACCTCGTAGTAAAATATTATCCAAATTGGTCCAGCCGTTTTGAAGATTACCCAGAACAAACAGACAGACAGACAGACAAAAAATATTTAAACTGGTTTTGAGGCATAGGTATCGTGCAAATAACCGTGTGAGCATAAAAAAAGCGTATTATTTTGACATTAGAAACAGACACATCAATTTTATTTATTTGTATAGATTTTGGTCTTCTGGCGGTAAGAGACTACCGCCGCCTGCCACCTACAACTCAAGAGTGACAAGTGCATTGCCACCCTTTCAGAATCTGGGGGACAGGAGGGGGGAGCTGAGGTGATGAACAACGAAAAAATGCTAAGCACCTGTTTTCTGTGAGGCCGTAGTATTACTGCTGTCGAGCCGGGCAATTTATTTCGAAGCGATGCTCTCCCGCGATATGAACACCACTTACGATTTTTTATATTCTACATACATATACGTACATTACATATATATGTGTTTAATGTAATCACTGCGACCCGCAGCACGATAACAGTTTACATTACGACTTTCGATATTTAAAATTGTACAATGCGGGCGTTTATCAACAAAAGCCGTTTTGTAAGCTCTCTGCTACTGGTAGCTTAGATAACAAAAAGTGTCGGATGTAACAAAACCTCAACTATCTTTGTTCTGATCTTTTGTTTATTTCTGTGTGTTGTTAATAAATTCATTGTTATATTTATATTAGGTGTAAGTATATGATAAATGGCATGGGCAGGGCGTTGTTCACGTCAACCTGTTTATGATAACACGTCATTAACAAACATTCACAAAGTTCGAGCATAACCCTCACCAAAGCAGTATGTTTATATTACCGACTTTTTCTAATACTGGGTTATATTTATAGTAATGGTTTGTCGTTTTATTGTATACTATGTTTTGCTCGTAGCTCCGCCCGCGTGTATATCGGTTCATCATCGTCATGATCATCACCAGCCTATAGAAGTCCACTCCCATTGCACGGCACTTAGATCGATTTCCGGTTTCCCGCATCCAGCTCCTGCCAGCCATCTTGCGCAGATCTGCACTCCACCTGGCCTGTAGGTGTCCTACACTACGTTTGTCGAGACGCGGACTCCACTCAAGAACTCTTTTTCCCCAACGGTTGTCGGTTCTGCGCCTAATATGACCAGCCCACTGCCACTTCAGCGTGCTAATCCGGCGAGCTATCTCGATGACCTTCGTTCCCTGATGGATCACCTCATTCCTGATGCAATGCATGTGAAAGCATAACAGGCAGACAGACAAAGTTATTTTCGAGTTAATAATATTATGGTAGAGTTTTAAAGCATTTTTAAATATCTCCAAAATAGATATTTAGATAGATACTGCACGGATGGCGTAGTGGTTTAAGTGGTTGCCACGCCGCTTTCTACTACGCCGAGTGTTGTGGGTTCAAACCCCACATGGGACAACACTTTGTGTGATCCACAAATTGTTGTTCTGAGTCTGGGTGTTCTTTGTGTCCGTTTCATGTATGTTTGTAAAGTCCCCCGCGACACAGGAATATATATTCCTAATGCGGGCGTTGTCTTTTTTAAAAGAAAAAAAAAAAAAAAAAAGAAAAAAAAAAGTAACTAACGCGATCAATAGGTTTTATTGTACGTATACCTTTAAATTGCTTGAAGGTTAGACTAGCTGGTTCGATTTCGAGGCTGTGGTCGTAGGCTTAGTTCCAGTCCGTTTGTAATAATAAATAAAAAAGATAGCTTTAATGAACAAAAAAATATTCTTGTCCGATGACTGAACCGAAGCCGAAAATCGATCGAAGTGGCGTGCAATAGGAGAGGTTATGTCCAGCCGTGGACTGTGATAGGCTGATGATGAAGACCGAACGATCCAAAAGAGCAAACTTCCTCCACGCCTACAAATTAAGTCACGAGTGCATTGCTGTCCTCTGAGTTGGGAGTAAGCTCTTCTGTTCTAGCTTTGAAAGTCGCATTGGTCCGATTATATCATTTAACATTATTAAATTTAAAATAACCGACTTTAAATTTAATACACAAATCTGCAAAATGTAATCTGTACTAATAGTTTCCAAATAATTTTCATAGCACAAAAAAGATGATCGAACAACGAGATCTATAGAATTAATTTTAAAGCAGGTTTCACAGTTTAAGGTTTATAAGGACCAACAGTATCCCTTTTTTGTTCACAGCGTCCAACATGAGAAATCCATTTCGTTTTTACAGTCCTTCGACTTATTATTCAACTCGTGGTTGAGCCTAAACTATTGGTATATGAACGTAGAATATAATTACGAAGAAAATATTTATAGAGCTACCAGCACTGTTTATGTATTAGTCTAACTACAGTTCTTTACAAATTCCTATTACTTACACAAATTTTTATCATAGTACAGCCATGTTTCAACTATCACTAATTCCCTTCACCTGCGCGCGGCGGTTGATCAAAATCCCCTCCTCAAAGAGCCGTAACGCACTTGGTATTGCAGGTGACCCGTCTTCTCGTTAGCTCCTACACCATAAATAAAACAACTCAAACCTTTAGTTCACCTAGTTTTGAATGAACTCGACAACATTCTAAATCTATACGGAAATTCGATGCGGAAATCGGCATTAAATAAAATGAGATTTTAAAAGACTGCGAATCGCTTCAGTAGAAATTGCCCGTGGAAAAGAATTTTATAGTTTCGTCGAAGATCCAAACTAAGTTAGGTACGTTTCCTTATAAAAACTTTTTAAGGTGAAGTAAACTCTGTTAAACGAGTTTTTAATTCGTTCTTATTCGCTTTGAAACCGATTTAAGTTCCGTAAAGGGAAAGTAAAGTTAAATCTTTTAAAGCCTAATTAAAGTCTAAAAAAAATAAACAAAGTTGAGTCTTTATTACTTACAAACTCCTAGTAGTTTATTAAAGACCCAATTTTATCATAAAATCATGCTTTTTGCACAATTATTTGACCTGGGTTTTTTTTTGAAATTAATTGCTGTAAGATCTCAAAGATAATTACAATAACAAAATTAATTAATGATTCTTCTCTCACTTAACAGACTACAGATTGAAATATAGATGTAATTTCATTTATACTTTATACCTATTTTCATCGTCGAACAACATCGTCGAACATTTCAAATTTCATTTTATGTTTCCTAATGAGATTTTCAATAATGTTATCCGCTGATTTTGTTAAATGTTCTTCGTCTGCGTTTAATACGAAAATGTTACGAAATCATTTTAATATATCGTCGGCGTTTCAAAAAGTAATTTCTTCGTACACCAGTCATAGATCAGACGCAGAAACATCAAAACAAATTTTACCTTTCTCGAATGTATGATTCCATATTTATAACCAATAACAATGATAGACTTCGAAATATCTGTTTCTGAGAGAAGTCTGTTACACGTGTGCTAAGATGGATTTATATTTGAAAAGCAATAGGTAGGTATATTGTACGACCTGTGTATGTCACGTGACAATCACACTTACATTATAAAGGCGAAAGTTGGAAAGTGTGTTTGTTTATATATTTGTTTTATTTTTTCACGCTCAAACTTTTAATCCCAAAAAATGTAGTATTTCCATGGGATAAGCAACTAACATTCGGGCATTCGATTAGGCACAACGTGTGGCGCCATACACTAATGCGGCAGGTTATACTTACAAATAAACAAAACCGGTCAATTACGAGTCGAACTCGTGCGCCGAGGGTTCCGTACCTACCCAAATTTTACTTAGATTTTCGCGAAAATTTGTAAGTACCAAAATTTTTCTTAATTTTCAACTTGTTTATTTTTTGGAATTATTCCTTTATTTGTGCTGTAAGACGTTTCTTTTCGCCAAATTTCGTGATTCTAGGTCAACGGGAACTACCATATAGGTTTTCGACCCAAAACCTATAGGGTACTTCTTTACTTTCTTCGGTTGACTTAGAATTGACAATTTTGGTTAAAAGCAAGGTAAAGAGAAAATTCTGAAAAATAAAAAAGTTTAAAATTAAGGTAAATTTTGGTACTTACAAGTTTTCGCGAAAATCGAAATTTGCCCATACATTTTTATGGTGTGGACTCAGGACCTTGATTATTACACACCTAATAGGGACCATAGACTTCAGTATCTGGTATAAATTTCAACTTGCTAGGTTTACCCGTTCCTGAGAAAATCGGTGGTGACACACGGACAGACGGAAAAATCGACAGACGGACAATTTTATAAGGGTTCCTTTTTTACCTTTTGAGGTACGGAACCCTAATAAAAGTGATGTGATGTAAAATTGATGATTGTATCTGTTTGTATTTTTAAAATAAAAGGCTTGTTTTTCATGATCACACGGTTGTTTGTACGATACCTGTGCCTAAAAACCACTTTTCATATATTTTGTCTGTCTTTCTATCTGTTATTTAGGGTAATCTTCAAAACGGGTGGATCGTATTTGATAATTTTTTACTAGTAGCTATCTATATAAGAAGTAACTTACGCTGTTTTTTCTCTCAGAAAAACCTTAAAAAATGTTGCCCGGCCCCGGAATTGAACCCACTAAGACAACGCTTTTTAAATTCCAAGCGAACGAAGTCGCGGGCACAAGCTAGTAACAAATATAAATAATTTAAAGACAAGATTATATTTTCCAAATAATGCTGATTAAATAAACACAAATTAATTATTTGTTGTACAGACTGTACAGAAAGTTGAGGTCATGTTTCAGAATCCTAGCAGGCCCCTTAAATAACGTAAATTGCTTACAATTTTAGGGGAACTCTAGCTTTAATATGTTTTCTGATTAAGCAAAATATAATAACAAAAATAACATACACACCTGAATATTTTTTAGAACCTCCTCCTCTGTGAAGGCGGATTAATATATTCAGCCAATCTCTCTGGTATTTCTACGTTAATAAATAAAGCTTTTATAACAAAACTTTATCAAGTACAACGAAATATGTAATACACAAAAATGAAAAAAGGATGACAACCGCGACAGTTTATTGCTTTCAATAATACGCGGAGAATTTCAGTCGTCGCTAAATTGTTATTAAGGATCTGACTAGACACAACAAATTCTATACATTTGTCAACAGCCTGTTATGGGCAGACGGTACCATTAATTCACGAAACTCATTTATCTTGTCGATTCCGATGTAGAAAATGAAATGGAGTGATCAATATAAAATCCTTTCATAAATTGGTTATTTTGTTCTAAATCTTGGGGTGATGAACAGGTAATAAGAAAGGTACCTAATTGAAAATGAACAAAAATGATTGAGCCTGTACTCATACTAAACAGAATGATTATTTAATATACTACTACTCCACACAAACCATAATCGTTCTGAGTCTGGGTGTTCTTTGTGTCCGTTTCATACTTGTTTGTAAAGTTCCTGTGACACAGGATATATTCCTAGTGCGGGAGTTGTCTTTATAAAATAAATAATCTTCTTGAAACACACATACTACTTAAATATAGTGGAAATAAAAGTAATAAAATATATAACATTTTTATCACCGATCCGACGAGGGCAAGCGTGACCCAACTTGCGACCACGATCCGCCCAACCGTCGAATTTAACATTTAGCATCTATTTACCGCGTTGACAACTGTACACAGTCATAATTACATTTAATGTGTTTTAAAGAGTACATTCCTAATTTAAGGTTTAGTCATATTTGAAAAAAAAATACGAAAGAATACCGTGGTTTCTGATTGAAAGTTCTAGTACATTTATGTATTAATATAAACATTGATACAACACTATCCTAATTGCAAAACCCTAAAATACGAAAAGTTTATCTTTACCATATATATTTATATTTTCTTCATGTAAGCTATTTTTCACTCTGTGCATTTGAAAGGAGGCCCGAATATGTCAAAGTCCCGTCATTTGGCCTACCGCTGCCGTGAAGACGTATGACGCTAAATTAATGATCCCACGTCAGGCAGATATGATTCAGTATGACGTCACATACACTGGATTTATGGGCCTGATAATGTATGTCCTCGTTACGAGAATATTATAATCATAATAAACTAAATGAATTCGGTATCATGTATAATTTTATATTTTGAAATGAGTGCGTGAGTGAATGAATTTGCGTTTTGTATTTCGGTGCTTCCGTTGTGCGAACCTAATTAATTAAGGCTATATCATTAAGAAGTAAAGCTAAGGTAAAAAACTTTTAAATATTATCAGCTTAATTTTTTGTTTGTATATTACCTATTTTTACTGTACACATCAGACATTTAGACACAGCTATCGCTAATAGTAACTTTTATGAGATGAAAATATATGTGTTCTATTCGACCGATTCGATTTATTTTCATTCGACCAGTTATTTTTTTTAAAATAAAGGTTTATCAAATATAATAAATAATCCAATGAGTTAATATAGATGGATGATTTTAATATAGAGGGATGATTTAATAAAGTTAGATATCAATTTTAGAAACACGGCATCTTATTCCTGTCATGTCATTTGTTATAATATTATAAACATTTTTAACCTACTTCATAGTAATTGTAATTAAAGAATGGTAGAGATTTTTTATTCGAGATTCTTGTTTTAGTGACTCTATCTAAGAAATCTAGTTACTTTGTTAAATAAATATTTTGACTATGTATAGTTTTAAGTCAATTTGCAAAATCCTTACAGATTAGTTATTGTAGCATAACAGCCTCCTTGATAGCATGGAGTACTGGTATTGGAGAAGGTTTTATAGATTTCGATCATTGTCAATTGTATAATTGTTGAGAACAGAACGAAGACTTGATGTTGGATTTTTGAACCCAGAAGGATGACGACAGAAGCGCCAAAAAAAAACTGTTTTTTTTTTCTCGCTTAGTAAATCAATTACATTACATTCATCAAATTTTCATAGTGTATCTGCTACTATAAACACACCACCTATAAACACACTACTTCCTGAAGAAATTTACTCCCATGAAACTAAGCGTTAGTTCTAACACGACAAGGCGTTTTCATGATTGATTCATTGTCGACTGTACCTCATAGTTTTTAGTAGTTTTTTCCAGTATTTTTATCCAGCCCAGCATTATCTTACTCAGCCTTTCATTTGATTAAATGTACGTATATGTCTTCCCAGTCCTATTTCAAACCAAAACATACAACAATATGGCCACAATTCGTTGAGAAACAAACTATACCACATCAAAGTCTGTAAATCCAGGCCGTTTTACGAAATAAAATGACGTATTTTTTTTCCATTAAAATCTTCCTTTAGCTGTAGTTCGGAGAGAAAGTAATTTCCCGTAAGTGGAGTCTCCGAGCCAGGTTAATGGCTTTAGACCGTTTCAAATCATCCCCGGCTGTTTGACGAAATGAACCACACTCGTCATTAAGGATCTCGTCTACTGAATGAATTTTTGCGTTGGTATTTGTTTAGGTGGTGGATTACGTGTACATTTTACCACTTTTGTTTTTATAAACAAAAAATATTTTATACGTGCTTCATTAAAATATTCTTCTGTTATTTACTTTGGGTTAGTTTTGTTTTTATAACGGTGTTTCCAAAGTCCAATGTTGCTAACTTGAAAAATAAATGCCCCTTCGTACAACAACTCACATTTTGCAGACACACTAAAAACGACTAATAATATATAATAGTTCTTGTTTTACGATATCGATGGCAAACGAGCACACGGTTACCAATTAAAAAGATACTCGTAATTAATAAGAATATTGAATAATCATTTTCTCTGTTTCCTTCATATAAAAACTAGTAATTTACCGCAGTTTCACCTGCGTTTTTAGTTACAGCTCTGCTCTTCCATCCGTGTTAAGTTTCATACACAATGTATGAGAAAATGAATTATTTTCATTTCTTTTTGTAAATATTTTAATAGTTCTGCTATTTGAGGCGGACACAAATGCAAAAAGAAAAAACATAAAAATCGTGGGTGTCGTCAGAGCTAACTAAGGGAGCAAAATATGCAGCACGACAGCACTGGAAAGAAAAGGAAAACCTGACTCAAACCTACTATCCCGTCTGGTCAGCCAGTGGACTTCTAACATGTAGAAATAAAGACTAAAATAAACGCTTGCCAAATTTGGCCATATTTAAAAACATTTTTTTTTTATCAATCCTTTTATATCAAAATTGAAATAACATAACGAAGCTAAACCATAATCAAACTAAATGTGAGTTTGCGTGTTTATTTCGTCGTTGTTATCATAAAATTTTATATGCACATAAATAGGGTAACAGATATGGGTAGGTACCTTTCCTTCCGATGAATAGCACTGTTCCCTTATTAAACATTTAAATATTAAACAAACTAACTGACTTTAACCTTCAAAATCTTGATTGTGTGGTTCTTCTTAATTCGTAAGGATTAGTTAAGATTTTAAAATAAGAAGACGATGTAAGATGTTGCCCAAAAACATTAAAAAGTTAACACAGTTTATGGCTTAAAATAAATATTCTAATTGCATATGTGCAATAGGCGGTCTTTCGTCAAAGGCGATCTCTAACACACAAGATTTAGACAAAGGGATAAGTCAACAGGCAAAACTGTTATTTTACCAAGATATTATCATTATTTGAACTTACTGTTTATTTTCTTTCAACTATATTATTTACTAATAATAATAGAAATACGATTACTATCTATTTCCAAAGAAATTTTGCCCCCCTGAGAACCTTAAGATTTTTAATTGACAATCCTGTAAATTTAAAAGATTAACAAATTGTTTCTTTACCTTACATTTAAAGGAAATACCTTACTGATGTATCCGACCTGTATACGTTACTAAACAATTTATAGACTTCATTGTATCCTTACTTGTAATAAATGTATACATATTTTTCTTGCACAGTCCAGTTTTACAAGCCATTATTTTTTATTGTTTCCATGATCGTGTTACATTTGTTTGAACCGCTCTTAATTTCATACATTGTTTACAAGATACTAAGCAGTCGAGTAAAAAGAAATGAGTATTTATTTTTTCTCGGAACAGCTCTCAGCGATTGCCCTTTTAAGCAACGTCGATCCAAGTAGATTGTAAAGAATCGGATAAAAAGTGAGATTAGATCTTTTCATTTGAAGAAAGGTCCGAATATTGGTCCGTGGAGGCAGTTACTGAGAAATGGTGGATTGAGTTTGGAAACGTCAACATTTAAAGTGGAGAAAAAACATTTGCCGAATAGATTCCAGTCGGTCCCTAGAGCTGTTCACTGTTTTGTATGTATGACAAAGCTTTTCGTCTAAATCTTGTTATGTTGCTCCGTACTGATAAGATCAAATGTTAAAAGAAAATTTGTGATATATATCACAAAATAACTTATTTCAACCTTCTTTCTAAGGAGAGGCCTATGTCCAGCAGTGGATTATTAAAGGCTGTTGATGATGATGATTGATTTGATTGATGATTGTACTTATTTCAAATATCAGACAAGACTTACCTGTGTCTACTTGTTAAAGAACAAAATATGTTAGGAATATTTTTAGTTACGTCAGGGTTATACTATTAGATACACAATATATATAAATTAAATTACTGGTATAAAGTTGACTTTAGATTTTATATATACATATTTACTTATTTATTTATTTATATTGATACATATACATTTATAAAATCTTTAATTTATTAAAGGTATTTTTAAATCATATACCTACTTTTCATTTCACCATTCAAATGAGTGTTTTAAGTTTGACATGTGTATCTGCGTATCTGTGGCATTTAGGTTATAAACAGATGGACCGATTTGTATCTAGTTTCCTACTTTGAAAGTCTCCTGAGGTATAATTTAAGAAACCTTTTCAGGAGGTCTTAGATCATCAGCTCTTTTCTAATAGTTCAAGAGATTCTTAGCCTCTGACTAATTTAATTATTTTATTTACTTCTTTAGCTCTATTACTATTAGCAATACGATATAAGTAAGTCTCCTCAAAAGTAGAAAAACGTATATTAATTAAGCTCACATTCTTAAAACACAGATTTTGAAGTCAATCCTTGTACATACAAACAATATTGACTAATAACTAGGCCAAATTTTAGTCTCTTACGTGGACACAGTATTCTTCAATTCAATTGATATTATATAAAAATCTTAACTCACTTGACGAACTCAATTTTGACACTCATTTCCCTCTGTAATTCGATGATCATCTAGTGCCAAGCTTTTTACACTCAATTAGTTTTTGATCAGCCAACAACTGAAAATAGGTCAAGATAAACAGCTCTCCACCATAAATAACAAATTTCTTTATTATTTACAAGATACAGGCTCGGAAACGTTATGTAATCTTTAATACATTGTAATATTTTACCAAATAATTGTACTGAAGGTATAAACCGTATAAGTTAAAAGCGTTTGATACTATTTATAAACACATTACAAACAACATATTATTGGTATAAAGAAAAACGGACAAAATAAAACGAATACCTTTTATTACTTCTAATATAGACGGACATCAATGGAGGTTCCTCATTTGTGAATTTAAATTCCCTTATTCCACAGTTATAATTAAGCACCAACTACATAAAGTCATTTCTTAAACTTGAATTGATCTGGTCAAGGAGTTATTTATTAAGGAGTGTAATATTAACACTATCGATACTATTACACTAAAAAACACAATTATAATGTGTTGTTGAGCAGGTTAACAGCATTGTAATCCATGGTTTTATCTATATTTTTGTATACTTATTCTGATCTCCGAGAACATTTTAAAAACGTTCTTTTTTGCACTAATTAGTATTTTTATCTCGAATGCTTATTACTTAAACCTCAACCTCAAAAGCCTCAAGTTTCATCTACGGGCTGTTTGATAAATGAGCCACAGACTGCTCATTTTCACGCTACCCTTGATTGATTAGCTCCAATATTGAAAATTTACAACGTCCTGTATCCCATTTAAGAAAATTCTAAACAAGCAACCCATTTATGGCAAATGAAAACAAATTTTAAAGTTATCTCTTAGCCTTCGAGTAAGATGCCAATCTAAAGATAGGAAGCTGTGTAAAACACACCTGGTGTAATGAAAATTTTAGAGGAGTTTAGAACTGGTTTAATCTGTAAATCTTTTGTTCGTTTCGTTTTGACTCTCCTTTATTTATAATAAAACATGAGCTCGTTATTATTAAAATTTAATAATTTGCAGCTCCAAAATTATTAAATGCTGCAAAAAAAATTGTTGTTCCTAATTAACCAGCCTGTTCCAGACTAGAGTAACTTCGAAAAGATGAGTTAGAAGCATGATTTAATAGTTGAAGTCTATGAATAATTTATATGATATCTTTTTTTAACTATTTATATTTTTACTAGACTCTTTTTTTTGTTTTTTTTTTTCTATCTTACTGTCGTAAACATCAATGGTGAAGGAGATAATTTAATTTTAATTTTTAGTTTAATGTTAATTGAATTAAACTCTTAACTGCTCGTTATCACCACTCAAAGTTAAGATAATTTAATTATATAGAGAAGTGGAAAACACATTTATAAACTATAAACACACTGTCCTTGTGGTCACCACCCCTATTCATCATATATAAGGGAAAAATCTACGCAGAACCACAGCACTGCAGAGAGAAGGAAAACTTGACACAAACCCTATACCAACCCGTCTGGCCAGCGTGGTATAGTAGGCCAAAACCTCCTTTCTAAGGAGAGGCTTATGTCCAGCAGTGAACTATTAAAGGCTGTTGATGATGACACTGTAAAATTTTAGTCTAAACTACTTACAACTTTGTTATATTTAAAAAAACTTTAATGTTAAAGGCATCAAAATCATAGCTAAATTATTAACACATATAATAAACCTACACATACGACTTGGTAAAATCTATAAGAAAAACTAAAAGAAGTATTGGGCCATCCTAGGTAAGGTTTCTATAAAGAAAATTTACCCTTTTAAAGAGTTTAATGCCCAGATAATTCGCAATTCAAATTCCGTTAAGCAAGCGAATAGAGGGTTTCGTAATCCTCTCCACAATTTTCTGCCGAACTTCACCTTCCTACACACACAACGACTAAAGAACCTCGAAAACCAATTGATCCAACTACATAACCCCGGTACTTACCCGCTGCCATCCACATGTCAACCCGTCAAAACTTTCCATCTCTCTACCATCAGTAAATAACGCGCTCTAAGCGAGTACAATTAACTTGAAAAATGTTTTACGAACCTGATCGAAGCCCAAAACTGTACAGTTTGGGTTTGAAAGCTTTTGTATGTAAATTACTTTATAGCTACGTAAATATAACACAAAACTCTCGGTTACAAATTTATTTAATATGTTCATAAAAACTCAGTTTGTACCAAAGCAAAACATAATTCATTTTCTCCGACATTCTATGACCTCGGCTTAGCGTAAACTTCTTTCAAGGACGTTTCGGCTACTAGTTATGACTTCAAGCCTATGTACAGCATACACATACAGATATGAAGTGATGACAAGTGATGAAAATTTGCTTGTGTACGAATTTTAATTTAGGGATAAATGTCAGGATTCCAAAAATAAAACAATTTGTCTTGGCAAATCCTATATAGAATAGAATTTTTAGAATACTTTGACCGTGGTTGTGTTTAGTGTACGCTGTACGATAAGCTCTACTCATTCTCAGACAAGATACCATCTATTAACATAAAGAAAAGTAATATCACTTACTTATTATTCCTCGTTAATATAAGTCAGCGATATTAATGCCTCATAAAAGAGCTTTTAGACCCAGAAATGATACGTTATTGAATAACTTTTATCCATTTGCTGTGCCATTTTTATCCATTTTATCCATCCATCCAGGTCGACCATCTACTGTTTTTTTTTTTACTTAAACGTGATAAATCCAGATTTTTTTTATGCGAATCGCATCCCTTTATAACGGGTGCATTTATTTTTTCACTTAACTTTTTATGCTTAAAATTTTTGGACATAGTCCCGTATAAAAACAAGAAATACCTTTTTATTTCGTAGCAGATTACAAAAAGTAAAGTTAACTCTATGTCAGTTTTACAATTTTTTAGAAACAAATTTAGTTCCTAAATATATTTTTTACTTTTACCAGTTAGGCTGTGCATTTTTTTTATTAATTGTATGTAAAATGCATTGCTTTAAGTAGTTGTCTGCAAGAACCCCTCTACAAATTAAATCAATATAAATTCCCCAAGAAAAGTATCGTTGGGATCCTTTATGAAATAACTAGCTGACCCTGAAAACGTTGTTTTGCTATTTACATTATTAAAAAAAAAAAAAAAAGTTTCTTAAAATCCGTTCTTAGCTGACCTCTACTCGGTGAAAAGAATATTCCTACAAAAATTTTAAGTCTTTAGCTCTAATAGTTCCAGAGATATCGTGATGAGTGACTAATACATGGAAATCTCATATATATATATATAGATAAATAAAGAAAATAAATATTTGCATGTTATTTTAACTAGTAATATCAAAAATTCACATCTAAAAAATCAAACAAATGATCTAAACGTTAAAACTGCAAAATCAGTATTCTTTTTAATCCAGTTCCGTTAATTCAACCGTTTGAATGAATCTAAATAACAACTACAGTTGAATGAACATCTCGAATTTGTTAAAGCTCGTGGATTTTCGGGGAATTCTTGTTCTTCTCCTTTGTATGAGTATCTAGTTATTTGAATGATGTTTATGATACAAGAGAATAAATTTCCATTTCCACGATATAATTCCCAAGTCATTCCTTTCATGACACTCATTAAGTGTCGTCCCCAATAAGGTAATCTATTCAGTCCCGAGCCAACTCTGAAATTATTTGAGTTAATAATAAGTTAAAAGTTTCCTGAAACCGTTTGCATAGATCATGGATAAATAATTCAATGGCTTTATATTAATTGGTTAATGGATTTTTGCGGCAATAGAATGTAAAATTTCTTCTTGCATTTTTCTTGCATGTTTGTGCTTTTCATTTGTTTAAAGGGGAAAATTCAAATTATAAATTAAGATTTAAAAATATCCTATATGATTATACTAAATTGTATAAATCATCATGTTGCTTTTCTTCTACTTGTAAAATATAAGTTATTTTTTAGACGTTACTGACATAATGTTTGGAAGTGGCTGGACTATAGGTAAATCTATCTTTCTTATGGTTTAAATCTGGACTTCAGTTCATTCACGTTCTTTCAAATTTAGCTATAAGAGTCTGGCATCTGCTTGTTTTTGCTACTGCTCAATAATGTATTTGTGATTTTGTGTTCAACAGCTCAATAGAGCTTTGAAGAATGACGTCTCTGTTCTTACGTAAGTAAGTAAGAAAACAGCTCAGAAATAACAAAGCGGTACCGGTATTCCCCGGTACCACCTTGTTATTTCTGAGTTTTGTTTTGACTTAAGGTTTATTGTACAACTTTTAAGTACAATTGGCCTCAGGCAGCCTTAGGATATAAATAAATCTTGGGGCTCACTAGGTGCTATAGAGAATCATGCACATAAAAAGTTAGTCAAATATATAAGATCTTGGATAGAAAACCCCACAGTATACGATCAGCTATGGAAGCTGCAACGCTTTATCTCCTTTTTATAGAAGAAACGTAAGTAAGTCCGACAGATTTGCAGAGGATAAAGTAATGCAGAATAGTAGTTGAAGAGGTACCGTCTCCAGATGTTGTATGGTAAAAACGCCTTAACTTTTTGTGAAATACATAATCTCAGAAAACGCCACTAGGTGCCAATACCTCATGATTCGGGCAAAGAAAATGGAGCATTCGATGAATAATATAGATTTTTTATGATTGACGAAATATATATAATGAAACTATCTTAATGTTTTATTAAACTGAGTATAAAAACTACTCGGAGTTTGATTCAATACATTCACTTATTTATTAAGCTTTTGTAAGCAATTATGAAAGCATACCAGTATCAATAGTATTATATTTCATAACACCAAAATAAAAAAATAATGAAAATATCAATTAATTTTCATGTCTTAGCTGCCAAATTGCAATAAAGCCTATCAATCTTTACGAAATTAATTTAAAAAAGCAATGAAATTTACATAGTCTTCCTCTGATTACGAAATCGATCGAAAGCGGAATCAACAAAAACGTAGTAGAACATTATTTAAGTAGCTACTCGTAATAACATTTTTTAAGAAATTCTGGCAGTCATCTATAATATTCTTCAAGAAGTCTATAAATAGCTACACAAATACAAAAAAAGTCTGTCAATATAAAGGGAGGAAGGTCGATACAGGGTTAATCTGCAGTCTGTAAAGCGGCTTATCCAACCATTGGAACACGCGAAACTGACATTTATGTGTCAGTGAACGTCCCGCGCTTCGTAATAAACTGCCTGGGAATACAAGGTTAAAATATTAGAGAATAGTTCGGAAACAATTGCGTAGTTTACGGTTTGTATTTTGAGAAATTTACTTGAAATGTAACGTTATCTGCGCCCTTATTTACGTTTGCCCTCAAATATTAATTAAGGTAAAACTCAATGTGTATGGTAAATATCATGAGGAATGCTCCGAGGAATTGTTTTGGACTAATACCGGCCGCAACTTTCCGCCATCGTTCCACACGGCAAATTAGTATCCTTACCACATGGACAATTGGCAATCCACCACTGCGCGCTTTTCAAGTCACTATTTGCCTCGCACAACCAATCTGTGGAACAAGTCATCGGCTGCTGGATTTAAGGAGCGATATAACCTGTAAACCTTCAAGAAAAGAGCGTGCTCCTTCCTGAAAGGCCGGCAACCCACTTGTGACTCCTAAGTTGCAGCCATGCATGGGCAGTGGTAACCATTTTACAACAGGTGAACCGTTACCTCGTTTGCCCCTCTTCCATAAAAAAGGTTTTTGGTTAATTTTTATAATGTAGTTTTGTGTTCACAGACTAGGAAAAAAGGAAAATAATCCTATGACTACTTGTTATTGTAAAATTACAATTTTAGATAAGTTAGAATGAAGATAAATTATGGTCCAACTTTCACTTCTTCAAAATACTTAAACATACTACGAGTAGTATATAACTAGTATAAAATTGCCAAAGTACGCAGTTTAGTAGCTATTTTATAAATGTTTAATTACAAAAAATGTTATGGAACAATAAAGGCATGCATTATAAAAGCATAATGTAAGTTAAAAAAATTGTAGCCTGTACAAGTCGTAGATATTATGCCGAGTGTTGTGGGTCAGGACGACACTTTGTGTGATCCACAAATTTTTGTTCTGAGTGTGGGTGTTCTTTGTGTCCGTTTTATGTATGTTTGTAAAGTTCGACACAGGATATATTCCTAATGCCGAAACTGTCAATAAAAAAAATGATTCATCAGTAGAAGTATGTTAATCAGTAGTAGTATTTATGAGTACATAAGGTTACGTAGATATTGTTCTTGCCTTTTACAGTGAAGTTATATTGAAAATCGACAATCAATCATTTTAAATAAAAGGCCCGCCCTGAACGAGTTTATTTACTTGTAAAGTTAAACACGCAAAAGTTTAATGAAGTATGAAATTCACTGATTGATTTACTAGATTTTGTTATTCGATGAAAATCTAAATCAATTTAATTACATTTGTAGAACTTCAATTTAATTTTAAGTTTAGGTGTTGTTTCTGTAGTTATAATTACGTAATATATTTTAAGAAGTTATTAAAGAAACATTCTAATTGCCTGAGTAATTTCGGGCGCCGAATCAATTTTTATTATTTGTTGCTTACAATTTTAATGTAAATTTATAGGCTTAAAGTGAGCTTGAACATTATATCCCTCTTAACAATAGTACAACTTACTATATGTTTGATTATGAAATTTAAAAAGAAGTCATTAGAAGATAACGCCATGTGTTTGTTTTTTAATATACATACCTGTTACTATTGTATAAAATTCAATACGTGACAGTACAAGATGTATAAGGTCACAGGAGCAAGGGCCTAATATTGCAGAGCTTTAGAAGAAAATCGTACCTTGTGAGAGTCGTATAGTATCATGTAGGCAACATACCAAATTACCCTTGTTGTTGAAGTTGAACAGTCAATTTTTTTTAACGCTTTTATTAGCTTGATATGTATGCATGTAACGGAATCTTCAAACGTGCTTTTGACCCACTTCAACAAGTCTAATTAAACTGAAACTTTGCACACTTATCAAGGACAGATGACAATTCAATAAATTTGGCCTAATATCCTGATCAGGATCTTCAGGATTAACGGCTTTTTCCATACCTAAAAATACGGTAATGTCATTTGCTACGTACTAAAAGGCGTGTGCTGAAGCACATGTGACTTACTTACTTGTTACTTTTTTAGTGTTACTCAAAAACTAATCATTATTAGAGACTAAATAAGTTAAAAATAAATAGTTTAAAAAAACACGTTTTAGTAACTAGCCGAACTAAAAATTAGAAAATAATTTTCTGTAAATGCCAAAACAAAAAATTATTTTATCGTATAAAAGCGTGGGGTGCTTTTCAATATATTATATACTATAATAACTTTATTTTAACAATATCTGTCAATAAAATATTTTTACAACAATTGAGATCTAGTACCCCATCGTTTTTTTATTTTATTGTTATGCAAAGTGAAACCATTTTATTTTCTTTACTGAAATACGTTATTTTATTAACTTAAGAGATTAAAAAGCTTGCCGCCTAAACCACGGCGGTAACTTAAAATACAACAAGGTTTTATTTCAGTACCTTTTTAAAAACAAAGTAAAGATAGAACTCATGTCCCGAGTCTAAAACCAAATAGAAAACAAAAGAGAAACTACAAAAAAGGCCCGACTCAAACGGTATAATCTGTACATTGCCACAAAACTGTATACGAAAAAATTTTAATACCGCCACAGTGGCTCGGCAAGCGCTCTGTGCCGTCAAGTCAATCGCCGAAGTGGTTGAAACCGGGTCAGACCGTAGTAACCGCGGAAATAGAGCACTCGTCGGAATGACGACTTGTAGCGATAATGACAACATCTCCACCAAAGCTGGGTAATGATTTTATGCTTACAGCGCATCCTCACGTATTTGGACAAAAATATTCATAACCAACATTCAAATCGTTGTAGATAGATAGATAGAAAACTCTTTATTTGTACACCGTTTTACAAGTAGTATGCAACATAAAAATATCAGACATGTAATGTACAAAGGGTGGCCTTAATGCTACGAGCAATCTCTTTCAGATCCATCTTAAGGTAGTAACTATTTCATACATGTTCTCAACACAATGAACAACTATCAAAACAAGTACAACTTGACTTCTATCATTCTTTAATTCGTGTTTGTTACTATATTACTACAACTCAAACATTTTTTTTGTTCCTAGTCAGTTATTAAAATAAAAAAGATTTAAAAACGATCTTGTATTGAGACGCTCCGTCAGTATAAAAAAATACAGATATTTTACGTAAAACAAAGATATTTCATCATCATCATCATCAACAGCCTATACTAGTCCACTGCTGGACATAGGCCTCTCCTTAGAAAGATATTTATAGGGATATAACTATACCACAGCTAAAACTACCTTAATGCATTACATGAAGTATTAAAACGTGGTACTAAAATGTATTAAGCTTTTATACAAAATAATGTAATAGTTTTTACCAAAAAGATAAAAACTTGTAAAGGATTCGCAAGTATTTGCGAATCCTTCTGCGTGAAGCTTACTGCATGAACGGATTCACGATGCAGACAATTCAGAACTATTTCATACAATTTTTATGGCGTAATTTTAAATAATCTTCTAATATTTATTGTTCCAGGAACAAGTGCTGTAATCCCATTCCTGCGAAAAACTTAATTTCTCTTTTGACCTGTTTTATTGCTTTTCATAATGGTAAGGAGGTTTATAATAGACTATAAAAATTACTATAATATGAATTTTGAATTATTACATAGATAATAGATTCATTATTAAAAGTTGTTGCTTTAAATGATTACATTATACAAAATCATGTCATCAAATGTTTTTAACGGTTAAACATTTTGTTACAGAATTATGAAAACATTTCACTCTGAATGGCGTCAGTGTTTTAGAGATCACACCTATGCATATTATTTTGAATTTTACGCTGCACTAACGTAATAATTATAGTATGCGTAATTTATTTTTAAATATAATTTTTAATAAGCTTTTACCATACCTAAATGATAAAATAAGCTTTGATTTAAGTGGAAATTATATATTTTGTTAAATTATTTAATTCCATATGATATAAAACCCAGACCCGAGATATTTCGGCCTTAATTAAATTTGGAAGAATAACACAGGCAGATATCTACTTATACTGATTTCTCCCGACACAATTTTATACCATGAAAGATTATATAATGTAACAAAATAATGAATGTCATTTAATTCAAAGCTTATTTTCTCCTTTTTGATATATCTATGTTGTCTGTGTGGCCTTTTATATCCTTAGGCAGGACTTTCAATCTTGTTTCTTTCTTTGAGGTGAGGTTCTACGTTCACAATATCATGTCTGACACACCCTGATACCAATTACTCCTCGGTATAGCAGCTGAATAATCGTGAACTTAAAACAAACTATTATTATATAAAATGTGTAAAGTTTCATGTCTTTATGATTGACAATTGAAGACTACCTGACTCTGGAATCAATCCTGTCAGTTCCCTTCTATTGTGAGTGTTACCTCAGGAATGACTTTTTAATTGAATGACACTTATGTTAACATGTAATGGGTCTCTAAGGTACCTTACTAACTCAACAATATTAATAACTTATCAACTCAATTCTTGAAAATATATTTACAGTTAATTACTGAGATATCTGATCTCGACAAATTTAGGCGAGCTTAAAAGTTACAATTAACTTTGTTTTTTTTAGATGAAACGTTTTTGTTTTTATTTAATTTAATTAATGGCTACATTTGAATACAATTGAATTTGTCATTCTGTTTGAATTGAATTTATATAAGGTTGAATAGATCAAAAGTGCAATATCACGGCAATTTAGGGCGTTATTTAATTTAGTGTCAATTTTCAATTGGTACGTTTTGTTTTGCCATTGAATTATGTTACTTTAATAAATACTTTTTTGCCTGATAACGTTGATTCTGAATGGATTAAAGTATGTGTGGTTTATTCTTATTCGGGTTTTCTGTAAATCAAACAACAAAAAAAGACTTTCATATAATTACGTTCACCAGAGGTAAAACAAGTAAACATACGAATACTTACCTAGTTTGACATGAATTTGAATAATGATAGACATTTCCATATCCGTAGCCTTAAATGAATTTATGGTGCTAGCATGTACGTCGTAACAGTGTTCTCTCGAAAGACCAGTGAGGAATAAGCATATATATGACTTATTAGAATTTATGCGTCAAGGCAAGTTTCCTTTTAAACTTCACCAATTTAGATGAGTTCTACATTTTCAGTTAGGAAGACACTTAACTAAAACGAAAACCAAAGACGGTTTCTTTACTCAGCATTAAATCTAATACTAATTATAAATAATGCAGAACTTTAATCTTGAATGTGTACGATTTGCACTTACACGAGTTAGTAAAAAAATGCAATTAAAGTACAATCGACCGAAGTTATAGCAAACAAATAGACCGACAAGTATTTCAAAAATGTTAACTTTCATTGTGTTATTTAAATATCGGTCTTTAAAACCTCATAGGATAAGCTATGCTTAGTCATGTCATGGAACATTCCATTATAGATTGACAAACATTAAACACAGTATTCAAACAAACGAATCCACATAGGTATGTATTTATTCAATTGGACCGAAGGTAATCCAATAAAGAAAAGGTAAAGTTCGGTCAAGGTGACATCCAAACATCCACATTTGAAATTAAATTTATGGCAGCTGTGAAACGAACCGAATGGTGTCAAAATCTAATCTACGCTGCGGCGAACCTATGGATCAATATTGAAGTATTGAAGAAGACTATTGATCCAAATTGTCGTATAAAGCATAAGTCATATTTGTTTGTTACTTGAGTCATGTATAAATATTTCTGACGGCGGGATGGCGTAGTGGTTTGTGTAACAGACTGCTACGCCAACGGTCGCGGGTTCAATTCCCTCTCAAGTCAAACATTTGTGTGTATCAACATTTAATGTTTGAGTTGGTCTGGGTGTTTCTATATTTAAAATGTATGTATTTACAAAAAAGTAACATATGTATTTATCTCAGTTGTCTAGTACGCATAATACAAGCTCTGCTTAGTTTGGAACTAAATGGCGTTGTGTAAATGTAGTAGAATATTAATATTAGGTGACGTACTACTTTATAAAAGACCTGACTGTGGAAGGAAAGATACCAAGGCCTCATAGAAAACCGGTGCTAAACAATTATTTCAATGCTTTCACCGAGTGAGTACACGGATGGCCTTATGGTTTAAGCGGTCTAATGGTTAAGTTGTGGGTTTGATCCCCGCATGGAAGAACACTTTATATGATGCACAAATTGTTGTACTAAGTCTTGGTGTTCTTTGTGTATGATTCATGTATGTTTTTAAAGCCCCCCGCGACACAGGAATATATTCCTAATGCGGGAGTTGTAAAAATAATAATAATAGAAATAGTGAGGTACCTAGGAACTCAAATCCTCCCTCATTTAATACGGAGAGGAGAGCTCAACGGATGGAGCTCAACATCGCTAACTAGCTAGCTTAGCTGCAGACTTCTCAGTGTCTGTATTACCAAACGTCATCAAAGTGCGCTTGCTTTATTTCAGCGGTACATCTCGCTCAGAATGCATCCAAATTAGGAGTGTAAGAGACTAAATTCTTATTATTATTTTTAAATATTAAAGACAAAGAAATATCTACTTAAATTTATTACTAAAACCTATTAAAAATATATATTTATATAACTTACTTTTTTAATTCGAAAATGCTGTATAGGCAATAAATTTATAAAGAGACACAGTCTACAGAGTAAACACCGTTCTGACATGTTAAACATAGCCTAAAGCCTTGGAGAAACATGAACATTACTAAGGGATCTATATCACTCTAAAGGGAGCTGTAAAAAATATATATAAGAAACTTTATAACTCACATAACCAATGTATTGATCAAATTGGCGCTAGCGATATTCTTGGACCAAGACGACCTTCAAACTTTGAAGCGTAGGTACTCCTACCTACTTAGCACTGAATCGCTTACATACGCAAGTTGGTCGTCGCAAGAGCAATATGGCAAATTGGATCTACATCGACCTGTCGCAATGAGGCACTCCCTTGCAAACTATGCCACATTTGCTTTCTTGTCCACTGTGTCCCTCTAGCTGTATTGCCGTGGCTGTTGCGAAATTTTGGGCGGACAAAATTCAGGGGTGTTCACCCGTTGATACGATGAAGCAGACCTTAAAGACTAATAACGCGGCATTAGGCTCTTGAATTGCAGGTTTTACTGGGCAGCGAAAGTCACTTTCCATGAGGAGAACAGTGCTCGTTATCCCAATATATATTAAAAAATACGAAAAAACTTTCTTCTTTCCGTTCTTGATATTCTGCGTTATATTTTATTTTTTAACAGAAGCATTTTGTACTTCCATTATGATAAGTTTATTGTAATCGAAAACTATCTGACTGAAACTGTTTTTTTTAAATAATGTTAGACCTGTTATCGCAAATTGTGCCGTGCTCTACGATATTTTTTCACGTAGAAATATGGGCTTGGCATTACAGTATCTACTGTTTACATCTAATTTATGTCCTAAAATATTCTTTAAAACGTTTCAAGCTTATTGGCTCAAATAATATCAACAAATCTCAACAAACATTGTTTTGGTGCCTATTTTTTTTTTAATCCAAAAAGTCTAGTTTTGTTCTGTTATAGTATTTTTTGCACTTTAGTAATTTACTGACTCCAGTTTAAAACAAATATTAAGCTTAATTGAGATCACTGCAATCCTTGTCACTCGGTTTAAATTCTACAAGACTTCTCAAAGAAACATTGTATAAAGATCAGAAACCTTAAATATACAAAAATCATTTCGTAGTGACGTTTATTCTTCCATATTAAGACTGAACTAAATGCATAAAATAAACAGTTCTTTCAAAAATTTTATAGTATTTAATTTTATTATTATTTCACACTAAACTGCAGATTGTTTTACTTATTAAGACTCTTTTTGATTCTAGGAAGGTATCAGTTTTTATAACCAATTACCGACATAAAATAATTCATTTGGTGTAAAAAAATTACGCACCGTATACATACATTTATTTTGGTGTACATACGTATGAAGTTGATGAAGTGAATACGAGTTCCTCCAAAGGCCTTAACTTTCTGTTCTGTCACAACTAGATATCCTGCGAAATAGAGTCCTAATGAAAAGATTAAGGTATTCAAACATATGTACTTGTTTCATTCAACATTCCAATGTGATGGGATCACGTTTCGTATGCTTTCCTATTTAATCTAGATTATATTCAAGAGGTCAGATAAGGTTTTCATTTAGAATTGGAACGGACCGCAAAGGATATTAGACACGAAACAGATTACACATATGTGTGCCAGTATTTACTTCTAGTAACTGTGTTTAAGTTATTGCAATTAAGGTAGACATATCTACAATAAGGTAAAAGTTATATATGACATGATAAATATCAGTATTAGGAATGATTTAAGGTTTTTGCAATTTACCTTTGCAACTTATGGCTTACTTCAATTCTGGGTATTGAAATAGAACACGTACTCGTAAAAAATAATATTATTGTGACCCAGCTACGGTTGTGAAGCGGGAGTCCGAATAGTAGTTGCTAATGACTTGTCCTAGTTTAAAACTCTTATGATCTGTGCTCTTTAGTTAATGAAATAATATATTATATAATTTGTGAGAGCCATTAAGAAATTAAGTCCATGCAGTTCATTTGTTTTTGTAGGAAGTAGTCAAGCTGCTGTAAATAAATGCAAAGTATATTAAATAAGTAGCAATAGTTTTGTAAAAAATATATGACAGCTAATTTTTTCCAATTAAAGCCGCTCATCATTTACATTTTTTTCGGACATCTGACACACAACGCCATCTAGTTTCAAACTAAGCAGTGTTTGTACTATGAAAGCTAGATTGACTGATAGAATACTTATATACTTTTTCTTTGTAAATACATACACATTATAAATAGAAAACACCCAAACTCCAAAACAATATTTGCAGATCATACAAACATTTGGTCCGACCCGGGAATTGAACCCGAGACCTCAGCACAGCAGCATACGCTACCACTGCATTAGAAGACCCTTCACCCCAACGAGGACCAAAATATTAAAGAGACTACTATCAACGTTTTGGTACAATGTTCCACCATTAAATGGTCTATAATTATTTTATGTCACTTATATCAACGAAAGTGAGTACCGACTTCCATTACCGCCTAGAACTCAGGAGTCACAAGCGCTTTGAAAGCCTTAGAGGTGGGCGTATGGAGGAATCAACAATTTTATTGAAAAACGCATAATTGTGGAGTGCCAATTATTATCCAAGTGATGGGGATGAATATTTTGCGCGGGAGAACGATAGCAGTAAGCTATATCAGCCGGTATTAGTTTATCAATAGACTTAAACTTGGCTAAGAAAAATGAACTGAGAAGCAAATAATAATTAATTAGAATTTATAAATCAACCGTCTCGGTATACTCGACCTCCAAACATTGCGGTTAGATATTAATTGTCGCAATCAAGAGAATAATAATACATTAATTTAACAAAACAACACGAGCAACCATTTTCTCTTAACACTAACATAGTACGATACGGTTGGTTACTTTGTGTTTACGAACACCTATAATTTGTATCACAGTTATGCCTGATTCGTAACGTAATACAATTACGTACCCAGTTCTAATTCTACATATATAATTAAGTAATTATTCTTAGTATCAAGCAACGCTGAAACAAATTATATCAGTTGGTAACAGGCTACATTATAATGTCTTTTTCTTCGTTTCGCTCTAGTCTGATTCTTGGCTAGCCGCCAAAAATAAAACCACGCACATTTTTTTTTTCAAATATCGAATGTGTTCTAAATTCGAAATTGACTACCGTCTAGAAATCAGTTTTGTATCGGAACTCGTAAAAGTAAAATACCGGCCTACATATTGCTAAATTGGCATACCTACTTTCGGGTTATAAAAGTTATTATGGATTACTGGGACTTCCTGTTATAAAAGGCTAAGTTAAACGCAATAATATATGAAATAAGGTTTTATTTCGCTAACAATATTGTGGGGTACGTACATTAACTTTTATGTTTGTGTAGAATTGGTAGTTACCTAGAAATATGGATATTTATTTCAAAAGGATACACCGACAACCCAATTCGTCGATAAACGCTTACCAGTACGGTACTCGTATAAAGATGGATGCTACATATTATATTACTTTTGTAAGCTTAATACTGTATTGCAAAACATAAAAACACGAGTTTTATCTGATTTATACTATATAGTACAGTCATAAAGAATGTAATAATACTTCTGCCTCAATTTACAAAGACGGACGTGTACGTCCGAAATTTCAAGGTATCTTGCACTGCAAAGCAATCTTAAGATAATTTTCAAATCATTAATACATTGTATCTTTTGTATTTTTTTATAAAGTGTATGTTTAAAAATATAATTAATATGTATGAACAATAAATAAAGAGAATAATAATAGATAGCCAAGAGCCTTCACCAACACCTTAAGAGGCTCACGTTAGTCGGCTGGATCAAGGGTATGATGCAGAAAGCGATTCTCCTTGATATGGGCCGTATAGTGAGGAGGTAATTTCAAAATATAATGCAGAGAATAATAGTAATATTGAAATATAATAATATAATAAATGGTAATAGTATCCATCCACACCAACACGCAGAATAGGTGCACAACTCACATCCTACTGAACCTGAACTGAACTGAACCAACTCTGTGACACTCACAATGTGAATAATACATAAATTGAAGTAGGTAAGTACATACTAATTTGTCTCATTACACAACCCTTTTGTAAATTTGCATGTTTAAGCGACTGTGCGTTATTGCTGTTATCCGTGCTTATATTAATAAGATAAAAATTATAACCCATTTAAACTAATTGTACAGTAAAATGCAGACAGTAAAAGCGGACCACGTTGGTCCGCTTTTACAATACCTGTGTATATAAGCTGTTTGACAGAAAACAAGGAAGGGAATATCATAAAGCTGTTCTTTTTTGCCTTGCAAATCATCTCCCATCTCCCTTAGATATATAGAGATCAAGCAATCTAGAGAGAGATGGGTGATTACTGTCGGTAATTTGCAGTAATTTTAAATTGATTTAATGCCATATCTGAGCTGTGCTAAAGCTGAATTTTCCAATCACTTGCCAATACCGGCAGTTGCCGATCAGTCACTGTTACTGCTTTACGGAGTTATGTACATACGTGCATCGTTCCTTATCCATATTTCACAAAAAAAACTTATTTGAGTGATTCAAAACAGCAAATAACTAATTCCTTAAAGAATACGGATTTCATCAATCTCAGACTGCCATAATTTTATTGGTATCACTTAAATCTGAAGATTAAAGCGAAACCAATAAAAATACAACAATCAGAACTACCATATCGAAAGCTAGAGAATTAAAATAAAGAACAATTCTTTTTACTTTTTGATTACAAATTTACCTCAGATGAACTTTTTACACGACAAACTTTCTTTAACTTTGTCTAGCTCCCATTGTCTTGTGGAAGTGGGAAGTCTTTGAAAAGGTTTTTTAATTATATTTATGGAAGTTTTTAAGAAGTTGAAAATAATTATTAACATTTCTGAAGCCACTAGGTTTACGTTCTTTAACTAGTAGTATTATAGTATTGTAGGTATAGTTAATAAATAATCTATAATTTTGATTTACGAGCTGTTTGATAGAAACAATAGTTTGTCATTAATCAAACGAAACTTAACAAACATTCGAGATTTGTACTTGTTTTTATTGGCGCTGTAGAATGAAAAACAACAATACATTCATAAAAAATCCCCAAAATTAATTAGGGCTAAAGGGTAACAGCACTGTTAAGAGAAGGAAAACTTGAAACAAACAATTTTTTTTTTTTTTTTTTAACGTGTGGAAATCCCCTCGGATCGTCACCCCACCGGGGTTTGCGGCGGGGTGGTGTGTCGGACTCGGACCGACTAAAACCACACGGTGTGCCCTCTTTGCGCTTCCAGTTTAGGAGGGGTCCAGGTAGTTATCGCCTTCTGGACCCCTCCCAGCGCCGGCCCGCTTCTGGTGCGGGCTCCGTCTCCACTTATCCTCTCTTTAGGCGACGTCCGGCACACGCCGCCACCTCGCGGCTGGCCAACTAATGCGGGTGGAGGGGAAACCCACCCCGTCCACCCGCGGCCACACTCAGGGCGGCATGAGGCGCAAGTAACTGCGCCTCCGCCGCCCGGTTCGCCGGCGGCGGATCAGGTCCGAGTGGAGGTCGTCCTCCCGGGCCTTCTCCGCCGCCTCCTTCTGCGAGATTACCTCCTCGCAGAAGGTTGCGACCGCGGTAAAACAACTGTCGCTACCGGCCATGGAGCGAATTACGGCCGGTAGCGAGAGATCTGCTCCGATGACTGCAGTGAGGGCCCGGCGCTGCGTCGCCCATGCGGGGCAGACCGCCAGCGTGTGCTGGGCCGAGTCCTCACTGCAGTCGCAGTGGTGGCAGGCGGGACTCAGTTCCCTCCTAGCGACCGAGTGCAGGTACTTTCCGAAGCAACCGTGCCCGGAAAGCACCTGCGTCACCCGGAAGGAAAGGGCCCCGTGCTGCCGCCCTGCCCACTCGGCTATGACCGGCTGGAGAGCCTAAACGGCGGCGAAGCCAGCGCGTGGAGTCTCCAGCCGGAACGACCATCTGACCATGGTGGCTCGGCGAGCGGCTTCGCGCCACTCGCGCACGTCTTCGGGCGGAGGGCGAAATCCGCTCTCCGCCCGGAAGTCAGCCACTCGCCGATAAACTTCGGCGAGCACCTCCGCCTCCAAATCCCACGGGGGTGTTCCGGCCAAGGCGCAAGCCGCCTCGGTGGACACCGTGCGGTATCCGCGTATGGCTCTGACCGCCAATATCCTCTGGGGGCGCCAGAGGCGCGCCCTATTCGGGGCGGTCAGAGCCGCCACCCACACCGGTGCACCATAAAGCGCCATGTACCGGACAGAACAAACCCTATACCAACCTGTCTGGCCAGCGTGGTATAGTAGGCCAAAACTTCCTTTCAGAGTAGAGGCCTATATCCAGCAGTGGACTGTCATAGGTTGTTGATGTGATGTGAAGTGAAAGGGTTAGATTACAATAATACCTGCATTTTTGCTATGTGAATTTTCTGTGTGATTTCACTCTGTATAGAAGATTTATAATTTTGTGATGAATGATTTGCAGACAATATTACCTCCGTACTTATTTATTTAATTCTTTATGCACATATGCGATATGTACAATGGTGGACTTAATGTCACAGGTATTTTCTCCCACTTTAGAAATGCGGTGGTGCTGAAATGTGTGACTAGGTGCCCTGGACATTGATGTATACAGTAAGAGAAGTTAGACAGAAACAATGAGATGAATATCAAGCATACATACGTGCCAAATACATACACATACATAAATACTTACTTAGTCACATACATACATATACCTACACACATATACATACAAATGTGTTAATAATTTATAAAACTTTAAGGTTGTAATGAATCTGAATAAGAGGCGGCTTGGTGCTATCCTGATTTCTAGAGGGAGAGCGTTCCAGAGGAGGACGGGTTAGATTAGGAACGAGGAGTGGACACAAGTGGAGGTCTGTGTGGGGCATAGCAGAAGAGGATTGATTTGATGAAGGGAAGGTTCTATCGTGTCTGGAACATAGAAATTGGAATGAAGTTTTTTTTTATAAAAGACAACTCCCGCGCATATATCTTGTGTCGCTATTACACCCTATTTTTTCAACATTTCTGAAACGGAGACAAAGAACACCCAGACTCAGAACAACAATTTGTGAATCACACAAATTGTTGTTCTGAGTGTGTGTTTTTTTTTTTTTTCGGCACGTTTGCTTGAAAGGAGAAAAATATTTTTGCTATAAAAAATCCAGGCCTTCTTTCTATCTTTATCTAGAATACTAGCTGACCCGCGCAACTTTGTCCGCGTCTGTCAAAAGGAATAAAATTTTCTCGTTTTTGCAAAAAATTTCGAATTCAGGATGCTTCAATTCGGTTACATTTGGGTGACATTTAATATAAAAATCCATTTAATGTTATAAAATATCTGGTTTACTGTGACATTATAAAATTCTATTTATAAACCTATTATTCGGTGTTTCCATTATCCAGCAACTTCTTTTTTTTGGGAGCCTATATTTTCTAAAATTAACGAATCAAATACGATTTATTACAATTTATTATGTTAAGTTTTCCTTCTCTTTACAGTACTGTTGTCCTGCGTAGTTTGCTCTCTTAGTCGGCTCTTACGATACGCACGGGAAGAATTATTCTCGCAAAGCTCCCAAAAGTCCTATAAAAAATTCAATTCTAACTATGTTAAGAGGCGGTACAGTTCGAACCATATGTTTGTTAGAACCATGCTATCCATCCTATGCTACAAAAAATAAAGTAAACAACGTATGGTACTTCAAGGGCACCAAAAACATCATAACTTCGTCCAAGTTAACATGGAACAACATGGAAGTTTAAACAGACAATTTTTTTCATTATTGATGAGCCGGTCCCCGCAACTAAGCCCCCGTTCGATGATCAATGTTCCCCTCTAGCTGCCTTTCAGAATACCTTTAATATTCTTTTTAAACTCGATAATATGATCTGAATGAGAACTACATTTTTTTTTTATTAAGGTTTGATAACGCCCCACTACCCTGTAGCTAGGTGTTCGATTTCATCTTAAGGCATTATTAGAGATGATTTTCAGAAAGCTGCGTCAAATCATCAACAGCCTTTAATAGTCCACTACTGGACATAGGCCTCTCCTTAGAAAGGAGGTTTTGGCCTACTATATCATGCTGGCCAGATGGGTTGGTATATGGTTTGTTTCCTTGGTGTGGGCGGCGGCTCTGACCGCCCAGAATAGGGCACGCCTCGGGCGCCCTCAGAGGGTAATGGCGGTTAGAGCCATACGCGGTTACCGCACCGTTTTGACGGAGGTGGCGTGCGCGTTGGCCGGAACTCCCCCGTGGGATTTGGAGGCGGAAGTGCTCGCCGAAGTTTATCGACGAGTGGCGCCCGAAGACATGCGTGAGTGGCGCGAAGCCGCTCGCCGAGCCACGATGGCTCGTTGGTCGTTCCGGCTGGAGACTCCACGCGCTGGCTTCGCCGCCGTGGAGGCTCTCCAGCCGGTCATCGCCGAGTGGGGAGAGCGGCAGCACGGAACCCTTACCTTCCGGCTGAAACAGGTGCTTTCCGGGCACGGTTGCTTCGGAAAGTAACTGCACTCGGTCGCTAGGAGGGAACTGAGTCCCGCCTGCCACCACTGCGACTGCAGTGAGGACTAGGCCCAGCACACGATGGCGGTCTGCCCCGCATGGGCGACGCAGCGCCGGGCCCTCACTGCAGTCATCGGAGTGGATCTCTCGCTACCGGCCGTAGTACGCTCCATGGCCGGTAGCGACAGTTGTTTTACCGCGGTCGCAACCTTCTTCGAGGAAGTAATCTCGCAGAAGGAGGCGGCGGAGAAGGCCCGGGAGGACGACATCCACTCGGACCCGATCCGCCGCCGGCGAACCGGGCGGAGGAGGCGCGCTTTCCTGCGCCTCATGCCGCCCTGAGTGTGGCCGCGGCGTCCGCGTGTGCCGAACGTCGCCTAAAGAGAGGTTAACATTTTGAGACGGAACCCGCACCAGGAGCGGGCAGGCGCTAGGAGGGGTCCGGATGTCTTAATAACAGCTGTTCCCGGATCCCTCCTATTACAGGCGCAGAGTGGCACACCGTGTGGTTTTAGTCGGTCCGAGTCCGACACACCACCCCGCCGCAAACCCCGGTGGGGTGACGGTCAGAGGGGATTTCCACACGTTAAAAAAAAAAATAGGTTTTGTTTCCTTCTCTTTGCAGTGCTATTGCTGTCCTGCATACTTTCCTCCCTTAGTCCGCGAAATTCTTCTCTCCTACCACTAATGCAAACACCAGTATCTCACAAGGAAAATAGGTGATGTACACTTTAAGGTTAGGTAATTTATGAAAATTATACTTACCTCTGTAAAACAAAAAATAAAACCTTTAACATTCATTAATGAAAAATTTAATGTGTGGGTTTTAAAATGCTTTTTTTATATTTTTAATTTACCAGATTTCTTAGTTACCCATATGATAGAGGCTCATTAAATGTAGGTAATATTGAACATCAAAGTGAAAGTACAATAATTGAATCACCGGAATGGTGGAGCCGAAATTTAATATACCCATTTGGGGACTATTGGCGAATACACTTTTCATAGTTGACCAGTTTCATTTCAATGTTTGGACAATACGTGCCATTGTTTGAGTGTCGCTGGTATTTGAATATTAAGAGAAATACATTTTCCCCGACATTAACCTATGGTTCCAATACCAGCAAATTTATAGTTCTAGCTTGTTGAATAATAAAGTTTAAATACAAAATCTATTTAAACTTATAGTAGCTTCTCTAAGTTGAACTGCTCACCAAAAACAGGTGTAGAAACGATGTTTGTTTGTTTTTTCTTGTTTCTACTGTTAATACGTAGTCTTTCTTTAGAACTTAAAATCTAGACGACGTGGACTTGCCACAGTCATTATTATTTTGCAAAATTAATATATTTTTATTATTTATAAAATAATAAAATAATAATAAAATTAATATATTTTTATTATTTTATATTATTATTTATTTTTATTTTTAGACGACCGGTTGGCGTAGTGGTTTGTGTAACGGACTGCTATTCCAAAGGTCGCGGGTTCGATTCTCGCTCAAGTCAAACATTTGTGTGCATGAACATTTAATGTTTGATTTGGTCTGGGTGTTTCTATGTATAATATGTATGTATTTACAAAAAAAAAGTATATATGTATTTATATCAGTTGTCTAGTAGCCATAGTACAAGCTCTGCTTAGTTTGGGACTAGATGGCGTTGTGTGAATGTAGTAAAATATATAAAAAAATATATATAAACATAATATATATATGGTATTTATGCTAAAGGAGGCAAACGAGCAGGCGGGTCACCTGATAGCAAGTGACACCTGCAACTCATAATTCACAGAGCGTGTTGCCACCGTTTGAGTCCTTCTCCGCAGAATGAGAGGGAGTGTGGGTTTTGGAGCCCGATAACTAAACTTACTCAGTCAAAAGCAAAGAAAATATAGTTTTAACACCTGTTTTATACGAGTCCGTGGTAACTCTCTAGTCAAGCCAGCCCATTTGTGTCGAAGTATGGCTCTCCTACGGCACAATGGATATTTTTGTGACATAGTGGGTAGTTTAAGAAAAAATAAAACAAAATAGATACTTTTTTATAAATGTTTAAGCAGAAAATGTATGAAATAAGGTCCTATATGAAATTGCAAACATATTATATAATCCAAGTTTAGTAGTTGTTTGTAAAAATCAATACTTAAGTAGACTCAAATATTAGTATTTTAATAGTAATATGTGCCACATATTACTCGCATTCTTATATACCACATATTTCAAAAGTTCACAATGATAATTCCGACTCAGGAGTTAATCCTCAGGCGATCATTCTTGAAGTTCTTCTAAATTTACGCATTATTAACAAAAGAAAACAAAAACGAAAGCTCTTAACGGCAACCTTTCTTTCAAGTTCACTATTAATTCTTTGACACTTAGTTTGAGTGGCGAGATCCGTGGGAGAGCGGGATTTCATGCTACACCAACCAAACTTTTACTGACTGTGGATGTTACTCTGTAAATAAAAAAGAAATTGGGTAAAAAGCGAATAAATAAAAAGTTATTGAACTTACATTTCACTACAAAATGTCGCCTGTAAGTGCCTACTTTAATATCGACAGCGGCCGGATATCGTTCGCATCTTTTATATTCTTTATTCCCTTTTCTAGTAAATATATATACATTTATATATATTGAATTGAATAGTCATGTAGTTATAGTACTGGTACCTATAAAAACAAGTTTGTTTGTAAATATCGAAATCTTCTATATTTGTTCCCTATGTTTCTGTTTCTGCTACAACTGTGATTCTCGAGAATTAGTCCAAGTGCCTCAACATGCCTAATTCGCGACATGTCAGCTAGTGGAGTACTCTTCAGACGGTCCCGGGCTGGCCTTGGCACGATGCATATAGCACACAGGAACCTTGACATAACCTTGTCTTAGTTGCATCTGAATAATGGAATCTGGACTAGTTGTGTTTTGAAATGGTAATTGGTAATTAATACTTTTTTCCTTAAACTACTTTCTGAAAAACGTGAAAAACTCAGCTTTTGCATGTGTGAATATTTTACTAAATGAAAATCATTTGTTGGATATGACAAGACTGTGAACAAAAAGGTCAGGAAGACTTTTAACAGAACATGATAATATTGGTAACGCATGACAATTAACTAATTCATGGTTATGCAGTTTCTTTCAGATCTGCTTTCTGACATTAGCAGACTGTAAGGTACAACATGTACACAAAAGAAAAGAAAATACGCTGGGCTTACCTTTCATCTTAATAAGTTAGCTATGTATTTGTAAATGTACCTGAAAAAAAAAGTATTTTTATTAAACATGGAAGGTCGAAAACAATTAATACAAGTATCAAAATACTATATTGCTGTAAACCAAACTATATTAACGTCCTTGTACATATGAAAAATGATATTTTGCTTTGAAATATTTCAAGAACTTTTATCACATCATCATCAACAGCCTTTAATGGTCCACTGTTGGACATAGGCCTCTCCTTAAAAAGGAGATTTTGACGTACTATAGCACACTGGCCAGACGGGTTGGTAAATGGTTTGTGTCAAGTCTTCCTTCTTTTTGCAGTGCTGCTGTCCTGCGTTGTTTTGCCCTTAGTCGGCTCTTAAGACACCCACGGGATGAATTGGGGTAGTGACATTCCGTATTCTTAATCCGTCACTAAACGAACTCAAGAACTTTAAACTCGTTAAAGGGATCAACCCTTTGTCTATAACTTCGTCTAAAGAAATAGCCATATCAGTAGGAATATTTATAAACAAAAATCAATAAAGGATTCTATTTCCTTGTTGATTTACGAAGTACGTATGATCGAACACATTTATTAGATTACCTCCGGATATAAGCTATATATATAATAATATAAGCTATATATGAAGCTATATAACGTTTTCTAAAATTAGAATTAATTATCATAAATTGATACACAGCGGTATTCTATTAAATTTGAGTTGCTCATATAGGGTTAATCCTCACGGTATTACCTTTAATATGAATTTATTTTCTTTAAAAATCTATGTTTAATCAAAATCGTCACCATGATCATCTTCCCATTACCCAAATTTAGTTAAGGTCGGTGGAATGAGTTTTCATCTTTCATTCTACTCATCATCTACTATGCACTACTATCTCCTATACACTACATCATTCAACATCAATTTCAATTCAAAATCAAAATTTCATTGCGAAATTGTTTTTGCTTTTTCTTTTATGACTGGCCTGCTTGATGCCAACCATTCTTGGGAATACAATTATTCTTCGCACACTGTAAAATATTTAAAATCAAATCATTTTTGTTAATTAAACATGTTCTTCTCAGCCAATTTATTGATGTACAAGAATGAAAAATTCTTTTTACTTTTTTCGATCTGGTATTCCAATTAGTTATTTTTGTGAACATTTCCAAAAGTCGTGTCTCAAACCTCACCAACTAAACTTAGTTACTTAAGACCCTTCTTGGAATGTAAAAATTTTAAAGATACAAAGTATCGGGATTCTAATTAATTACCAAATGTTTCAGCCGATAAGTTTGGCTTAGAGCAAGTTTATATAGATTTTTTAAGGGTCTCCAAATTGTGGTCTGTTAATTTTGTTGATTAATGTGTGTTTAGCCAATTCTTACATTGAATAATTTTCAATTATAGTTTCAATAGCCGTATAGAATTAACTGTTCATTCAAACAATGATGTAAAGGATATTCTATCATTTGTAAACCCTTTCAATATATGTCACATTCATATTTTTTAAGGCTAGACGAACCACGTAACTTCGTCTGTGTCCATTAGTTTTCATTGATCCTCCTATTAGTCATAACGTGATGTTATACATGTTTTTTTTTTGTTTAAATACTATTACTATTATTTTATTAATCATTATATTTCAAATACAATGTAATTTGTTGATGAATAAATGACTATGACTATGACTACAGCATATGGCCTTCCTTGATAAATTGACTATCTAACACGTAAATATATTATAATTGAAACCATTCTTAAGATTAGCGCTATTAACCAAAACAAACAAATTTATCAGCTATATAAAATTAGTATCAAAAGTCTTGTTTAAAACAAGAAATTGTGAAAATCCCGGCTATAAAATAAAACAATACTGCTCAAGTCAGGTTGAGTTCATTATTGCCAAAACAAGAGGTTGTAGTACATAAAACGTGTTTTGACGAAACACCTAATGATCGATGTATAAAGTTCAGTGGAACGATGCGGACACGATGACAGCTTCATCAATCACAGTGCCAGTACGTACATAATTGAACGTCGGCAATTTTTCCTCAGAATTTGTTCAAGAATTATGGATGAGCAAATAAGAATAGAATTCTTAAATAAAGATCGTTTCAACAGTTACAGTTGTACTTTTGTGAATACAAAACAATACACTAATGGTTGTCATCTAACTATATAGATTAGTATTAAATTTAAGATAGCATAAAAGACCAGTGAGAGCCTTTTTTGTGTTAACCTCACAGAATCTCACATACGGCGGTTCGATTCCATTACTATTATGGTAACCAGGCAGCTGATACACGTACTCAATGATCGTGCTCATCACACAATTATTTGTCCTGGGTGGACCCATTCGGACCCATGACCTCTGCCTTAGTAGGAGGACTCAGGACCACAAACCACTAGAGCGACAGGCCCGTCAGGCTCTTCAGTATACATTTAAGTAGCTATTAATAACATACATGTTTAAGGGCCTGATGCAGAAAGCAGTTCCTCTCGATGCGGCACGAATTATGAGGAGGTTTCTGTCTCTCGAGTCCTAACCTTATTATATGTATATTGGTCCCTGTACCCGATACCGATGGGACACTATTTTCTTTATTTTTAAATGTATTTTTTTGTACAGAAATATATTTTTAAATGTAATTTATACGTATATTTAATGAAATACAGAGAATAATAATTATAATACTCTACCACATTCACACAACGCCATCTAGTCCAAAACTAAGCAGAGCTTGTACTATGGCTACTAGACAACTGATTTAAATACATATATACTTTTTTTGTAAAAATATATATATTATACATAAAAGATAGATACCTAATAAGACACTGAAACCAAAAAGCAGAAAAAAATACTTAAATTATATTTACGAAATCATTACGTTACCGTGTAGCGTTTTGTTACATTACTGTAATATTAAGATTAAGGTAAGGTATAAAAGCGGTTTTTAGGGTACCGTATGTATAAATGAGAAAACCTAGAACCCTTATCACTCATCCTATGTGTGACCCTCCGTCACAGCCAATTTGCCCCAAATCTACCCTAGAGATAAGTTGAAATGTGATACAATATCAATTCCAGACACTCAAACACAACCAATCTTTAACAGGAGTTTTGAATAAAGGGAAATTCAGAGTTCAGAATTTAGAATCATTTTAAAGTGCCAAATTGAAAAAATACCGTGAGATTTATGAAATAAAAGAGCTTTTTGTCAGGGTTTCAAATATTTTTTTGAGACATATAAGTCTAAAACTTAATTAAAAACAGAAAATAGTTTGTAACTCATAAATTGCACGGGAAAATATTCTATCAATGGTGTTAAAATAAAAAACGGCGTGAGGTGTCTATGGACCTACCGACTATTACTTTTTCCAAAATTTAGACAACTTTTAAGTGGGTAAAAAATTCAATTCCCGAGAGGCAGTACAAAATGCCTTTGAATAGTTTGTTGCCTCCCGTCCAGCTGATTTTTACAAGAAGAGCATCAATAAACTGCCAATGCGTTGGCAAAGATGCGTCGATTGCATGGGTGATTACTTCGAATAACAGAAATAAAAAAGTTTGACAAAATAAGGACTTTCACTTATTGCATACAAAACGGCAATTTCATAGGTAAAGACCTATTAATTGTTTTAAAATACAAATCTCTGACTTCAATTTGTATCTAAATAATAATTTTAAATTTTAGTAATCTATATTCTTCATCTCATCTACCTTTAGACGTAAAACATTTTTTTATTAATGTAAATAGCTCTAATCTGGAGTATGACTAAATTAATTTAAAAATAAATTGATTGAACTCGGTCCTATCATGGCAAAGATATTGCGTTCATTCGTCTGACTGTTTTAATTCGTCTAATTAAAGGTCTCTTCGTTTTTTAAATCCGTTAAAAAATTACTGTCCCAATGAAATATGCAGTTAAGTCCGCCAATTGTACAACTTTTGATATTTTACTATCTATGTTTCATTTATATAACTTTAGATTACTCGTATAAGACTCACACCAATGTATATAATCTGAATTTTTACTTTGTTTTTATTGTGCAACAAAGAGGTATCTATCTATCTAAAGATACATTGACGTGCCTGTTGGTACTAACCACTAGGTTAGTAACCCTGACTGCTAAGCCGGAGGTCGTGGGTTCGATCCCCACCCAGGACAAATATCGTGTGAAGATTTGTTCTGTGTCTGGGTGTAATTTATCTATAATATGTGTGTATTTAGAAATATATAAGTATGGTTATCAGCAGTATGGTTTTCATAGTACAGGCCCTGCCTAATGTGGGATTAGACGCCCGTGTGTGAGGTATATTATTAAATTATTACTATTATACACAAAAAAATATATTTCATTAACACAAAAATTAAAGTAGGTATAATAATTTACTGCCTTGAAAAAAAATCCTAACACATGGTAAGTATGTAATGATGTACTAGAAAACAAACGAGAATATTTAAGAAACATTCTTATTTAGGAATAATTCCACCGTAAATCCATAGTAATTAGTTAATGTTATTCCTACCACGTTGTACGAATTGTCTGGTTTATATATTACAAAAGTCTCTACAAAAAATAAATGAGAGAAAGAGAATGAGAAAAATAAGCTTTCCAGACACAATTTCGTTGTCTTGAATATAAAAAGTATTTGTTATAAGATTCTTAACACTTTTTAGGAGCAAAGAATAAGGTATAAAAAGCAAAGACTCGAAAATGTCAACATAAATTGTAGCCGTTTCACTCAGGTAACATTTAAGTAGGGATAATACAATTATTTGTAAAAGATGAGGCTCTGGACCGAAATTTGATTTTCCTTTTTGCCTATATTCAATCTAGTTAGACATCAAAGCAAATTTTTAATTCTTTTGTTGAAACAGTTTATTATTATATTGTACAACGAAACATTTTTCAATCGTTGCACCGTTTAATTGTGTATACCTTTGTAGTGCAATCGTACTATTGAAAGTCAGACTTGTTACAAATATACTATTTATGTTTAATTTAATTAATGGAATGATAGAAAGAAGGTAAATTGGTATAAGAACAACCTAAGGGAAAGGAAGTTATGGACACACAAGTCTTGTCCCGGTATTAAAACTGCAGTACCTTCAAGAGTCCAGGGTCACATATCCGTATATCTGTCTTATGTTTGGAGAAGCTACCCGGACAGGGACACTGACTTTAAATAATCTCGTTTATAAAATAGATGGATATTATTTTAGTATAATAACTAAACCAATACAATTGCGGCGCAGTTTGCTTGTAACGTTAAAGTATAAACTGCAAAAAGTTAACATGAAAGTGTTTGTTCCTTTATTGAGTTATTTAAATTAAAGTTTTTATTTTCGGAAACTATTTTTCGTAAGACTTCTAACGAGCTGTTGCCAAACAGTTGTCAACATCTATAAATACTTATCTGTTCTTTAAGCTCGATAACCTACAGGAGAAAAAATAATAGTACTGTTAAACGGTCTTCTGAAGTATTATTATGAACCCATGATGCTAAGTGGGGATGTACTCGAGCGTCATGGGGTTTTATTGCATTTGAAAGATTAGGTAATAGAATGAATAAAACTTATGAATAAATTACTAAAATTACTAGTTACTAAAATATTAAATTGACGGGCCTGTTGCTGACTGCTAAGCCGGAGGTCGTAGGTTCGATGCCCGCCCAGAACAAATATTGTGTGATGCACACGATTATTTGTTCTGTGTCTGGGTTTAATTTATCTTTAATATGTATGTATTTGGAACTATACAAGTATATTTTTCAGCAGTCTGGTTACCATAGAACAGCCTCTGCCTAGTTTGGAATCAGACTGACGTGTGTGAGATGTGTCAACTTGTCATTAATAATAATGTTTCCACTTTCAGCGGTGCTTTTCAAAAATTTTAAGGGAGAAAATCAAAAAAAATAATAATTTGGGAGCATCAGATATTTTGCGGATATGTTATTTTGACGTCAAAAATGCTTTCATTGAAAGGATTTATGGTATGACGATTTTAAAGTGTCACAAGATCGTGGAGAATTTTCAAAAATGCAAACTGCAAATTAGAAAAATCGGCATTTTGAAATACCCGAGCGTGTTAGATTTTATAAAAAACCTGTCGATAATTTTGCGGGGTATTTTAAATCAGACGGTTAGAAACATTTTTATTTTTATTCAATTACAAAATGTGACAAATAAAGGCGTGAAGATAAAGAATTTGAAGGCCATGAGCTTTTTTGAAACGTTGTGAACTTTTTGTTGTCAGATTTTTTAACCCGACTTACCATAGTTGACTTACACGCTCGAGTATTTAGTCTGACCATCAATTTTTTTACTAAACCCTATATGTTGGGCTCATGTATGGTGAAGGTACTCAACTGGGTGTAAGATATTTCTCCTTATGTTAATCTGCCACTCTCAAATAAATCCAGTAATCCCTTCTAGTGCTCCCCTACTATAGAGACAGACAGTGGACTCGAGCAGTGTGAAAGTTAAGCAAAATTTCAGACGCTCTGCATTGCTCTTTCTATATAAATAAAATAGAACCTTCTAGTTTTAGGGTAAAGTGCTTCACTCAAAAATCTCTACAAAAAGATTATTATCTCTATAAAAGATTTCAATCTGATAAACAAATTAACCAACCCGTCTGGTCAGCGTGGTATAGTAGGCCAAACCCTCCTTTCTAAGGAGAGGCCTATGTCCAGCAGTGGACTAGTAGTGGCTGTTAATGAAACAAATTAAGAGTATCATCATCGACTCATGGTCATACACGAAATGCATGTATAATCAGCACATATTGTTTGTTTTTTTTTATTTCTAAACAGCAATTAAATTATCAATCAAAAAGCCAATTCACAGTGAATCCTTTTCAGACCACTCATGACACACTATAAAACTGTAAACAAGCCCAAAGTGTCATAAAATAACTCCACGTAGTAATTAGGGCACTATGTCTCTAATACTGAGCCTATAATGAAATTACACGGCCTTTAGCAGACTTTAATGGACTGTTAGAACGTTTATTACTTACATGAACTATTAATAAAGACTTGGTTTTTATTAAAGTGATAATAACGTGTAGTTTGGGAATTTCCTAATTAAAAATATAACCCATAACTTTAACAAGTTTTAAATAGTTTTATTATCTGACTGATTATATTAATTTATTAATTTTTTAATTTATTTATTCATATACTAATGTACAATATCTTCTAAAATATTTGAACATGTAAAAATAGTTATGATGTACACGTGAAATGGGTGTTTATAAAATTCGATGATCCCTAACGTCTAAACTAGGCCGAGCCTGTATCTTAGACGTTAGTGTCTTCCCAGGAATTAAGTATAACATAAACAGACATGTTTATTAAGTCTTATAACTAAACCTAGGCACACATAGTACAAAGTTGGCAGGACCTCAACACTCGCAGATTTTATGTAAGTATAATATTATTACTGTACCGTTAACGATCATAGACAATAAGTATGAAATATACATTCAGTTATCATACAAGACTATTTAAACAACAAAATTCTAATACATACATCTACATATGCACGTGCATGCGTTATTCCGTTCTGAGATTAATAAATAGTACTCACTCGAAATATTGAAATCACACTTCTGCGCTAACAATACAGCCACACCACAACAAATACAATCACATCAGTAACCAGTATGTAATATTAAAAACAGCACAGAGAACAACAGAAGTGCATTGTTCACTAATCACTGGGTATCTATGTATATACAATCGGTGATGACCCACGTCCAAGTCAGGCCGAGCCCGTCTTAGACGCCACTCATTTCGTAGGAACCAAGTATATCACAGAACATATATGAACATTCAAACGAAAACTAAATCTAGGTACATTGTAAATAAAAAATAAATGTGGGTAAGTTTCACATAGGCAATACAGTAAGTTTGCGTGGAAGTAAAACACACCGTACCGTCAAACGAATACACTTATGAATGAGAAATGCACCCAACATGTATGCGAACTTAAGACATTTTTGTAGTTAGTTTTTTTTTTTTTTTCTTTTTTTTTTTTTAGTATTGAGTAAGTATGCTTGTGAAAGCAATGTTAGTATGAACAAGGCTCGATTTATTATTTAAATGGATTATTTTCTTTTACCCAGTAATATGCATACATATATATCCATACACATACACACACACAACATATACTTCTAACTGACAACCAGGAACAAATTTTCAATTTCTTCATAATTTTTCGATTTCAGCCATGATGTTAAAGCTTTTTTACACGCGAGTTCACGTAACGGGTAGATTTTTAAAATTTTATTTATTTTATTGTAAAGCATTGGACCAAGATAGCATTGGAATTTCTTTATAAAGGCAGTATTGTACAATACCGTAGGACACACCCTATCCTTTCGTCGAACTGACATACAACTGTCATATTTGAGTTTTTGATGTTGTGTCATAATGATGGTTTTAATAAATAATTGCCTGATCGTTAGCACATCACATTCTGAATATAGGTCGACTGTAGGGTACCGGAAGGGTTTAAATAGTATGACTTTTAGTAAAGATCGTTGCGCCCGTTCAAGATCTATGAGATGAGTTTTTCGAGCTCCTCCCCAAGCAATAATTCCATATGTTAGAATCGATTGAGCTAGTGCAAAATATACGGTTTTTAGGAGAGTATTATCGACCAGGTGCCTTAAATTCTTGAAAACATATATTAACCTACGTGTTCTTCCTGCTAGATAATTAATATATGGACACCATGTTAGTTTCTCATCAAGGATTAGGCCAAGATATTTGATTGTATTTACTCGATCCAAGTAATTACAATTGCAGTTTACATTGATTTTGTTTTGACAATAATGGATTTGTATCTTTAATTTTTGTGCTGCCCTCAGTGAAACCTCCGTATTACAAAAAGTGATAAATTTTGTTTTTTGAATATTAAGCGTTAGTAAATTTTGACTTAGCCAATTTGCGACTGTATGGAGACCCAGTTCAGTGTAATATTTAACTTCGTCCCATGTAGGTCCGTAAAAAATTAATGCCGTATCATCAGCAAACGTAAAAATTTGACAATTTTGAATCCTGAGTGTACATAGGCTATTGATGTAAATCAGAAAAAGGGTCGGGCCGAGCACACTTCCTTGTGGTAAGCCCATTGTTAATAAAGCGTCAGAACTGACAAGGCCATCTATAGCAACACGTTGTTTGCGATTACTCATATAGTCCCTAAATATATCCAGCACTTTTCCCCTGATACCATTTTTTTCCATTTTCGTAATTAAGACAGGAATAGAGACCGTATCAAATGCCTTAGCTAAATCAAGGAAAACTCCAATGCACTTATTTTTCTTATCAATTTGAGTAGCAACTTGATTAGTGAGTTCAGTGACTGCCTGCGCCGTCGATCTACCCATTCTAAATCCAAATTGGTTTTGCGATATAAGTTTTTGGTTTTCCAGGTATGAGAGTAATCTTTTATTTAAAAATTTTTCTAAAATCTTTGACAATACAGGCAACACTGATATAGGTCGATAATTGTTTATACAGTCTCTGCTTCCCGCCTTGTGTATGGGATGTACGATAGATGTTTTGAACACATTTGGAAAGACACCGGTTTGAATAGAGAGGTTTATGATATGGGTTATTATGGGAACAATAGTAAGTTTTAAACTTTTAATTAATTTTGTAGGAATTTCATCCCAACCAACAGCTGAACTAGATTTTAAGTTTGTAATAATAGATTCGACTTCACGCTCAGACGCTTCCAATATACACATAGAGGTTACGGGGGGGATTGTTGAGTCGTTTATTTGGTTGGTACACGGAGTGATATTGCTTGCTAAGTCTTTTGCAATGTTAGTAAAATAAAAATTTATTTCTTCTAAGGATAGTTGTGCTGATTTTTTCATTTTAAGTAGATCTAGCGGGGGTGGCTTTTTAGTGTCTTTATCAATTATAGTATTAATGACTTTCCATTTAGTTTTTGGGTTATGTGCATTTTTATTCAGCTCATTCGTAAAGAAACTTCTCTTTAACCGTTTTAATAAGTCGTTACAGTAGTTCTTGTATCTTCTATATGTCAAAGCGAGAGTGAAATTGTTAGGTTCATTTTTCGCTCTATTGTGCATACGATCTCGGTTTTTGATACATCGAATTAGTCCAGGTGTGATCCACGGCTTAATACAATAGGAACTTTTGGGTATTATAAGTTTAAGTGTGTTTTTCCTAATTGAAGTTGAGAGAATTTGAATTAACTGTTCAGCGGCCCAATTCACATCTACCGATTTCATAATAGATTCAAAATTGTAGGAATTTAGCTCTGTGAGAATAGCTTTGTAATTTAGTTTAGTATAGGTTTTTTGTTTTACTGATACAATTTTGTTCTCCAGAGAAACACATGACATTACTGCATGGTGGCCTGTTATCAGGGAATGCAGTACAAGTGTAGTCGCCGAGAATTTAGTTTTAATCATTGCATGATCTATGCAATTATTTTCTCTGGTTGGATATAGGTGACCTGGGAGAAACCCATGGCCGGCCAATAAATTTAAGTAATCTGTGGAATTACAATCAACATTATCAGCTCTGACGTCTATGTTTATATCACCCATAATAATTATATTAGGGCGATCCTTGTATGTGTTTAGTAGTTGATCCAAGGAAATTAAAAAATTAGTAATGTTTGTATACGATGGTGATCTATATATACCAATAATGGTGGTATCTGATTTTATATCAACGACCAGACAGGTAGCATCAGTTAATGTTAGTTCTGCTATCGAGTAATTCATGTCATCTCTAATATATACTACTATACCATCATTTTGATTTTTGTTCCTTCTTGTGTAATGAGTTTCATAGTTTTTTAGTGATGGGTAGTTCGTAACTTTAGAATTCCAAGATTCTGTGAGAATCATTAAGTCACATGTTATTTGTAGTCTAGATAAAAAAACTTCAAATTGTGAAAAATTTTTGGAGATACTTCTTATATTTTGCGATATTACCTTTATATTATTTTTCACGTCACAGGGGGATAATAAAGATGCACATGATTCCGGACCACATGAAAACGATGGTCCAAGAGCAATATTGTCTAAGTTGTTGATTATATTACTTACGTTTGTACAATCGAATTTTGTTCAAAAGTCGCAAACAAGTAGCGAAGTCAATGCATTTGTTAAACAATTTGTATGGCCAATATAGCCCAGAAAATTTATGAGACCCGATGTTGGTTAAGTCAACTATTAATTTGATAGTACAGTGTTTCTTAAGTAAATTAATATGAACATTGTAAGAAAGGACGACAGCAATTTCAACACAGTAGCTAGATAGGTACAGTACGTAACAAGCAAAACAGTACATACCAGAGTTTATATTATGATATGAAAAATAAAAAGTAAAAAAGATTCTATATCTAAAATTAAAAAAGTAAAACAATAAGCAATATTTAAAACGAAAAAGTGCATAAAAAAAAGAAAAACACTCGAGAACTAACCCCAGTCACATGCCACGAAGATTGGCTAGTTGTACTTCATCTTTAACTTCAATACGCGATGTTTCAACATCCTTACGGAGATATATTTTGCCATTACTCGACCAGCAGAATTTAAAGTCCTTAGTTTTCGCCACGTCTCTTGCGAGAAAAAATAGTCGACGTCCTTTGCTTGTTAAAGCTTCAGAGATATAAATTGGCACTTGCTGCCCAGTGATACCTATATCGACAGAGGTCAGGTGACGATTTGGGTTCTGCTTTTTGAACGATTTCACTCCCTGAAGTATGGTGTTCTTTAATATTGTAGAAGTGAAGTCCGCCACAACGGTACCTGTTCCAGACTTAGAATTAATGCTAAAAACATTTCTAATTTCTGCTCTTTGAATATTTACGCCAATGGCCTTACACGTATCGACAACAATTTTGCATAAGTCCGTATTTGATTTAATTTTCGACGTAAATGGTATATTTCGTACTTCAAGTGTAGAAGCTTTCAAGTTTCTTTGAGTATCTTCAACTAATGATTCAAGCATAGCCATCTTCGATAGATGTTGTTTTCGTTCACTTTCAAGGTCTTCAACTTTTTTCCGCATGTCTTCATATTGTTGATTTACAAAAAGTAAGCTTTTTTCTATTTCTTCGTTTGTTTGCTTTATTTGGGTATTTTTTTCTTTTATTTTCGCAACTTCTGAGATAAGCTTGTTCAGCATACCATTTTGTGTCTCTTTCCAATCGTGTAGCATATCCTTTATTTCATCCTTAAAAGAGCACATTTTTTCTTCACTGGATTGACGCTGTCTTTTGTTACGTTGAGATACAAATGGTGGTGTAACAATTCCCGAGTGAACGTTAGTAATTTCCGTATCCGACACGGTGTGTTGCAATCCACTTTGGGTAGGCGATCGGACTACTCTGGACATGTTTCTCGAAATATTTATTTCGTAAGGTTCAAACTTGTAGTGGTCGCAGATCCACAGAGCGATGTCGTTGATGTCAGTTAGATTTATCTGGTTCGAACCGTAGTATTTGTCCGGGCCTACCACCTTCTCACTTTACTGCGCGCCTAGTACTTTTGTATATTTAATTTAGTGTTTTACAATAAATTTTGCCAAATTAAAAGGAGCACACGTCCGGACTCTAGCGCGACCGAAGAGGGAAGGTATGGGTATCTATGTGGTTAAGTGGTACTTTTGACCAACTCTAGAAAACTCAGGTTAGCAATTGATGTAGAACCTACACACAAAGCTGTAAATCAGTTGACCCTTAAACGATGTTATATATGTGGTGTAAAATATTGAAAAGCGCAATCCAAGTTTTTTTTTTTTTTGTTTTTTTTTAAAAGACAACTCCCGCATTAGGAAATATCCTGTGTCGCTGGGGACTTTACAAACATACATGAAACGGACACAAATAACACCCAGACTTGGAACAACAATTTGTGGATCACACAAAGTGTCGTCCCATGTGGGGTTTGAACCCACAACACTCGGCGTAGTAGGAAGCGGCGTGGCGGCCGCTTAAACCACTACGTGCGTGATATTATATCGTCGAATTGCAATTTAGTTACGTTAATACTATCGCTATCGATATATTATATCGAGTTTATATGTTACGACGATATATATTGTGGTAACTCCTCATTAACCTCAAAAAATCAAAATAATCGTAGTGCATTTTTGGAAGCTAAAATGAGGAGCAATTTGATTATAAAAATATTTCACCCTAATTTAGAGTTTAACTAAATTTAGAAATATTACTACTCCGTTTCAACTTTTAGAAGGGAATCAAGGAAGAGGGTGAGATACAAGTAACTTATACACGCTCACTTATTCCATCCACTTTATGTCGTAGCTCATAATCCCTATACAAACAGGTAAACTAATTACTAGGCACTAATGTGCCTTTAGGCTCGGAGCGGAGTAAGCAACTCGTGTGTTACCATAATTATTATGATGTAGAATAGTTATATCGCAGAGAGCGCATCCGTTCGGCCCACACCGGATCTGTCCTACTTCTCAACAATGGCGACGACTGGCTAAGTTTTTAGACATTTACGCTAAGTTGGGTGGAGCGAGAATGTGGAAACGGACCTAGTTAAATGTTTTAACAGTCATTGTATTCGAGGGTTTTGTTTACTTTACATTAATGTTGTAGACTTTACCTCATTATACATTATATTGGTTTATAATTTGGTATGATAGCGGTGAGAGCCATGGCCGAAATGAACCGCCTGGACCGAAGTAATGCCACGACATCACAAAAAAGTGGTTTAAAGCAATTCTTTCGTTGCTTTTAACTGAGTTAACTGAATGAGTGAGGTTATCAGAGGTTACATCTACACGCTCTCGACGGCGAGCACGTTTGGCTTTGCGATTGATGGAGATTTCAGTGCGGACCAATCACAACGCCGAACGCGGTCACCGTGACGATTGAGTTGATGTGAAATGAACTCGCACTTGGCCCTCTGATGCCAAATATACGAGTAGCGTATGCGACTGCTGTGCTGAGGTCTCGGGTTCGATTCCCGGGTCGGACTAAATGTTTGTATGATCTGCAAATATTTGTTTCTCAGTTTAGGTGCTTTTTATGTTTAATAAACATGTACTTAGAAAAAAAGTATATAAGTATTCTATCAGTTCATCTAGCTTTCATAATACAAGCTCTGCTTAGTTTGAAACTAGATGGCTAAAAAAAACATCAAAACAATTATTATTTTTAATAGCTGGAGATATATCTATTTTATTTATCGGCGAACTCTCGTAAGCTTTTCAGGGTTTTAAAAAATCATGGTTCTATTTACTTATATCCAGATATGTGTGCAGAACCTTGTTTTCTATTGTCAACAGCCGTGATCCAAAACACATCAAAGGTTTTTCATCAACAGACACGGTTGCTCTCCTAATAAATCACTAGTAGCTTACGCCCAAAGCTATACAACACTCTTTTGTGTAAAATCAAATTTCACGATTTGTAAGCAGACATACCTATATATTCAACCATTACTTTTTCATTTGAGATTTTTCTTTGTAGCAGCGGAATCGAACTTTTCCTTCAATTTAAATAAGATTTATATAAAGATTCATATTGTTAAAAAGTGTGCGTGTGACAATGAAAAAAAAATTGTCAAATGTTTGTATGATCTGCAAATATTTGTTTCGGAGTTTAGGTGTTTTCTATTTATAATATGTATATAAGTACTTTATCAGCTTTTATTATACAATCACTGCTTAGTTTGGAACTAGATGGCGTTGTGTCAGATTATTTAATACAATACTAGCAATTGCTTATAAGAAAGAAAGAAATAAATATAGAAGTACGTGAGTGATTAAGTAGTATAACTAATCGTGTCACTTCATGCAGAAATCACGCCTCATCAGTCTGCGAACGCTTCAACCATTCATCGGCTAAAGAGCTTTGTGCCAATTAATTGTTTCAGAAAAACTTTTCTTCCCATTTCTACGTAGCCAAGAACAACGGAAATAAGTGTACAAATGAGGTACAGACAGCAACTAAAGTGGCTAATGACATTCCATTGTACTGATCCATTTTATCTTAAAAAATATAATTTCATTCTACGCAATTAATACACAATAATATTTTTATACTTGTAGCTATGTTAATGAACGTAACACACACATCTAATATTAAGTGATTACCAATGCTTATAAATACTCGGAATATCAGTTGTATATTTACTAAAAACAAACAGAAAGGCACTATTCGTCTAAACATTCGTTTTTTTTAGGATTCGTTCCTTTGTTATAATACGAAAGAATTGCTGCAGACTTCTTGGTTACTTCTGCTATTTGTCTTTAAAACAGCGGCCTCGATTATAAAAGACTGAACTTAAAGAGTTTCGTAAGAAATTTAGATCAACCTAGGATAAAATCGTCCCGGTTAAAAAAAAAGGTGTGAGAGGTCTATGGACCCTCTGTCGGAACGAAGTTGCTTACTGTTTTTGCTATAGTGTCGGAAAACGTCTTGTTACACATTATTTCTACGCCACGTTCCGCCCATTCTAACACATTTTGAACTCCAGCGTTGTCTAAAGCCCATATACACAAGTACTATACAGTATCAACATTCAAATGCTAGTCTCGTTCACACGTTACGGGTAAAACGTAAGTGATGTACTGTAGGCCTTTAATCCATCGTCAGCTATGATGAATGGTATATGCCGCCTAAACCCGCTGGGGATTAGTCAATTGCGGCCTCAAATCCACCAAGTCATAGTACAGGTCCAAAGAAAAAACTTGTGAGAATTGTTTTTAAATTAAATAGATTTTGTTCTAAAGTAGACAAGACTGTGAACATTATTTTTTAAGATACATTTTTAAATGTGCCAACTGTCAGAATCTACGATCAAATAAAATAATTTGCTACCACTAAAAAGTCATAATTAAACACTTGTTGATTTTTGAAATTGTGAAATAAAATAAATATTTAAAAAATACAGCGTCTTTTTCTTATGTGAACGTCATTTCCTCTTACTATTTTATAAAAACCCTTTTGCTCGGTAATCGAATCCAGTTCGAAACAAATCAGGGTCTGATTTTGTCATGAAACAAACGTGACCTAATTTTTGAGATAATTAGTTATTGTTACTAACATAACTCCTACTAAATTTGTTTAAGTAAAAAAATAAATAATACGTATGTTACCGAAGCTCTTAATTGCTTGAAGTAAGTTGTTTTAGAAGTATATAATTAGCTCCATCTATCAACGCAAAACGTCAATTGGTTTCAAATTCTAATAGTTGAAAGTATTACCTAACTTTTAAAACACAAATGTTATATTGGAAATCACAATCAAAATATCTTTATTTCGTTTTTTTATTATTTGAAATCGTCTTTTAGTACACTTAAAAGCCATAAATCGACACACACAATAGCAACAGTCTTTGATGTCAAACATTTCTAGCAAAATAAAAATTATGAGTTGGCAATTCCCTTTTAGTCTTAAAAAAAAGTAAGTGATCAAGATTTTTTTTACTGCAACAAATATTCATTGCTTGACTAAAGAAAATAAGTCACAATTGTTTACAAAATCGCTTCAGGTCATACTTTAGACCCTGCTGACGTTACGGAAATTGTCTGGTTAGGTCGGGTAAACAACTGTCTGCTCCCACCGTTTCGGTGTAAGCACTTGTTAGAGGGTGAAATAATTAAAATAGAATAGACAACCAATTTAAAATAATTAATGGTAGTGTTGTGAAACATATTTAATAAAATGTATTGTTGAAAACCTGAAATGTTTTTGCTCATTTCAGCTTGTTACACATTTTGTGTTTAACCACTTGCTAGCAAACTTTAATATGCTATAATGAAATAATGTTTAGTTAAGATAAAGGTATTTTATTTTGTAACTTTGTTTGATTGACTGCCCGAATTGCGTAGTGGTTTAAGCGGTCGCCACACCGCTTCCTACTACGCCGAGTGTTGTGGGTTCGATCCCCACATGGGACGACAATTGTGTGATCCACAAATTGTTGTTCTGAGTCTGGGTGTTCTTTGTGTCCGTTTTATGAATGTAGGTAAAGCCCCCCGCGACAAAGTATATATTCCTAGTGCCGAAGCTGTCTTTAAAAAAAAATAACATCACAAAGGTCACAATGAATTGCAAGTATCCATGAGCGACGGTATCAGATGACCCACTAGGGCATCAATTCTGCTATTTGATTACTATATCAATAGACTTTCGATGGAATGTCGTCGGAATAGTTTTGCAATTTTCCTATTCTACTCGTACTAACTATGTAAGACCAATGGTCCCCCGATGACTTGTCACTGATAGAAATATCGACGATGTCTTTGTAACAATTTAAAAAATTATATATACATACAAAAATTATATATTTAATTTTCCAGGTATATATATATATATATATTACTATTTTGACAGTTTTTTGACACTGTGATATCATGTTAGTAGAATACTGATATTTTGACCGATGTCAATGGCGTCTCAGTGGCATCTCAATAGCGTCGTCAATTTAATAACAGTGGCTTGGCGTTAACATAAAATAGCAAATATGAGGCCCTGATTGTTTGCTTTCGATGTCAAAAGAAAAATGTTGAAATAATTAAAGTTCCTGATAGTACTAAAACCAAATACAAGCAAATTCAAAAGGCTATCAAATCAAAAGTGAATAACAGAATAACTAAATACTAGGCTCTCAGAATATATACCTACCTACTTACTACGGATTAGTAGTGTTATCCATTCTAACATGACTTAGCATTTCTGTGGCCGAGCTTCTACGTTATGTGCTTGAATTGTAATGGAGGGTATAAAGGCAGATGCTACAAACTGCTTTTGAGGACTGACACTGATCTCATGTTGATCTTGCTTTCAAATTTAATTACATTCGCAGAACTGGATAGAACAGATTCTCTTTGTAGTAGTAGTGAGTAAGTGCATTGTAAGAGCATACCAAAAAATAGCCAAAGCTTGTATAAGTTTTTTGTTTCATTGTAAGTTGTAATTTAGTTCATACGGCTATAAATTATGGAGTTAATGCTAATGTTATGAGAAAAAAAGTTATCTATGATATTTCTGCTTTTGCTGTCTTTACGGTCCTTTCTCTGTTTATAAAATCTTGCTAGGTAATTACTTCAGTACTTCTGATAAATTTAATACTCTATCCGGTATTTTTATTGTCTGTTATTTTTCTAAATATAATTATGCAAACTGCTTCTTTCAGGGTCAAAACTGTAATCAAACTTCAGATACTTTTCTTCAAAACTTAAATATCAAAACGTCACACACGTTATTGTAATCATAAAATCGTATTTTGTTTAAGAATTGATTAAATATCACTACGGCAAATTTATGACCCTGTCATCTATGCGCGCAATTAATAACAAGACCCACGGTAGAACTTTAATATTTCAAAGTACAATTCTAGGTTACGCTGACAGAGTTATGCCCCAGGAGGGGAATTACGTGATTTACATACGATTCTAATTAATAAATAATATCTGAACTGACATCTAAACGTATTATATTAAATTTGACAACTAAACATCTTGGAAAACGTGTCTATGTTGGACATCGAATAAAGTTATTTATTACCGTTAGCGATGCACGAAAAAAGAATATGACTAATAGTTAGAACATTAAGTTATAAAACATTATACAATCAAAAAACAAGTATTTTCTAAAACTACCAAGAATAATACCCAGATTGATTTGAAAAAATCTTAAATAAAGAACTAAAAAGTATAAATAGTAATCTGGTTCCATCAGAATTATTAAAAAATATATTTATATCAAGTATTTAAATAATTTTTTAAAATATACCTAATTTTTTTCTTTTTGATTTCCAACCTCAACCATAAAATAAGTTATAAAATATGTAAGGTATAAATAAGTGAAATGAAATATAGCTTCAAGTAAACTTAAAATTAATCAAAATAGTAATAATAACGGTGAAGTAGAAATATAGTATCCTTCAATCATAGATAAATTGATCCTCGTGCAATATAAAATGTTATATTCCAATGACACTTTAAATTTACAACTTTAAAATTAATACATTTGAAGAGGTCTCTCTGAACCTATGTTACACAATAAACGCATGTTACATGTATACAATCAATGTCAATCTAGCTCTTATAGTACATGATTTCCTTAGTTTGAAACAAGATGGCGTTGTATGTCAAATGTTATTATTACAACACATATAAAATCACTTGCCCTGACAAAACTAAGACACTGGAGATACACACTTGAAATTTTAACTTACAACGTACAAAGGTGCGAAATAATTTTTGGATCTTTCACTCCTAAGGGGATAAAATAAAGGATAAACCGTTGTATGATAAGTTCGTCATTTTCAAAGTCAGAAACGCGAGAAAAAGCAATAATCACGATAATAGCTAGTTGTACTTAAACAAAAACAGCTATTATCCACACATGGCTTGAAGAAAGCCAGGACAGAAAGCAATAACATAGTAACACCAACGTGACAAGACAAATCCTACTTATTAATATAATAGCCTTGCGTGTCATTTTTATCCCCCTCCCACTTTCAGATTGATATTCCTTGATCTGTTTCCTGTTCACGGCAATTAACGCTCTGACGACGGTAGACATGGGCTCTAGTGAAATATTTCGCACAATAGTTTATATCGTGGGATGTTTAAGCTTAACAATAGAATGGTAAATTGCAGTCTTGAAGAAAACAAATCCTTAAACATTTTGATTAATTATTCGGTAATTAAATAATACAATAAAATCTTTATCTTTATAATTTCACACTTATTAAAAATTCGAACACAAAACTGATCTTATGTGATTTTTTTAATATATGTTTACTTGTTTTCCTTGTCAGCCTTGACCTTAGATAACAGCGTTTATCCGGCTGGCTAGCCACACCAGAGAGGCCATGACAGTAACTGAATTCAACATCTTGTTGTGTGCTTTATAACATACTTCTCTAAATAATAATAATAAATTATTGGTACATCATCAACCACCCTATAAATCTATAACCCTAGTGTTCTATATTTTATGTCATTAAAATTCAAAACGTTTTTTCCTGAGGAAACAAAGTCCAGTCCTCGCTAGTTGTCCATTTGATAAAAACTCCGCATAATATTTTAAAGCAGCTTATAACCTTACTGAAAATAAATGAAAACAACTTACGGGCTTATAGAATAGAGCGTAAGAGGAAGGGAAAATGTTAGCAAAAAACAGAAGCGGTAAAGTATTCATTGAAACGAAACTAGTTCTGCAATTATTTAATTTTTTACATTTACCGTAGTTTAGAAAATTCTACAGCAGCGTGGTCGCACTGGCAGTATGGGAATATTATACAATATTGACCTAAGGGATTACGTCTAATAGAAGTTTATAACAGCATATCATAATGTTTGTTTTTTCATCTACCTTTTTAGGAAATCAAAAAAATAGAGTACTAAAATATAAGTTTTAAGTATTTATTGTTGCTCACCATAGTTTCTTCATAATACGAACGATATTTTTATTTTGACATAAATTTAGAATATGAAGTCCTCACCATCTCTGGTGCCTGGTATTTTGGTATCGAATCTACCAAAACCTTATACGAGTAGTGTGCCATACTATGTCTAAAATAAGGAGGAATTGGAATCGACTGACTGTTTATCTAATATTAAAGCTATCCTGCTACCTAAGCTACCTATCATAAGCTTTGTCTGTTTTGAGAATGACTACTGAAGTCCCTTGTAAGCTCAAATCTCTCCTCTACTCCTGTTTGATGCTGATACTACGACACTACTACCCAGATTACTACTACTCTTAACACCTGGTTACATGGTAATTAAGAGTATATTTACAATTTTGTCAGATAACTAATGCTAAGTAGAGCAAAAGACACACAAAAATCTACACAATAAAAAATCGGAAAACTTTAAAAACACCTTCGTGTTTATACAACTTAGTAAAACGGTTTTCCAAGTACTTACTATCAGCTCAAAGTTACATGGTTTCCTGGTTCAAACATTAAAAAAGAACAAAGATAAAACTACAAGCTACATAAAAAATATAACCGTTATAGCCACCTGCTGACCTTTATGTACCATTTTAGTGTTGCCATATTTTGAGCAAGTTTTAGAGTTACGGTTCCGATCTGCGACCCGGGCTATCAAATGAGGGCGATACCTAAAACTGAAATTTAAAGTGAATGTAAGAGTTGAATGGGTCAAAATTTGTCTACACTATAAGTATTAGTATAAGACCAAATTGTTGTAGACTTTGAAATCCTGTTACTTAAATGAGAAGTAAGAAGATCACTTTTTTTTTGAGTACGTTTTATATATATTTGAGTATAATATGAAATAGGTTAAAACAAAACAATATCTATGCTATAAAAAATAAAAATAAAACATGTTGGCCCTGTGACGCAGAAAAGCCTTGACCGGCAAGGCGGAAATAGGTTGAAGAGGCTCTTGTGTAACTCATCCATCAGTTAAGGAATTATTTTATATTTACATATATACCTTATTTACAGATCGGTTCCTAAGAGGTGAAATTGAGAAGCATTCTTTAAGCATATAATTAAGTCCTAAAACACTTACTTAATTTCAAAAAGGAAGAGGTTCACATTTAGGCTGATTATTTTATCACATACATCCATAGCACATAGTTGAAATATTATTAAAAACTTAATGAAGATAATTCTATACATAAATATATTTTTAAATGCCCAATTAATTGCGGTGCATACCACAAAATTATTTAGCGTATAAGCGTTAACCTCTTTTTGAGTTGTTTTTGTTCTTGTTTAAATTTAAAGTTTAAGTAATACAGTCCATAGAGTCCTAATAATTATTTATCTTAAATATCGGCAATCGAATTTATAATAAATGACGGTTGTACCCGCGGGCTTATTTTATTTTTGTAATGATTCATTTCAATTTCAATTTATGATGAGTGCATTTCATTAAAATTCAAAATAATTAAATAATAATAAGCAGCTTACTTACTATCTACTGGTCGACTTAAAGTCGATATTGCAACGTAAATAAAAAATAAAGTAAACAATAAATAGCTCCGGTCTCCATCGAAGGTAAAGAGTTTTTTTTTTTATTGATATAGCTTTGTCATTGATATTAAAAATAGAAATAAAAATAGATTCACAGAATGAGGATGAAAAGGTGATACATTTTGAGCTTCATGTAACACAAACACATAATTTTATAAATGTTTGAGTTTAATAAATAACTAAGTGAATGCCCATTTTAATGAGGAAATAAAATAAACATCTATATGAAGAGAATAATGAACAACCTTTAGTACCACCATTTAAGTACGTAGGTACTTTAAATAAACATATACATTTAAAAATACATACGTATCATTCACTTTACGTATGGCACTACTCTCTCCTCTCGTATAATAAGTCTTATATAATATTTCTCTCTTCCGTCTTTTATAAAAAAAAAACTGACATTTTTCTTAAGTAAGCTAATCAAATCTAAAAACCACGCTCGTTTTAAGGGAGAGACCTTAAATGAAGCTCCTTTATTCCACTCGGAATTGATGTCAAGTGCAGACAGGCCGGCGGAAACAAAAATCTCTTGACAGCGGTATCAAGGCAAGTTAAAGTGTTTTTGCCTCGTCCTCGAGCTATCATTTTGAGTGTACATGTGGGATTTAAACTTTAAACGCGAAAGATCATTTTGTTTATATATTTCTTATAGTATTATAAGTGCGTTTTATAGAAAACTTTGAATATTAAGGAGGATGCTTGTTATTTTGCGTCTATCTTTTAATATGGCGACCTTGATTATGAATTCCGGAACACAAACGAAATTAATATGACTTACACAATTTGTTATTAAAATATTCATTTAAAGAGGAATAATATTACTTTATCCTTATTGAAATATCTCTGGATAAAACGCATTTATTATTACTACATACTCGTATTACCATAATAATTTTGGGAGTAGAACTGAGTGGCCATATCGTTTTTTTGATATTAAACGTATATGGAACCTGTTACGTAGGTAGTTACTTCATGAAAGACGTGGCGATTTTCTCAATGTTAACCAGCCTATAAATACAAAGGCTCTTTTCTTGCAAGGAGTGCCACCATGCCTAAGCAAGATGCAAATCAAAGCATAAAGGCAATTCTTACTAAGCAACCAAAGTACGTAAAATGAGTTTTATAAACGTTTCGATTTGTCAGACTTTTAACTAAATTATGTACTTTTGCCTCTGTAATCCGAAGAGAACGCCTGTTCAACTTTTTAAGTGGAGTCCTGTACCAGTATGGGTTACAATTTACGCTCAACTAACGTTTGTTCTAGATCATTGAAATCTTTCTGAAACAACCATGTATTACATATCACGATTTTCTTAGAAGAAAAATAATTCTACACACATCTGATAATTATAAAAATATTGATGATGTTAACAAATTAATGTCGTAGCAAAATCAACTCAGCAATTGTGGGAAGACTTTATAAAGGAGGTAAATTCTTAAAAGTTTTCCCTTTAAACTTTTTCCTTTAAACTTGGTTTTTTAAAATAAACATGGTTTTAAAAACCCAAAGAAAGTAGATCACTAAGCAGTAAACGAATTTTTTCTACTCTAAGCTTAAGTTTTCCACTTAAAGTTATTCCAACGTTACTGAAAGTTTTTCCAGATACAAACCGCCGCAGCTGCCCAACTTAGAACCTAATTTATCATCATATCGAAAAAATGCACTATTTCTAATCGTTTGTACTCGCAATTCTTTGCGAATTGAAACGATTTGAGATACTGCATTTTTTTGTCATCATTTTAGTTCTAGAGAATCCACTGCTGAACATAGATAACATACACACATAGGTAAGAGGAGGAGGAATATTTAATACTTAAAATTACCTACACTACTAAATATTATTACACATACTTCCATTATTACATTAAAAATGTGAAAGTAAAGTTGTTTGTTTGTTATGCTTCTTCTTCTTTTACTAATCGAAAGTTACACCATCACTGAGAAATATAGGTTAATTTTTACCACGATAACAGATATTCACAAGGCAGGAGCCGCGGGCAAAAGCTAGTATTTTGTATAATATTATGTTTGTATGAATATGTATGTGAATGAATGTAGGTATGCCAAGAAGTATGTAAGGTATACATTTAACTATTATGTATACTCTTCACTGACATTCACTTAATTCAAATAATTACTAGTACTTTAATAAATTCGTATTCAAATCCTCATTTATTGACCACTAGCTGACCCTGCAAACGTTGTTTTGCTATTTACATTATTTATTTATTTTTGAAATTCATAAGATCCGTTCTTAGCTGACCTCTACTCGGTGAAAAGAATATTCCTACCAAATTTCAAATCTTTAGCTCTAATGGTTCCAGAGATATCGTGATGAGTGACCAAATACGTGGAAATCTCTTATATATATATATAGATTAACAAACAACATCATAATCATCCGAAAAAACGAACAAAAACATTGTTAATCACCTGGATTTCAGAAGATTAAAATAAAAAATGAACCAACCTATTTTGCCGTAACAAACGTGCGAAAAGGCTGAGTGGCGACAAAATAAATGTGGTCATATAAAAGCAACCACATCCCGAAATATAAATATGAGACCCCTATTTTTTTTTAATTATCCCTTTGAAGGTATTTTTCTTTTGTGACGGTATTTTAACATTTTTTTTCTAAACATCCTAAAGTATTTTCGTAAACGATTTTTGTAAATTAATGTAACATAATATCTTCAGAACCAATTTTTAGAACGCTCTGTTATGTACTTTTTACTCTAATAGTCATAATTACACTTCCATTTAATTATACATTTAGTATGTTATTTCCCAAGTTTATTTAAAACATTTAATAGATATTATTTACAATTCTACAGTTTCAAATAATAAATAAACAATTACGAAATGATATCCATAAATGTTTTTTTGTCTTCAACAATGACGACTTTATATTGTAATTGACCTAAATTTTGTTAACATTTTAAATGAGGAAGTCCTAGAAAAATATTACTTGAACATGCAGTAACTTTTTAATGGTGTTTTTTTTTAGATTTCAATCTACTTTATGTAACTTTTACTTCCAATAAATATACAGATTTCCTATTCACACGCAGGCATTCTGTTAAGAGTGCCTTACTTTTATTTTTAATATTTATATTCTTTGGTATTGTTTATTGTTATTGTTTTATTTATTGTTATTGGTTATACTTATTTAGTTCATATAAATTCGAGTTTTCATGAATTCATTTTGCAAAAAAATAATTAAAACCTTTTGTTAACTATTCGCTAGTCTCTAACAGACATTTTTATAGCATTTACAACGTCAATACCCATACCTAAAAAGAAGTTTAGGCATTTATTAGCGACCAGTTTGTAATTTTTTTTTAAAACGAATGTTTTGAAAACCGTACTCAGGATCCGTATCCTCCATTTATAAAGCATATTTATATTGTTACCTTTATTAGTCACCGTTGACTAATAAAGAAAACATATACCACCTACTTTGAATCGTCCACGACCTTTGACGTGGCTGTCAAGCCCCGAAACATCATATTAAACTTGAATGATGTGTATAACCTAAATATAAACGGCTGATCAACGTCATATCAGAGTTTCGAAACTGGGACATGTTAATCAAAAATTTATATTCAATAACGTTTAGTAACACTAGCCACAAAGACTTTTAATAAAATATTAATTATTTAAAGGTATACAAATTAGTACTAACAGCACAGTTAGGCGTTTATCAGATCACAAAAACCAAAAACTTTCGTACATATTATATGGTGCTTATAAATTTAAACTACTAAGTATGTTGACACACAAAACTATAATGAATGTCCTCGCATTACACTGCCTCGACGGCGCGTTGGTAGCGTATGAGACTGCTGTGCTGAGGTCTCGGGTTCGATGCCCGGATCGGACCAAATGTTTGTATGATCTACAAATATTTATTTCGAAGTTTGGGTGATTCCTAATGTATAATATGTATGTATTTACAAAAAAAAACAGTATATAAGTATTCTATCAGTCAATCTAGCTTTCATTGTACAAGGTCTGCTTAGTTTGAAACTAGATGGCGTTGTGTGTTAGATGTCCAAATATTATATTATTTATATGTTGCGGAACTTACTTAGGAATATAAAATTACTTGTTGTGACTGACTGACCGACTCATCAACGCTAAACCGCTAAGGCAGCTGATGCTTTTTATATAGTGAGCACCCACACCAGCTAAGAAAGTTTTTTTGGAAAATTTCACCGCTAAGGGGGTAAAGTAAGGGATGAACGTTTGTAAAGGAACGTGAAGTTTGGAAATGAACGATTTAAGTTCTTAATTTTCAAGTTAGAAACACAAAATAAGAAATAATCCGAGGAAAGCCATGCGCACAAGCTGATCTACTATATTTTCCTCTATGTGTACTCAAAAGGTGGTACGAAGAATATAGTCAACGATGAAGAGATGATAGGTTGACCTGTTTCTTTCGTGCTTGTTGTCCAGAACAGCGTTAAGAACAAGTTTCTAAATATTTACAATTTTGTCATATGCTGTTATTACTTTATTTATGCATATTTATTGCTAAAGTAAAATAAGTGAACATTGACATGAGAAATAATTAAAAATAAACCGATTTAAGGGTAAGCTTAATTCAAAGTACTATACAGTTTGTTAGGGTGATTACTCAAGCAACTAATGTACAATGGGCTTTAACTTCTCCATAATTAAAATCACGAAAAAAGTAATAAAGTTGCCAACAATTAATCAAGTTAATAATATTGTTATTAAGTTGAAAATATATTAACAATTTTATTGTTGAACATGTCGTGATCGTCCAGTTTTATTACAAGGGTGACCGCACTAACCGTTGGAGTGAGCAATGAAAGATAAAAAAATGGTCCTTTGTCATTTTACGACTGAGTTTAAGGACGCATTCGTGAGCGTTTGCCAGGTCTATTTTGTCATTGAAGTTGTAATTTTTATTTTATTGTCCTAATTCTTGTTGTGGAATTTTTACATTGCAGAAGTTGCCCTTACTGCCATTGTGAGGATTTGACTGCAGACAGCAGACATCGGCTATCGAATAATGGCCGAAAAGGCCCACAATTTGGACCCATTGAGCTTTAATAAGCTTAGGGGTAAAGAGAGGTCGCAGAACGACCTCCGTCCTCCATAAGCGCAGGCCTGGGGGTGACAGGTGAGGCCATCTGTCACCCTAGCAGAAGCAGGCCGGGGTGGCGGCGAGCGCATTGCGAAGCGCGCTCGCTTCCAGGGAGCAGAGGGAACATGGGGTTCCCACACGGGGGGGGGGGGGGTCGTCTACCTGTTATTGTAGATGGCCCGAGGTATGTCGGGGCACCAGGGACTTCCTTTCTAGGGTATACCTGGTTCCCCGGCTATTAGTACCCGAGACGGCGTGCGGTTTTAGTCGGTTCGAGTCCGACATGCCACCGATAGGTGGTATCCGAGGGGATTTCCACACGGAAAAAAAAAAAGGGTAAAGAGCGGTCGCACATGGAGTAGTATTAAAAAAATATTAGATGGCAACTCATGACTCAGACACGAAAGAAGAAAATATTTTATATGTATTAATATAGTCCGTTTTCTCGTTTTAATGTTTTTAATTGGCATAGTGGCAAACGGTCTTGAAGTTGTCAATAAAGCCTCGCAACATGAACTACTTTCCCCAGGAAGGTTAACTCTACCATTAGTATTTTTTCCGGTTAATTTTAAATAACATAAAGCTTATAACACAAATTGCTTATTATTACCAAACAAAGTACTTTATCGCCGTATAATATCTTTAAACATCAGGTTACCGGTGCTAATAGTGCTCGGCCGTATTTCTGTAATAACAAGAGTTAATCACGATCCTGTCAGCTTTAGGTCACGTGAGATATAGATTTGTGGCGTAGGAACACGCTGTAAGATAAAATCGGCACAGTCACGCTATAATACGTATACTAAATATAAATATTTATTTTTATTAACTAAGAGCAAAACCAAAATCAGCGCAGTAAGTATCTATTCACATATACCTGAAACTAACCCGAGTTACTACTGAGACTCCAAGACTGACTCTTATCCCACTACCCAAGAAGATTTGGCGAAGTCACTCAAAAATAAGAAAGGTAGGTAGTACAAAACAATAGACAAAACGTAGTTTAGGCTATTTGAAAAAAAATATTGCCAGGGACGCAGTGAAAAAAGGAAACAATACAAAAGTCGCACTATTTTCAAACCTACAAGCAGATATACTACCCAACGGCGACAGTTATATATCCTCTTGTGAATGCTTCATGCTAGCCAACACGTGTATATGTTTGTAAGGATTTATACCTGAAGTCACATTTAGTGAAGTGGTTGTAAGTAAAATCAACATCACCTACCTCAAAGAATTGATGATGAAGGATACAATGCGTAATCTAGGCATGCATGATACTGTGTAAGTCCCTAGTCACCACACTATCCCTAGTACCAAAACATAATAAAAGATCACAAACAAGGAAGTTTGCCTCAATGTAGAATATCTACTGTAGTGGCGTCAGCGCTGCCCCTACTGAGCGGTGAAACATCAAACTATCCTCCATACAATCATAAAAATTTAACAATACAACAATTTAATAATCAATTAAATTCAATCAATTTAAGTATCCTCCAGGAGTAGCACTTTTTTATGACTGATATTTTTTATGACCTTGTGTTCCCTTTTCTATTCCTCGAAAAACCTGTGTGAAAATTTTCATTTTAATATATTAGAACCGCGGTTATTGGTCATCTTCGTATTTGGTAGAGATTTCATTTTCTTAATTAGTAGCTCCTCTGCACTCTATTTTGTAGGACCTGTCAAGATTACAAAATGTATTCATTAGTTTCTCTTAACCTTTTTGAATATTATTATCACCAAAATGAATTATCTATAATTTAGAAACCAAAGCTAACTAAACCCATAACAGCTATGTTGTCTCTAATAAATTTACCTAAAGTTTATCTAAGCCTTCCGACATACCGAAGTTTGGAGGAATCATCCTGTCTAACATGATAACTTATCAAATTAATCTTCGAGTAATGCTGCCTAATCTTATATTTACGCAAATATAAAATTACCCATACAAGTATACAAATATAGATTAAGATTTCATGCTCAAAAATTTTTTCAATCAACGGAAGAGAATTCGACGTTTTGGCAAGAATAATTTAATTAAATTGAAACTTTAAAAGTAATGTTCAAGGATAACATTTAAATTAAATTAAAACTTTATGAGGAAACTAATATTACAAGTTTAGATACTATTACGAAAGATTTTAATATGAGATTTCATTAGCTTTTTAAACCCTAGGATGGTAGGATTAGGATGGTCTTTTTAATGTAAATCGGTTTAGACAGCTCACCTTCTACATTAAAAAACCATTGCCTTTTCAGAAAAGGAATTCATGTTAGAGATTCTTTAATTAAATTTTAAATTATTTGAAAGATGTTCGTATTACACTATTATATCCTGTTTACCTCCTACGGAAATAATAACAGAAAATAAATAACATTCTGACGTAATATTTGTTATTAACAACAGTACAACTTGTATTCCAAATCACTTTGAAGTGTGGTTTTATTTTCAACTTATAAAATTTATAGTTATAAATAGTTTACATCTGTGATGACAAACAAACTCTACAGTAACTATCATTTCCATGAAAATTATACAAAATGTATGGCAACACACATTGTGGTAAATTATTTTCCGTCCTGTCCCAGTTTCTTAATTGCTCGCTCTGTGAGCAACTTAATGACTTCCCCAATTTTCAAATGGATTTTGTTTTAAAATGACTGTAGGGCTACTGGCCATTGTTAGACAATTGTTTAAAAAACTGCAAGAACCTGATTGTGGTTTTCGCTTTAATTTAAACTTGGAGTTCACAGTTTGAATAAATAAGGCTTTATCTATGTAAAGAAAATTTTCCTTTTCATAAACAAATATGGCGTAGAATTGTTATCGTAAATATTTAATATTTCAAATACTAATTGTACTATATATGTAGGAACTACTATATACTATACTACTATATATGTAGGTAGTGCTCAACAATATTTTGTAGGTTGAGAAATATAAGCTGGCCCGCTAGAATACCAGCACTCACCAAACTATTTTAGCTTGTCGGAAGCGAATATGTCTCCTATCTTAGATAAGATTTTTAGGATAATTTCGAGATGTCAAAATATTTTACGATGTTAATGGGTTATATCTTTCTAGTTGACCTTAAACGTACTAAAAAACGATCAGTAAAAGAAGACTTTTTTATCATTGATTACTTATCTCCTTGTAGTTTTACATATAGATCTTGAAAAACTAAACTTTAGCTTATATATATAGCCACCTATAATTTTGTTGAATTTATATTTTTCCTTATTTTACTAGCTGCTCTATTCTCGACAATAAACTCAAACTATTATTTTTTGTAATTCTGTTTTAATGAAAATGTTAAATGTTTCTGTTTGACAAACAATAATCCCGATAGAATTAAATATTTGAAAATGAAACATAGCATTTCGTTTATAACATATTGACCATAATTTAATCATACGAACGAGTTTTAATAGCTCGCGTTACTACCAATGAAATTTTAACTGCTTTCTTATTCCAGTTCTGCAACATCTAAGAAATACAATGTCACAGTGAGTTAACAGATCTAATATAGTCTTAAGATGCAGCCATTAAGCGGAGAAATTAACTGCTAGATATAACGGGATATAACTCTAAGCAACAACGTACACTAAACTATCTTTGTTTCGTTGTGATGTTACAAAGGTTCCTTATGCAATAGTAACGAATGATTTCTTAAATATATTTTTTTTTATAATAAATTCTTTAGGCTGATATGATTGTGATATAAAGAGAAAAATATATTTAAAAAAAGATTTGCAATAGATGGTTTAATGAAAAATAGTAAGATAGTACGAGTATTAGAGGAATAAACCCTTTTAAAAAAAAAGTTGAACCGACTTCAAACAACACCGACAAAGAGCACTAAAAATTAAAAAATAATTACAAATCTAAGTAAAAAACTATAATAAGTACCCTTAATGTAACAGGTAACATTATAATACCAATAGTCCCTTCTAGTCTGTTTGTAGTTTGTTTGGCTAAAGAAATACTCGTAGCTAAAACACGTTGTCGGGGCTGTCAAATTCCCAATAATTGTGAGGGTTTCCCTCAATTTCTCTAGGATCCCATCATCAGATCCTGAATTGGTGGTAATGGAACCAATTCGGGAGCATACCCTTTCGATTACAAAAAGAATTTTGAAAATCGGTCCACAATTAATGGAGAAATCGCGTAACAAACATACATACAAAAAAAAAATACAGACGAATTGAGAACCTTATCTTTTGTGTTTTGGAAGTCGCTTAAAAAGAGAAGAACCTTAATAGGGAACTTCAGGATTAAAATAAACAAGTGTTTATGTATATAAGTGACTAAGATAGTGATTCCTGTTATTCCGGTTTAATCACTATCTTTGTTACTCCCATTATCACTACAATCAATTTGTCTCTTATTTTGTATTTTTTTTTCAAGTGCCAAGATTATTTGTACTCCTTCGGCACGAACTCCCGACCATTAGAGAAAGACTACCAGCACCACTATATATTGCAATTTTTTCGTGTATTTTCAGTTGGCGAATACTGTAACTTTATCAGATTGCATTATCTTGACACACAAATATTGACTTCTTGTTTATGATATACTAATCGTTCCTGGCAGTTCCAACTTACCTACAAGCTATTTTCTATCACGCGACGCTTTAACTTTGTATATAAATACTCTATTAAATACAGAAGGAATAATTCCAATCTGATTAATACTCCACGCATTAAAACAAAGAAACAAAAAGTCAAACAAATAAAAAAACTATTCAGTTTTAATATCACATCACACATCAACAGCCTTTAATAGTCCACTGGTCAACATAGGCCATTTCTTAGAAAGGAGGCTTTGGCTTACTATACCACGATGGCCAGACGGATTGATATAGGGTTTATTTCAAGATTTCCTTATCTTTGCAGTTTTAATATATTAAAGAATAAATTCACCTTTCATGATCTATTGAATCCTTGAACTAGCTTCCATAACATCAAAAACATAACTAAAATGCCTTCTGATTTATTTGTTTTTGTAACCAAGGATATTACAGTTAATTATACGTTTCCCCTTACTGTCTTAATGCGTCAAATAGAACATCCCCTACTCTATCTGTCTGATAGCGATCCATTAACGAAGAGGCTTGACTTTCATAAGTACTTTCGACCTTTGGTCAATATTTGTGTATCAATCATTCTTACTGTCACGGGGTCAATAGCACTATTAGCGTGGATATTCTTATTTAAAATAATACACTTTCATTTAGGCACAAAAATCTTTCCTCCTGATGTTCAATTTGGAATGTAGCCACGCATTTTTTTAAGGTTACGGAACCTTAGCCAAACCTTAATCAAACCTTAACAAGAAAACTTTACAGTTTTGGCATTTCCGTCTGCCTGTAAGTCAATGAGACGTATTTCTTAACGTTTCATGGATTCAACGTGTGGGTGCCGAGTCCATCGCGTGATAGATGGTGGCAACACTTGCGACTCCGACAACGCCTGGGAATTGCGATCCAGGAGTAGGTTTAGGAGGTCGCAATTCCAGCAAATATTTGTACTAGTAAGCAGTTATTTTGCGTGGGAAAAAGTAATGGAAAGAAACATCTTTTATCTCATGTATCCCGTAGCATAGGGTTCATAAGATATGTCTATCAAAATTTTTTGTGGATTCTTTTACGCGTTAAAGTGCTACTGTTTGTTGGAGTTAGATTATGGGAAATGATATTTACAAAGCAAAGATTTTCTTTAAAATCTTAATAAATACAGCACGGTTTTAGGATTCAGGATATTTCGTTAGTATAATATAGCTTTCCTAATTTAAAAGTAATTGTCGGCTAACTTATAAAATCTGTCTCACTACCTAACTTTTTTTTTATGTTTCAAATATTGTTTGGCAAAAACACATTATGATGAGAAACAAAATAATAAATAAGTCAGAACTGAACTGAATATTTTATAGGCATAGATAAAGACTGTCTGAATTTTTTATGGATAATTATTTTGTAAGACACGAATAAAGTGAAATGGAAACTCGGTTCAAGGAGCAATACTGTGTAACGTTTATAGTATGTATTATTTTCACATATTTGATTTGAACACAATCTTAGTGACATTTAATTATGAATAATAATGTAGTTTACTAATTAAAAGTTCAGTCATCATCACCCAAAGTTCATTTTACTAAAATACATTTCCTTAACTAGAAATAAGTTAAACATTTGTGGAAGGATAAATATATAATTTATCGTATCGTGTTCTATAACCATATTTTGTGGGTTATTATTACGACTGAAGTCTAAGTTATAATAGGTACACAAATTTTCAATTAATCACAACATATGACAACTGGCTGTATTATTTAGTGGGGTGGTAATCCCATCATCACATCATCAACAGCCTACAATAGTCCACTGCTGGACATGGGCCAGGTTTTGGCCTACTATACCACGCTGGCCAGACGGGTTGGTATAGGGTTTGTTTCAAGTTTTTCTCTGTCTTTGCAGTGCTGTTGTCTTGCGTAGTTTTCTCCCTTAGTTGACTTTTACGACACCATCAGGATGAATAGGGGTGGTGACATTACGTATTCTTAATCCGTCACCACACGGTGGGGTGGTAAAAAGCCCTAACAGTAACGATTATGACATGGGTACAAAAAGCTAAATACTGAGATCCAAACTTATAAATTAGCGTAATGCTTTATTCACAACAACAAGTTAAACTTTTTTAGTCACAAATACATAAGAAAAAAACACTGTAGTTACACGATGCATCTATAGGTACTCATCCTCCATACATTATTTACTATATCATTTAAAACAGTTTAGAGGTGAGACAAAAATGTTCATTACATCAAATATGTATTTTGTTTTAATTTTTTGAATATGATAAATCCGTTTTTACCCAATTATTTGGCTTGTATTAGGGATACATCTACGTATGCTAATATTATCCAGCGAAAGAGTTGTTTTGAATTAATAGTCAGATTTGATTATTTTTATATTTGACAGAATATATTTTAAAAAATAACATGGACTGCAAAAAAAAATAGAAGAAGGCAAGTGACCACTCCTACACGACCAAGTGAACTGGGGTGCAATGTCTATAAATTAGATACTATAACTAACTACATTTTTATTATTATTCGATTGAATATTATTCGATATTAAGAACAACGCGTAAACGTTTCGTGATAAAATCAATGGGTCAAGAGATCATATTTCAACGGTCATATTTAATTATATTACGGAGCACTTTGTGGACTTTGAATCGTTGTAGTCATGCAATAAGGTTGCATATAATAGTTTTATACCAGAATTTTACACAAAATAAATGAACTCCCTTCGTGTTTAACCACTACTAATAATGTAGAAAAATGTCGAGGTAGTGATGTGTATTTCCTATTTCATATTTAGTTGATTTTTAATTGTTTAATCACTAGTCTAATTTAATAAACCAATGAACGGAAAAACATTTTCTATTCAACAAAATTTATTAATTTTGCTGATGACAACTCCTTAATATTATTCATACAATGTTTTAGGAAATAATTTATCTTTATTTTAGGGATTTTAAATACTAGTTAAGATCTTTTCTTACAGATATTGATGTTACGAATATTAAAATTTTACTACCCATCTTCAATTCATTAGAAACTCAATTATAAAATTAATAAAGCCCCGCAAAAAATGCAACGTCATCATAACCCAAATTCTGAAACCGTTGTCAATATAATTGAACATACCCTGTGAATATGGCCAGTGTAACTATGTCGAAACGTCACGCTATTTAAAAGTTTGCACATGTTACATGATCGCGGCCTTTCCGTGTGTAATCAAATATTATAGAATACGAAAGTTCAAAAATAACACTGTTGTTAATTTCGTAATTGCAAAATATATTTTAATAAAACTTTGCAGTTTAGTGAAGTTTCAACTATTGGTAGTTTGTCTCTTTTTAAATACAATTGGCATACATATTCTAGGTGTTAAAGTGTACATTTAGTTACGTCACATACACACTGATGCTTAAAGCTTTTGATATTTTGCAATTTTTGGAACCTATGTAATACAATTTCTCTTGAAACATACTTCATTTACTAATAATTATCGCCGTTTTAGTTAAGTCTGAAATCAACTTAAAATACTTAACTACTTACTAAATACTGACATCGTTCACATCCCTAGTTGTTACAATAACAAACGGTAGATTTATTGCTTGTTTATTCTTCATTCTTATACTAGTTACATTTAGATGGTGTGCTATAATTGTTCCATGTATGACTGTAAATTACCTTTCATGACTTGTTAAGTAAAAAGAAGAAGTATACTCGTATGTACCTGAAACAATAAACAGAGATATATGAACATTTAATACTACTTCTACAATATGCGTACTTCCACACTTATATTTTAAATATAAAAGTGAGTTTGTTTATTTTACCGTTTTTTTTTTTTTTATTTCTTTAACGAATAGATTATTGATTATTAGCGAGTAACATAGGCTACTTTTGATATCGATCAATGACACACACGCGGGCGGAGCTGCGGGCAATAACTAGTTTCAAATAATAATAACATTGATTGACAAACTTATACAATATTCTACTTTTTGTTCCTTCTGCATCATTTTTTATTTTTCTCTGGCTTTCCTTTTCCGAAACGTTACTGAGCAAATATACCCGAGAACATCGAGGTCTTCCTCTCTTTTTCGAAGACTTTTCTATTACAGGTTTCAGTTGTAAATGGTTTTCAGCTCTGGCGTCATACATATACATATGTGGGCTCATCTAAGTTTCTCTAGAAGCAAGAAATGAATAGTTCATCCAGATTCTAGACAACTATTTGTGAATGGTAGAAGATGTACTTACTTTTTTATGACTTACATATTAAGATTTACCAATATATTGAGAAAATACACATATTCTATTATGTGAACTACATAAATACGTTCCGTACTTTTTTAATTTACATTATACTATAATAAAAACGTCAGTAACATTATAGAAAGTTCTAGCGATCATCATCATCATCATCATCAACAGCCTTTACTAGTCCACTGCTGGACATAGGCCTCTCCTTAGAAAGGAGGTTCTAGCGATCAATACCCGAATTAGAAACAAGTAAGGAGATTTTTCATTTATTATTTCTGAATATGAGGTAAGTTCAAGAATGTGTCTGAAATATATAAGTATGTACGACCATATCGGCTGCGGTTAGTTCTGCAAGTTGCTAAGCAATCGAGTAAGTGCACTAGAAATTTGTCGGCTAGCTCTTGCAACTTGTTAACGATAAATAACTTATTTTTTTGTTTATCCCTGGTTAATATTAAAATAGTTTTAGTATTGCATGCCAACGTTTTGGATCCTCTTGTGAAAACAATTTGCTTAAATGAATATTTGTACACAATGCAATTAAATTAGTAAAAATAATAAATAGTTCGGCCTTCCGACACACAACGCCATCTAGTTTTAAACTAAGCAGAGCTTGTACTATGAAAGCTAGATTGACTGATAAAATACTTATATACATATTTTTTTGTAAATACATACATATTATACATAGAAAACACCCAAACTCCGAAACCAAAATTTGCAGATCATACAAGCATTTGGTTCGAACCGGAAACGAACCCGAGACCTCAGCACAGTAGTCGCATACGATTCCACTGGACCATCGAGGCGTGATAGTTGTCAACATCATTTGTGCACTGTGTGTGGTGGCGGTAATCACTTACCATTAGGTGACCCAGATGACTGCTTGTTTGCCGCCTACAGTATAAAAAAACTATTAGGGAAAAATACACTACAAAATATTGAAATTTAGACAGTTAATTACTAAAAGAACGAAATATATACCCAATATTTGGACAAATTAATTTATAACCGTATATCATAACTTTTAATATAATCAGAATCATTCTCGTTACCTAAATTAATTTATAAATCTCTCGGAGACTTTAGTATAAATATAAACGAACAACCTAACCACATGAAATTTTTGCGTAGTCTCTATCAAATCAACTGCCGACAAAATTAATTTAAAACTGCCAACTAACAGTCCTTTTACAAAGAAAAAACTAAAGAGGAATCTCGTTGAAACTTCTATAATTTTAATCATGACCTGCCTCGGTTATATTTCATTTATGTAATCCATGCATAATATTATTGTTGCCAGTTTTAAATTTAAATTATTATTCAAATCATACTCCAAGTTTTATAATAAATATAAAAGGTTTTTTAGACTTCCGTACTTTACCTACAAGTTTAATTTATTTGAGTCAAGTAAGGATTAAGTTGACGCACAGTTTGGTAACTTCTAGAATTTGGGCAACGTTAATCGTGATGTTTATTTACTCGTAAAGCCTACATTTATCTGTCAAAACTTTTTCAAAATAATTTAGTTTTATTACTGTTATTCTAAGGAGTACTTAAAAAGTATTTTGAAAGTGTTTAAGTCTTTAGCTAAAAGGGATTGGGGTCATTGATTACCATAGTAATTGTAGTTTAACGTCTTTAGTTGTCAGTTTCGTGAATAGACAATCTGTAACTTTTTAGAAGACAATTATTTTCTAATCTAGGAACAGAAATTATGAAGACTTTTTTTTGAAAGGAAATTCCCGCACTAGGTATAAATCACTTTACAAACATATACTTGAAACGGACACAAAGGACACCCAGACTCAGAACAACAATTTGTGAATGACACAAAGTGTTGTCCCATGTGGGCATTGGACCCACAACACTTAGGGCAGTAGGAAGCGGCGAGGTGACCGCTTAAACCACTACGCCATCCGTGCAGTCGTGTTCTACTTTTGTCGTGTAGGATTTAAATTTATCAGGGTAGACATCACGTGGAGTTTCCAGCTTTATAATTAGCAACTATAAAAAAAACCTCCTAGTGCCTTTTAATCCTAAAGAGTAAACAATTATATACGCTTATGGAATTTATTATTCCGATCCCCGATCAAGCATGGATCGCATTGTTAACTAACTTTATTTTATAAAACCTTCATTTACGTGAACATGTATAAAAGTATACTCCAGTACTAGGTCTTATCGCTTCTGAGGTTAAGGCCCGTATTTTAAAAGGTTTACGACTGAGACAGTCGTGAATCTAGTCTTAAAACTAATTTTAAGTAGAGATTTTATTATTGAACGTCACTTTAAACGAGATTCTCCGATCCATACTCAAGTTATTGTCAGGTGTAAATTTTGACAGCTGTGATCTTTGTTTACGTTAGACAAGCCGAAACTAGTCTCAAGCGGTGATTTCTAGGGCATTTTAGGCGAAATTAATGTGTTTCACGATGATTTGTTTCTGAATGATTACGAAAGATTTAGTCTATTATAATCAATGCACTTTAATTTACTTTAATTGATATGAAATTTACATTTTACACATACAATACTAGTTTAACTTAAAATCACCACAATCTTTTGGTTTATGTTAAAAGTATAATTATTATTCTAGTAATACAAATTTTAGAAATATAAAAATAAAAACATTGTTTGACATTTCATCATGACGAGTGTTGATAAATAACTTGAACGTCGTGGAGTCACTTTTATTTCAATATTTACTATATTTAATTTTGGGCGAACAACAATCTTGTTAATATATTAACATTGCTACACTAGCCAATAGTATACTATTTACAAATTCACAGAAATTATGTTTCGTAAAAGAAAATTATTTTTTAAATAATTATTTATTATTTACAACTTTATGCACTAATGTACAACGGCGGGCTTAATGCCCAAGGCATTCTCTACCAGCCAACCTTTTAATTAGCTGTTTAATACGAAATAATATTGTCAATCATGCGGAAACGTAATTGAGAACAGACTGTAAGTTCAAATCAATACTTGAAACTAGTTTCAACTGAGTAAAAACTTAAAATGCGTTCTATGATAAGATCGATATTGAAGTTTTGATTTGCACTTAAAACTAGTTTCAAGCAATCAGAGTTTAACCGATACTTGAGATGTCTTTTAAAATAAGGACCTAAGAGGTTCAGTTTGCTTGATAGAATGGTGTTCAGTCACCGAAGCCATAAATTTTATTTACTGCAGCTATATCTATGAATACTTCCTATACATCTTGTCAAGATTTCAAACAAGTTATTACTCATCTTAAGAAATTAAATGCGTAAGGATTTAAGACAGTTTTTCTAAAGTCATCCCTAACAGATGACAGGTTGCACATTAACAGCAGCCTACCTGACCGACCTTGTACAAGATTATACAACGTAGCGACCTCAAATTCCGAGCTATATGTATTTGTGTAATTATGGTTTTCTTTTTATATTCTAACCCCATAAGTGATTTTAGTAGAGTCTCTAGAGTAATGATAATATCAACATAGTTTGTAAACCTTTTAATCTTTTTAAACGACGGTTTATTCTATAAAACTAAACGTTGCCAGCCTTTGAACTGATTAGTATAATAACGCCAAGCTGCTTTACCCATTATTATTGTTAGAAGTATTGGTCAACAAGTTCGTTTTTTCCCGTCAGATGGCTAATACAAATGTCTTGCTTGCCTCTATTACATAATCAAAACAATCTGAAATGATTTGTGTGATACGTAGCTTGTAAATTTATCGTAGACTAGTTTCGTCCGCGTGGTGATTGAATAATTACGAAGTTAATTTAAATTTAAAACCCCCATTTTGCACCTATAGGAGTGGAATTTTTAAAAATCTTTTAATTTATAACGTCACCTAAGGAACATTTGTTCAAAATTTCATATTTCTAGCTGTGCGTTGATGTTAGTTTCTCCTTTTATTTATCCTAGATGAAGAAATTTGGCCAAGTAAATGAATTCTGTGATATATAATCGTTCGTTAAACAAAAAAAAAATCCTCATATCTCACCATAAACCAAATGCTGAGGAGGGCTTACCTGTACTGAAAGTTATTTAACTAACCTGTAGTCACAATAGACTCGAAAGCCAGGGTAATGCAAAGACCGAAATCTGAAAAACAATACCGTACAGACTCAACTGAGATTTATGTAAAATCCTCTGCTTATTTTTTACGGTCGGCAATAATTTTCGCGGATACCCACATTTTGTTTCCTTTTTGTTGTTTATGTAAATTGTGTTCGAAAAAGAATATCGGCTTGTATTTAAGGTGAGTTTGTGATTTCACTTTTATATTCCGGTACTAGCCATTTAATTTCCAACTTCTAATCTTAAAGCTAAAAACCTATCCTTGTATATTTTTATTTTCTGTACGTGAGGATGAGACTCTCTCGTACAGAATCGATCGATCGATCTCTTAAACCACTGGATCAATTTTGATGACGATACAATACGAGTATTTAGTCACATTGACAAAATTTTCAGCAAAATAATTTTAATTATTTATTGAATAACAACTACATAACGTATACTTATTATTTGACATCTCGAAAGATCATATGTCACATGTCGTCGTAATATTTAGTTACAGATTATATAACATATGTAATTTACATACAAAAAGGTGTCAAAATATTCGATGTCTTCAATAATAATAATAACTTTACACACGGCTGTCTGATCCCAAACTAGGCAGAGCCTGTACTATAGTAACCAGACTTCTGCTAAACATACTTATATATTTCTAAATACATACATATTTAATATTGTTTTTTAATATATTTAGTATGATTATTTTTAGAGCAAATATATATATATATATATAAATAAGATAAAGTACTAGTAAATAAAGAAACATATAGTATGGTCAACGACGGTTTCCCTACGTGACAACATTCAAATGTAAATTCGGTGCTTTTCCGTAGTCTCAAATTGAAAACTGTATTTCCCGCGCCTGCTATTTTTCGTCCTGATTAAATTTATTACGAACCCACGACATTTCGCCTTTCCATGGGACAATCGATGTATTCGAAGTCACGAATAACACGTTTCCTTAGAGGCCAGAAATTGAACGAGCGTACCGTTTCCCACGTATTTCTTCGACCAAAAGAGCCTCGTGGGTTCCCCTCGAATATATGCAATTGAATTCGATTTTAAAATCCTTCCTTTCCTTTTAAAATTTAGGTTTGAAAGGTACTTGTACTTCCTGGATAGCTTTCTCGTTCTTAAAATGAAATTATATAAAAGGTTGTTTTCTTTTTTTTGTACCAAGAGATTGTTTCGCCATTTCAAGAGTTTGTTTTCTCCTTTTTTTTAAGACCCCTCCCGCATAAGAAATATATCTCGTGTCGCGGGGGACTTTACAAGCATACATGAAACGGACAGAAAGAATACTCGGAACAAGAATTTGTGGATCACACAAAGTGTCGTCCCATGTGGGGATCGGACCCACAACACACAGCGTAGTAGTAAGCGGCGGGGCGACCGCTTAAACCACTACGCCTTCCGTACAGTTTAATATGCTAATACTTGCACCTATTTTATATTACTAGAACTAAGTCATGTAATTTCAGTTAGGGTGATTTTATGTAAATGCATACTAAATAATAATATCAGTTGCAGTAACTTTAGTCTAATAGTAAAAAAATATACGAAATACGTGTATTTTGTATAACTGTTTACATCTACAGAATATCTCCAACGAGGCCGAGAAAACAACAAAAAAATTGCGGTAAATTAATTGTTCTGTATATTTCTTAGACTTAATTTTTTAACATCCCTAAAGTCAGATCTTTTGACAGTGTTAACAACGAATCAAATTTTTGTCGTCATAAAAACTACAATATAATCGACGGTATCGAAAACTAATTCTAAGAATTTACTTGTAAATGAAATATAACATAGAGAACTGACGACTGAACTATTGAATTCTACACAACAGAAACTAATTACAATCAGAACTAAAATATCACAAAAATGTATATCGTATAATATGACAAGTGTTAATGTAATAGAAGATCAGATTTCAGATAAAAGCTCGGGATACGCGTTACAATCTCATACATCTTCAAATATAGAATTTATCGGTTTTTGGTAAAGGTATAACTGAGGTACAATGGTGAACAAGGTACAAAAATAAACGTTATTTTGTATAATAATTATTTACATAGTTTACAACTCAAAAATTAAAATATAGGAGTATTTCCGCGTGTATGTCAGTTTAAAAAGTAGCTTATCTATCTATACAGTACTTGCTGATAATGTAGCTTGTAGGTGAAAGAATTTTTCGGTTTAGTGTTTTAGGCGTGAAAGCGTAACAAACAAACTAACAAAATTATTTTCACATTTATAATATGTATAAGTATGGATTATATGTATAGTTTTTGTCAAAATACATACTAACTATACATTGACTATTTCTTCGGCTTTTATTATAAATACATATATATTTATTTAGAAATATATTATATACTATTTACAGCAACAGGCTTACCCTATTACGTAAGTATAACTAAAACCTAATTTAATAACCTATTTTAATTCTAAAAAAATACTTCCAAAATAACATTTTTGTATTTAAAATCGGGATTTCTTCCTTAAACTGTTAACTTCACACAGTAGCCCCACAGTACCCCACCATTCAGTAACATCCCTTATACAAAACATATAATCTCACCATTAAATAATAATTTGTTTTACTATTGTCAAAAGTGCCAGTGTCAAAAGTACTATTGACAAACTTTACAAGACGTATATCGCCGTGCTTATATTTTGCTTTTTAATATTTGTGTGCTTATAAACTGTAAAGTCAACTGACAGCTCTATATTATTGCATCTGCTGACAGGTTTGAAACTATTTTTGACATCACTTCAACTGTTGCCTGTGACTAATAAACTTTAATAGTTTAATAATTTGAAAATTTCGTTTCTCTTTAAAAAAACAAATTTTAATATATTTCAATAACCGATCCTACGATTTCCGTTTTCAAATATCATCGATTGTAGAGGTTAGCCAACTTTTATTTAATCCCTCGTGAAATCCGTTACAACTGCTTTGGACCAGTTAGTTAATTATACTGCCAGAAACAAAGATCAAATTTAATTTACTTCTGAAATGACTAGCCCTATAGTTGGAGCGTATGGAAAATTATTAGTTGATTGATTTAGTTCTTAATTGAACAACTAAAATGTTGTAACATGCGTTGAACAAAATATGAATTTAATCAGTTTGAACAAGTTTATTGTGTCACGATTGTTTCGGGTGATTTCCGAATGTACAATGTTGCTCGATATCCGACATTTGATCAGCCATTGTTTTAAATGTGACAACAATAATAAATGAACAATTGTGAAAAATGTTTATATTTCAACAACAAAGCTTTCTTTGAGACGTGAAATTCTTTAATTTCACGTCTCAAAATGTTTAACTTTATAAATGTAACGTAAGGTTTAATTTTTTTTGGGTGAACACAGAATTCTTTGTTTAAATGTATTCTATACTTCCCATCAGTCGTAAATATGAGTATCGATTGTTCTTTTTGTGTGTGGTTGTAAAACAATATACAATTACGTTTTAAATTCATCATACTCAATACTCAAGAACTACCGTTTAAAGTCGAAGAAAATATTTGGGTAAACCGTGTGTAGGAAATTCCAAAAATAAACAATACGACTTTTTACAATTTATTCTTAGATTATTTATATAATCAATATTTTATCATTATTTATGCCTTTCATGACGGTGATACTTTTTTCAAAAGATAATTGTAATATTGAATACTAACCTATATAATAAAAATATTTATATTAATCTATAGCAAACTGTTTGACAAATCCTAAGCCTTTAAAAAAACCTTTTTAAAGCATGGAACTGAATATTTTGTATATTGAAACCATTTCTATCTTGTTCAGGATGATTTAAGTGTGATGTTAGGGATGCGTGCAAAGCGTACATAGAATATAAAACCAGTGTGCGGGTAACCTGGAATTTATGCTTCTAATACTAGTTGAATGTTTCTTTTTAAAGACAACTTCCGCACTTTTATTGAGTAACAATATTAATTTCAAATTTTGAATAAATTATGGTATCATCTAGACACTTGAAAAAATAAATTACCGTTGAAAAAAAAGTAAATTATACAAATATGTATTAGAAAGGCTCCACGAAGCCAAAAAAAATTAGGTATATTATTTAAACTTTTATGTATTCTTTTAAGATAACAGAGATTGGAAAAAGTATTACTTAACATTAGCATAACTTTTTGAAAAAAATGTCTTAAATTTATTTCTAGTGTTTATTCTTTCAAGTGTCTAGATACTCTAGATGATACCATAATTTATTTAGACAATTAAATTTTAAATTTAAATATTTGTTACCAAAAACATACATTTTATGTGGTACACTGTCTTAAACGGTAGTGCGCCTATGTCGTTACAGCTGGGCGATATAATAGAGATAGAGTTCCGGGAGTGCGAACTTTTGTTTTTGGAAATTTCTTTCACCTTAAGGATCTTTTTTCAATATTCCTTAAATATTAATAATTTTTGAGTTATTAACAAAAAACAAAATGCTATCTTTTTTCATCCAAATTTGTTAATAACAATTGCAAAATTTTGTTAGCTAATACATAATTTCGAAACATTTTTCTAGACGTTATTTCGAATCGAATGAGCCATCGCTCATGTTTTTAGAAGTTTTATCAAGAATTAACACGTTTTTGAACTTGTTAACTAGCCTAGACGAAAAAAGAGTATTATATAGCATATTATATGTAGCAATTTCTCTACAACTTTTCCAAGAATTTCACTTTGGCAACAACGATAATGATCTCTTTAATAACTTTTTAGATATTCATGTCTCATTGAAACAGTCATGAGCATTTCAAGAACAGGCCTAATAGTATTTCTAATGAGGGCCATTAGTGGGTAACCCAGAGTCAAGGAACTATAATATAAAACGTTGAATACTTAATAGGGGTTCGACAAATTGTTGCGATCGTAATCATACTGGACTTTTATATTCCTACTTTTTTTGTATTTAAATTACCTCATCACTCAAGTGACCACTTTTAACCACTAATTCATTACCATTAAGTTTTTATTTTAATGAGTTCCAACCACACTCACTGCTGGAAATTCTAAACACTGGTATGAAAATTAGTAATCTAAGAAAATGAAACGCATAAAGTGTTTTTGAATTTAGAATTACATTTTTTAATAAAACATGGATACTTTTCTATTAAAATCTCTCTCGCTCTCTAACTTGAAATAGAACATTAAAAACAGGTTGTGGGTTGTAATAAAAACAAGTATAAGTTATGTAAAGAAAGCCAGCAAGAAGGTAAAGAAAAAAACAAACAACTCCATGAAGTTTATCTCCTTTAATTCCGTACCGCGAGTAACTCTTAAGGATCTACTCAGCACAAAAGCAATACATTTAAAATAAACACCTTTTAAGTTCAGTAAAGAGTAAATCTCTAAGTAAAAACGTACGGGTAGGCGGTCGTAGTGGTTGTTTTATTTAAGGCTTAATACACGTTACAGAACCTCACCGAATGTAAACGAAAGGTCTTTCAAATTTACATTTTGACTACGCATGTTTGTTTGCGTTATGTTACATTTTTAACGTGTGTTATATGTTTTTTGCTCACACTGTTAACACTGGCAATTGCTTGGCAGCTTGAATAGGCAACCGAAGTCTTTATTGTAATTTTATACAAAGCTCTCGTACGAAATTACAAAATAACAATAGGTTAGTACTGCGGTATGTATATATGGTCCTTTGAGCCTTAATACGATTAATTAATTATATTTATTATTTTGTCCAAAATAAAATACAACGCCCGTATTAGGATATATATCCTGAAAATAGACTTTACAAACATACATGGACCCACAACACTCAGCGTAGTAGTGAGCGGCGTAACGACGGCTTAAACCACTACGCCATCCGTGCAGTTTGATATGCTAATACTCGCACTTTTACTCGCAATTTTATATTACTAGAACTAAGTCATGTAATTTCAGTTAAGGTGATTTTATGTAAATGCATACTATATAATAATACCAATTGCAGTAACTTTAGTCTAATGGTAAAAAAATATACGAAATGCGTGAATATTGTATCACTGTTTACATCTACAGAATATCCTCCACGAGACAGAGAAAACAACGAAAAAATTCCGGTAAATTAATTGTTCTCTATATTTATTTATAATTATTAATAATACAGAACATTTCACAAAAAATGACTATTTTATTTTTAATAAGGACTTTCAAAAGGTGTTTCACCTTTATAACGTTAAACTTAAAGTTCAATATCTTTCGGAACATCAACAAAAGAGGTAGGTATTTAAAAGTAAATAATATCGGTTGGCACTATAACAACTTCAAATTTATTCTCGGAACCTTCCGATTTATTCACGTTCTTTGTTTCGATGGATTTTAGGACAATGATCACGGTACATCGGTTTCAATTTCTTTCTGATTTATAAGTTATTGTACATAAGTTAAGTAGTATTTTCGAAGTTCTCTAATACGTTATTAAAATTATATACAAATTGAAAAAGTATCTAAGCCTTTATGTATATATCAACGTTTCATTGAAAAACAAGCTATGGGTTAATCCATATAATCAATGTGAGATTTTCAAGACGTGAAGTAAACTAAATGAAGTTAATTTATTAAACTAAACAAAAGACCAAAGGTTTAGAAATTACAATCCCAACCCTCGATATTATAAATTCATTCGAGTTTGTTTATTTTACTGTAAAAGTATAACAAACAAAGAAACTCGACTGCCTGAACCACTTAACTGATCATCGTAAAGTTTTTTGATTTAGGTATGTACAAAAAGTAATTAAAATATTTTTACATTCATCTTAGCTGACTTTACAAAAATAAGGAGATTCTAAATTCGGCTGTACATTGTTCTGTTTCTTTACCTGGGAACTCCGTAATTGATTAACCATTTGGTCCCATTAATATTCAAGAACACATTCTTTGCCTAAGGGTGCAAATTAGGACAGAAGAATATAGTTATATTACAATTATCATGATGTACGCGCATTGAACAGAAAATCACATACTTTTATGTATACTGAAGGGTTTATCAGCATCGTATGTATGTATCGTTGTCGGCGTTGTGTAAATAGCATTGATTTGCACTAGAACAAACTGAACTAATTGCTAGTCCGTGTTGCAAAACCACACGCACCATAGACCATTGCAACTCACTTTCACTCATTCCGTTTCACAAACACACACATACATAGACGTTGCAGTTTTGTATGTGATTAGTATAACTTTTTGTTATTACATCATATCGTAACTCTGTCTAATCTGTGTTTGAATATAGAATTCGTAACCACATTTTGTTTAAGAACCTTTTTGTACTATAGAAAAAATGAACGCTTAATTAACTCTATCTAATCTGTGTTTGAATATAGGATTCGTAACAACATTTTTTTTAAGAACCTTTTTGTACCTACTACAGAAAAAATGAACGCTTGAGATAAATATATATGTCGGAGAACGAATAATCTTATCATTTATTCGGTTGGTAACACTGCACCTAATGTAATTTTTTATGGTTAACAGTCTATAGTAAAGTTGTCTAACTGATATCTATCAGTGGTGCGTGCGTTAATCGGAAAATCGCTTGTTGCTGTGACGTCGTCTGCGCCGGTGTGCGCGTGCGCACTGATCGTTATTAAATCAAAATGAATAATAACAATATTCAACACGTGGTTTTAAATCGAAATACAAATATTTGCTCACAACAAATGCGCTATCTCGCAATAAATTGTCACCTGCGTTATTCCCGAACCGATACGACCTTCAAACCCTCAAGATAAGAGCGTACAAATTAAAGGTCAACAACGCATTCGTGACTTCTGAGCTGAAGGCATTCATGGGTGGCAGTAGTTATTTTCCATTAGGTGACCCGTCTGTTCATATGCCAGTAGATACTCGTATATTTTTTTATTCTGATAAAAAAAAATTACTCGAAGCTGATCCTCAAACATTTTCAGTACAAATAAAGTAACTTTTATGCGTCTCGGCTAAAAGCAATATCATTTTTATATCTTTAAAGATATACCTCTGCTTTAATTGCTATAATGACACAAAGAAACAGAGATTATAAATACTATAGACAACGGATTGTACGTAGCACAAGATTGGGAAGAGATTGGAGGAAATATAAACAACAAATAAAGGAAATACGACTCCGTATTACGATATAGTATTACTAAAGGCAAACTCACATAATATATGTTATTCAAGGAAGCCCAACTTATTTTGTATACAAAAGGAACCCTGTCCGCCATATCTATTTTAATAAAAGTATCAGTAACTTCGATAACACAAGGAGGTAGTACAGGGCTAACGTGGCTTGCTATCTACTATTCGACACGGCTTAGAGGAAAATGTTTGTTCAGGCTATTCTTTATGATCATCACTTAAGAATGTTTAGTGCTTTGTAGTATAACACAACTAGCAGAGTATGATCGTAATTATGATCAAGAATAAGGCAGATAAACTTAACCAGTCAAAAATCAAGCATGTTTAGCTAAGCGCTCTTGACGGTAGCTGTAAACCAACGTAATAATTTATTGAGCACTATAATAAGAAGTGTTTTGGATACAAAGTACATTGTAGTATGTTTTGATTGTTGTTGATTTGTTGATGACCGCATCACATCGACTCGCTCTTGACGGCGAGCGCATTTAGCGTTGCGATTGGTGGCGATTTCAGTGCAGGCCAATCGTAGCACCGAACGCGGTCACCGTGACGTTCGAGTAGAAGTGAAATAAACTCGCACTTGGCCTTCTGATAGTAAGTGACTACCGACGCCCATGAACACCTTCAAGTAAAGAGTCACAAGTGCATTGTAGTCCTTTGAGTGTCTCCTCCGAGAATTAGATGCGAGTTGGGCCTCCGGTGAAAGTAACGGAATAATTGCCGGCGGTAGGCTTTTTTTTTCTATGCGTATATCCCCTCGGATACTGGTGGTGGTTATGTCGGAGTCAAACCGACCAAAAACCGAACGCCGTCTCGGGTACCAGTTGCCGAGGAACCAGGTGTACCCTGTACCACATACCGATGCGAGTGCCTCCTACTATAAGCCTGGATCCCTCCGAGGCCCGTAAAAGAACAAGGCCTCGGATTTGTGTAGAGCCACCTCAAGACCCAGACGCCAGATCCGCTCCACGACTTGGGCAACACCGGCCGTAGCTCTCAGGGTTGCCTCACGGTGCGTTCTGCGCCATCACGCCATCACGAGCTTGTCGTCCGCGTAGCACGTGACGGCGACACAATCCAGAAATGCACCACGAAGCACCCACTCGTAGCCGATGTTCCACAAGAGTGGCCCTAATACCGACCCCTGTGAGACACCGCACGACATTTCTATCTCTATGCGGCGGAGGTGGAGAGGCACTTCGTAAAACACTTTGCCCTGGAGTTGCATCAGGGAGGCCCCTAGCGGAGGCGAAACTCGTCAGCTCCGCATTCGCTTCCACCTCCGCTAAGAAGGCCTCCGTTACAACCCTAGTTGGAATCCTGACCACTACACTACCGACGTGAACCCACTCCTAACACGAGCAATTTAGCTTAGCGGGAGAGGTGGCTCAACTTGCCATTGACGTCCGTCAAGTTGAGGTTCATATTTTTTACATAAAGGTTACATTATTATAAGGACATTAGCAAAGTTTCAACATGCGTAGACGCGTAGTTTTTCAGAAAAAAAATGTTAAAATCAATTATTTTTGCATATGTCAATTTTAAATGCTAAAATGTGTAGTGTTTACCGTCTTATGGAATGGCTTGTGGAACGAACCCAATTCGTCGCCGACGATACCGGGCGGCGGAGATGCGTTTACCAGCGCCTCATGCCGCCCTGAGTGTAGCCGCCTAAATAGAGAATGTACCAGAAGGTGATGCCCGCGCCGTTGCAGCAGGCGCAAGGAGGGGTCCGGATGTCTTAATAACAGCAGTTCCCGGATCCCTCCTATTACTGGCGCAGAGTGGCGCACCGTGTGGTTTTAGTTGGTCCGATTGCGACACACCACCCCGCTGCCAACCCCGGTGGGTTGACGCCCAAGGGTGTTTCCACACGTAAAAAAAAAAAACACTTCGGTTAAACCGACCCGTTTTTGTCGAAGCACGGCTCTCCCACGTGTGTGTTAAAAATTATCAATTTAGTCCTTAGTAATAAGGACGAGAGTGCGATTACTAAACATTAATAACACTAAATTAATTCGCAACTGTGTCGCTCTATTACATCATTTTAATTTTAATATTTAAATTAAAACTTTTTGCACCTACCCACGCTATTTATCTTACTGAAACACTCCGCATATGGAATTATAAAAAACCTGAGTGCTGGTCACGCGATTATGTGTAAAATTTTAGTATTGTCCAACAAAAAATACAGTCGTTTTATAACTTTTTAATTTGTTTGCTTGACGTTGGCTAGCTCTATCGTCACCGAGCACTGGGCCCAAACCTTTCAAATGTATTGCCATCGACACGATAAGATATTTTTTTAGGTTGTAGATTTGTTATAAATTCTATGAAACGTTAAATAATAATAAACAATCCATGGTTGCTCATACTATTATCACAATATGATAACGAATGAGGCGCTGCGGTAAAGCACTCTATTGGATATCGTGGGTTCGAGTCACGCTCAACGCTTATATTTGTATGCGTGAACATGTGTGTATATTTAAGTTCACGCATACGCATTGGTCATAAAAATACTAATCCATATTCTAGTTCGGATACGTACCATGATATTATTGCTGTAAAGATTATTTAATTAATGTTTTACCATTATAATAAATTGTATTTACATCATGAATGTCAAACTATATCCACAGAAGAATATACGCTTCGAACAATATCCATCTGTTACTTTCTTCGCTTGACTTTCCGAACTCACTATCTTTAGTTGTACTAAGTTGCGACAGTTTTTTATTAACATATGAAAGAAAGAAACATACAGAAGGGCCTCTGTTTTACTTCTATTCGGAAACTAGCTTTAGCCCTTATCTACACTTGCGTAAAGCTTATTTTTCTATGCTTTGGGCACTGTACTGTTTCAGGGATGAAAAATACCTTATGTTACGCTCTTATCTGTACCGCTGACAACATGGGTAGTGATAATATTTAATTGATTAGTTAGTTTTTAAATTTACTACTACTTAAAGGGAATATCTACAATTTCGACAAGTGACCTCAGTCTATCCATTGTCGTCGAATTCGATTAAGAAAAAAGACGAGGACTATGAGGACTTCAGAATTATATAATCGTAAAATGTTGCATCATATAGGTATGCAAAGTTAAAGTAAAACACTTGTAATAATACAATTAATATCACTTTCTTTTTATTGACAGCATATAATACAATTTCGTAATAATCACATTAACAAGGCTTTTATTGCCACTAAGTATCATTAGTTATTCAGAAAAATATTCACAGTATATTCAGAAAACAGCAAAACTGTCCATAAACATAATGAACTTGTTAGAATACTGTCATTTGGTGTTTCCACATGTTGGCACGATATGGTGTAGTCATGTCATTAAAATATGATATATGTTCAAGTCTAATGTGAACATTACACATTATGAGTATTTAAATTCAGACGTATTTGCATAATACTTAAAGGACTGCGTGAGCACACCTTAAACTTGTATGTAATACTTTGTTAAGTTAAAAGCCTAAAACAGTGTAGTTAACTTTCAAAACAAATGAATATTTAATAGATTTTTTCAACAAAACTCATAATGTTACGTTCAGTATTTATTTACAAGTTTATATGAAATACTAAAGCAGGACATCGAGATGTTTATTTGGATAGTTAAGATACATATTTAAAAAGGGATGGAAAAAATCCAGTGTATTTCTTATTGTTACCCAACTATTATATTGTACTATATAATGAATTTTAAGTTGCTGCTACAGGAAGTTCTACTCCTTGTTTTCATAATGAATTGAAAAGATAATAAATTTTTAATAATAAATTGTACAGAATATAGTTATAAAAATGGCGCTAATTTTTTAGCTATAACAATTACATATAGAATATGCGGCTGGTACCTAAAAAAAAGGGATTTGAACCTTGAAACGAGTTTTCAATGGCCTTGCAAGGTACAAAACCTTTATTGATACAAGAAATATTAATGAAAACTGACTAAAGTAGCAGAATCAAAGTAGTACCTAACTAAAAATATCTGCCACTTTTCGTAATTGGCATTTTTTTTGTCTGTTCATCCAAATTCTAGCTCTATACATACAAATTTTAGGTATCTAGACCAAGGCTGTTTCACTTTCCATGATTTATAATGCAAAATATTATATGATATTGGACTGCACGGATGGCGTAGTGGTTCAAGCGGTCACCTCGCTGGTCTACTGCACGGAGTGTTGTGGGTTTGATCCCCACCTAGGACAACACTACAGATCCATAATATTTTTGTGCTGAGTCTGGGTGTTCTTTGTTTCCGTTTGAATGAATGTTTGTGAAAGTCCCCGCGATACAGAATATATACCTAGAGCGGGAGTTGTCTTTAAAAATATTATAAAAAAGAACGCAATGGTCAGTTACTTAGCCCATAACATATACAAATATGTTAACGGCAATTAATATTTTTTTTATGAACAACTAACAGATATTCTATAAGACTGAGAACAATTAGTGGTATCAAAAAAGCCGATACGGTGATAAACAGGGGATAAAACCAACTTGTCTTAGATCAGAACAATTTAATAAATGAATGTCAAGAGATTTACAATAGCCCCGAAAATCTAACCAAAGTTCGATACAATTTTCATACTAACGTCATCTAGGACGAAAGAATGTAGGTTCTTTGAACAAAAATCTTTAGTTAGGTTACCTAATAGTTACCAAACTAACTATATATTATTAAGAATAGATTAGCAATATTGGACGAAATGCACTGTTCGAACAAAAATGAAATTGTTTGTTAGAGTTGCATTGTTGTTATTAATTGAGTGAGAGGAAAACTATAGTGACATGCGTGATACAGAAGATACGTTTTTTTTTTATATATTTTAGACATCTCACACAACGAAATCTAGTTTCAAACTAAGCAGAGCATGTACTATGAAACCTAGATAAATAAGTATAACAGTAAATATTTTATCTGTTTTTAATACGCTTAAACCTCTTACTTAAAACTTTTAAAATAAAAAGTTAGAAAGCTTTTGTTAAAAAATAATCTACATAAAATAAAAATCCAATTACCTGGAAAATTAAGTTTAAAACTTTGCTACGCTTTCATTAATTTCTTTCATAAATTGTAATCCTTATATATATATATATTGAAAATTTTATCATCTAAAACTTTACAAGGAATTATTAATATTTTTAGACATCTGACACACAAAGCCATTTAGTTTCAAACTAAGACATGCCTATTGAAGAAAAATTACACCCAAACATAGAGCAAACAATAGTGAATAATATATCAAACAATTATTTGTCCTAAATTGAAATCTAGCCTTCGATCTCTGGTCAACCACTATCACCACTACCACCACTACCACCAGATCAACGAGACCGAAGAGGTCACAGACAAACAAACAGTCAAGACAGTCGCGCTCTTATATCTTGTGCGATTTTCCAGAGTTGAACGAAACGATGGCCATGAACGCTGTCACTCACTGCCTCAATTTGTTTAGCCCAATATACGTTAAGATTTTTCAATCAAACCAACCGATTTATAAAAAATAACGAGTGCCCTTAAAAATGTCCAAATCATATAGTCATTAACATGACATTATTCGAACCGCTCTTCATCACCCACTCACATTAAATACAGCCACCAATTCATACGGATGACGATAAAATTGGACATATTTTCAATTACCAATACTCATTGTATTTTATCCGTCGATACACAAAAATGATAAATTGCACTTAATGCGAGTTTCAGTTACAATAACACCGACATAAATCGAATTACACTAAGAAATAAATATTTTTTTCAATTTTAAAATACAGTTGTTTCAATACGAAATAAGACTACGCTGCTGGTACCCGAGACCGCGTGCGGTTTAGTCAGTTCGAGTCGGCGTCGATTTCCGCAAAGAAAAAAAAGGTTAACATTAGATTTCTGATTTGAGCTGACTATAATCAGAGTCGAATACTTAAATAACTGAATAAATTGATTATAAAATGTATTCATGTATTCAATTTTTGTTTGGAATATACAATTACCTACATATAAAAACGTTTAAAAATAAAACAGCTAGTCTGACTCGAGCACCGAAGGTACCGTACAAATGTCTATCTTCATTGATTTAATTTGGTGTATATTAATACATCCAATTGAATTTACGTCATTAATTTAAGTCAAAATATTAATTTGTAGTCGCAAATAGTCATTTAATATTTATCCGCGATACTTACTTACAACCTATTTTTTCCTCCTTGATCCTTTGATATACATCCTTGACGGTGATTAGTGCTTAAGAATGCCAAGGAGTTCTCAAGCTTGCCGAGGAGTTCTCAGAAATGTCGATGAGTTCTCAGACATGCCGAGGTCTACTTATGAATGCCGGGGAAGTCTCATGTATGCCGAGGTCTACTTAGGAATGCCATCGTAACAGCCTTGTCCCTTACTTAATTTAGAACCGTGGCAGCGTTGCAAGCGAACAGTCGTATTTATAGTGTTAGACCTAGTGCTCATTGGACGGTGAGGTGCGGATGATTCCCAGTTTTGACTTGGTGTCGCGAAGACTGCCCAAACTAGCCGAGATTTGCTTCGGCGTCCTTAGGTTTGACTTAGCTGCCGAATATTTCCGAGATATACCGAGGAGTCTTTGTGTATGCCTTATGCTGCCGTAACCTATCGAGGTATACCGAAGTTATATGATGACAGTCTTGACCTGCCATGCCGTGCCGATAGTGGGCGTCGGGCCTACATGATTCTATCATATTTTAACCTTTTGGAGAAGGAGCTTTAAAAATGAACATTCGTAAAACTATAGTTTAGAATTTAAATTTAAACTATATTATGGCTTAAAATAACAACTGATCACTTACCCCAAATCAAATCCCACAGCTGCTAAGATACAACACTTGCACACATACAACACACTTCACTCTGACTGATCTCTGTGTGTAGTATGTATTATTCTTTCACATAACTAAAACTCTAAACACATATTTACAAAGAACTTTTATCATCTTTTATCAAATTAAGGTTTAATCCCTCGAGAAATACCTACAGCTGTATAGTCTTCGTACCGGAAATTGAAGATTCATTCCCATGAAATAGTAAGTAAAAAGTTATTGAAATGAATTTTGATCAAAGGTTTACTTGGTAAATAATAAAAAGTAATATATTAAACAAAAAATCAAAGCTTGATCAAATAAAGGAACAGCCTATACGTTTACTTTTAAATTAGTTGTTGATAGTTAATTTGAACTTTATGTATTTATTTTTCATTACAGAAATTAGGATTACTCCTTTAAATAGGTAATAAAACGAGCCCGGCCTGGCAATAAGAAGAACAAAGATAAGTATCTTATCTTCTGACTTTATCACAATTATAGAATTGGGAGAAACTCAGAGAGTCCTCATTATATCCTAATCCCCATCAAGTCATGGACAAGTATCGTATTCCCAAATATATTATGACCATGTACAAGTTCTAGGTCAACATCTCATTATCGTCTGCCTGCCCTTTACTCAATCATAAGAATAGGAATAATCCTAATTATATTTGTTTTGTAACTGAGGCTCAGTTATAACACAAATAAAAATTCTCTAACCCTCATCATTTCTTTCATTCATTAGCCTATTTATTTGCGACGCAGTATTTCTACACTTAGGAATGGACATTTTTGTGTTCTTGCTATCTGGTATTTCCATAGTTCTAATTTAGAAGTTAAGTATAAGGATATCCTAAGCAATGTACGAGGTATGCATTGACTTTTTTTTTCATTGTCAGCTCAACACATTTTTTAAATCTATGCTGCAACAGATAATAATACAACATTACATTCTTAATTAATATGTCTAGTTTTTTAATCACGTTTAAATGTTGTACTGTATGTTCACGTAATTTTAATAAGTGATGACGTTCTAGACATTTGACTGGTCGGAATAAAATATATAGTCGAAATTGTCACTCAACCCCAAAGCCAACAATTTAAATTAAATAATCCTTACGCACATTCCAATAGAACGATAAAATACGTAATATAGATTAAATTATTATCCATAGAGGGTGCGCCCGCTGTTGGCTGAAGGAAATCTTATTAAGGATCGACCCTAAAATATCGTCGATGTATAACCAAAAGAGGCTTTGGGATGATTTATGGCCCCCATGTGCGTTTGGATTTTGATTTTTGTTAATTAGACTATTTCATATTATGGTTGGTAATTGAACAAATGGTACGAGAAACTTTTAAGTAGGTAGAAATTTAAAAATAGCTGTAAAATTTCGATAGGATGCCTTTAAAATATACTTTACATTGTCAACAATAAATACATTTTTTTAATCAACATTATTTATATATTAATGCCTCGACTTTGAACAAAGGACTGTCATAAATCTAACAAAGCTATCTGTTAAAAATTTCAGTCTTTATACGTTGTCCGTGTAGTAACGAATTAAGAATACGGAGTGTCACCACACCTATTCATACTGTGGGTGTCGTAAAACCCCAGGAAGCAAACTACGCAGGACAACAGTACTGCAAAGAAAAGGAAGACTTGACACAAACCTCCTTCTAATGCCTACGTCCTACAATGAACTAGTAAAAGTGATGTGTGATGTACTTTTTTGTTACTGTAACTATAGCAGGTTGTAATGTTTAACAATGTTAGAAATCTAACGGATTCCGAAGGTGATTAAAAGTTCATAACAAGCATCCGGCTATGTATCACGAGTTTTGAGTTATATAATTTCGGAACGTTCATTAATTATTAGTTACATAAGAAAAAAAAAAACTTTTTATTATAATTATAACTTTTAGAATAAAACAATATCAATGTCTAACTAAACAAGGGATATGCGAATTAACCCTTAATTAAATGCCTCTGACTTTTATACAACTAAAGAAGCAAACAGGTATAGATATTTAACACCCACTTTAAATCTCCAAAGGAAAAAGGAACTCATTCGCTTAAAACCTAACTTTTTTTCGGTCTCTTACGAGTGGCAAATGCAGCAACGAACGCAATAACGGAGAACAGCGAACAGTATCTTTTTTTAGGCCGGTGAAAAATCCCCGGGTCACCATCTGTTGCCATGGCGGGCCTATTGGTGTAGTGGTTAGCGATCGATCGTTACGCATTTACCCCTAAACCAATAAACCGATTTAAAAAATTCTTTAACATAGGCTTCTTACCGCGATAACCAACATACACGCGGGCTGGCAAAAGATAGTAATAACATAAAACAAAGCAATAAAAATAAAATAAAACCGTCAGGCGATCTCTAGTATACTCAAATTACTGTTTCGTCAATCGATATATTGTATGATTAATCGATATAATAAGAGTATAACTGAGAATACCTATGAGAGTTTAAACGATATTAAGTTAAAAGTAAAAACTTGAGGTACTTGGTTTTATGGAACACATTCTCGAACATTGAACAAGCGTTCGTGTGTAGCAAAGGATTCCGTCAGTCAAATTACAGGCACTTCTTGTCAAGAGAAAAATGTTACTTTCACAAAAGAGAAGTGAAATACCCAAGTTTCTTTGTAAAAGCACTTTGAAGAGAAAGAACAGCTTATACCATTTCTATCATATAAATATATATAATAACTTATGCTGTTAAAATTATTGGTTATTGACAAATCATTTGAAGGTTTTCAGTTACATATTATTGCTTACGTTGACTTTACAACGAATGAATATGTATTTTAATAGAATTTAGACACTCACAACCTTTGAGAGTAGAATACTAAGTTTTTAATTCTTCTGAGAAGTTAATAATAATTTGTAGTTCAATAGATCATTTGCCACTTTTTTAACTTTTTGTATCGCCGTATTGGGCCACGCATTAACATAATTTCAATGTCATCGCAATAAAACAAATGATGAATGAAAAAAAGAAATCAAAACGTGTTGTAAAGGTTTAAATAAAGACGTATGTAAACTTCTTTTTTTTTGCCAAATTAACATAATTAAAAAAATAACTTCAAAAACATTTGCTACAAATCATGTCATCAAACTATTAACGTCAACTTTACGTAAATGTGTGCATTTCCATAGACAACGCATATTTTAGTCGTTTATTTAGTATCCGATAGTATTGTAATAACCTCATACATGTCACATGAATATTAAAAATTCTTATTACAGGCAAGGAAATTGCTTTTAAACTCGGTGACGCGCTCTCGTTGTCATGATTTTAATAAAAAAATATAACCCACTTTGTCAAATACTGTGTCAAATTCTATAAATACCTCTTTGTTGCATTATACACAGCAATATTTTTAATTACATTAAATTAAAAGTGTAACATACTGAATAAATTTTAACAATTCTTTTTTTATGCTTAGGAATAGGAAATTTAATAAACGATATCTTGGCATTCGGGCGGCTATCGACAACTGTGAATTGAATTTGTTTCGAAAACAGTAAAACATAAAATGCAATTTAATTAAATTTGAAACCAGTGAGCGGTAGATCGCCGTTTTAAATTTGGCAACACCAATATTACTGGCAATATAGTTTAGAACTTGAGGGAATCGTGGCTAAGTGGTAACCGAAGAGGTTCAGACATTACAAAGTTAAGCAATCCTAGCCAGGCCAGTCTATGCATGGGTGATCATTTCTTAGCACATTGAAACCCATCCGTGTCTTACGAATATCTGTGGCAAACGTTATGAGTAGTTGGAGCCCTAAAAAGTCCGACAGCAGTCTTTCTGCAGAACTTCGATATCGCCTAGTACTTGTGTTGTGGAGGTCTGATGGCAGTCGCTCCGCACAAAAAAAAAACGAAGTTCAGCCGTATTTTGGTAGACCTGAATAGAAAAAAACTATGCATAGAAAAAAATCGTATGTGTTTTGAAAAATAATGACATCCCTATTTTAAGTTATTGATTCGTTCGGTAATTTTTAAGATGATTTTGTTTTTTTCAGTATTTTATACACAATATAGCAACTAAAATTTCTGAACACAATAATGAGTTTTGTGTAAATTTCGCTGTGGAACTTAAACTTTAACCTAATCGTTAACACGTATTCTATCCATGTCTGAATCTTTAACAATTCGAAATTTAAATTATGAATGCTTCTCTAAATTCGACGGCAGCTACGTGTTGTTTTACTTACTCGTAGTAAGTTAGAATATCATATCGGTTCGCTATTGATCGCATCATTAAGCAAATAATAGGTATTTAGGATTGGACCACGTGGGCACAAAGTAGGTCTCGATAATGAACGTAATACGCTTATTTTTGTGTTGTTTTATGAGACAGAAATAACAATGTGGTAAAATGTTTTGTATAAAAGATCAGATTGATAATATAAAAATTTAGTTTATAGAATACCTCAGGCCAAATTCTTAGTTTAGATTTGTATTAAAAGTATATCTATCACAGACAGGCCAAAAATTAAAATGAAAAAATTACTCACTTTCACGAATGTCCGACCTCTTAGGGTTTCGTAAGTAAATAAACTTGTACGAGTATTTAGATAGTTGGTTCATCGAAGAGCTTTGCACATTTTCGGTATTCGTCTAATTTGCTCCACACTCTTAGTACAAACTCCAGTCATAAATATAAGTTTTCAAAAAGTAAATAGAAATAAACCGAAGGCAACCCCGACCTTGTAGTCGACCAGAAAATAATCCGTAGTAATCTACTTTAGTCTATTGAATGACATATTACCTTGTCGTATCGCTTGTACCATTTGTACACAGGGGAAATTATTGGTTGGTTTTCACGTTACCTCAAAGGTCGTGCTGTCAATAGACAAAAGACATTTGCTTCCTTTGTCATCAGTTTTTTAAGAAACATATTTTTTTGATTTATTGTAAATTGGTTTTTGATGTTTAAGTTTGACAAAAATAAAATCACATGTTAAATCCGAATTTAAATTAAAACGAATGAATGATGCAATTTTTTTTAAACCTGTGTAAAAAAGGAACATTCGGTTTCAAGGTCGGTGTTATTCTACGTTTGGCCACTCAATAGATAATAGAATTATATTATCTTAATTTGTTACACAGAAAATTATAGTAGTAAAGTATTGTTCAACTTATTCAATTACACTTCAGCTCATTTTATCATATTAATGTTAAAATTAAACTTTGAAGTGTCGTTATATAGATTTAAATAAATATAAATTCATTTCAAGATAAAGTTTGAATACCGCCAAAATAAAATAAGCGTAAGTACCTGTTATAGCCCAAAGTTCTTTTAAGCACTCCTCTCTGGATCTCTGTATTGCGGACCTCTTTTGCACCTCTGGCCCCGATTCCAAATATTCAAAGAGCACCGCGCCAAGGAGTACATAAATTACCACTAAGATCACAAGGCCAATTTGTGAAAATGCCGCCCGAGCGCACCCGGCAACCGCCCGGCGTATAAATCCTGGCCGTTCACGTCCCTCCAACGATACTTCAGACGACATAATTATTCGATTTTTAAATTTATTCAAATTAAGAACTCAACATTTCACTTCGTTTTTGATCTTAACGTCTTCATTCCTCTCATTGTTTTTTTAGAACTAATTTTAATCACCATTTAAATGTATTCTAGATAAGATTACTGAATACGAAATTGAATTATTTCTACATTCTCTAAACAGCCCATACAACCTGAAACAAAAAAATACAATAAATTATTAATCCTTAGGTACGACCAATAAAAGTACTATTAGGGGTTAAGTATGAAATTGCCGATTTGTACTGAGAAATTGAAACTTATTTTTTTCTAAGATGTAACATATTTTTTTATCAAAATTTTTACCCTCATTATCTATACATTGCTGCCATCTAAACGGAAGTTCATTTATGCCTTTACGATAGAACTCTGTTGATCTAGATTCGACAAACTAGGTGAAAGCATTTTGTACTGCCTCCTGGGAAGATTTTTTTTTACCTCTTTGGAAATTGTCCAGATCACGAAAAAAATGTTGGTCCGTTAGAGCAAGGTTTGGTGAGTAAGGAAGATGACGTATGGATATTGGATAACTGCAGCTCTTCTCGTGCAGTGTGAGGTCTTGCGTTATAATGGAGCAATAATGGTGAAGACCGATTCACAAGTCGGGGCTATTTCACTGCCAGTTTCGCCATAATTATTCGAAGTTAGGCACAGTAAATATCAACTGTTATTGCCTGACTAGACCTGAGAAAACTATAGTGAATAACACCATGAAGAGACCACCAAACAGTTACTATTACCTCTTTATTGGTAAGCTTTGCTTTAGGGTACTGTTGCGGCGTTTGACCTGGGCTCAGCCATTGCATGTTTCGCTTACGAATATCGTAAATAATCCACTTTTCGTTACATGTCACAATTCAATCCAATATTTCCTAATTTTTGTACCTATTCAATCTGGGAACACAAGTTTCAACACGCATTTCTTTCTGCAAATCAGTCAAATCATGAGCCACTAATATTTTTTTTCATCTCTTTATTACCACTGCAGTATTATTTGTTTGGATATTATCTTTATATATATAATTCTTCTGTGAGTGTGTATGTCACTGAACTTCTCTCAAACGACTGGACCGATTTTGATGAATTTTTTTGTGTGTGTTCAAGGGGATCTGGGAATGGTTTAGATTCACAATTTTGAATGGTAAGGGTGACCCATCCCTAATTTTTTTTTGTTGCAATACAACGTTTGCCGGATCAGCTAGTATATATATATGTATTTCGGTATCTCTTACAGACAACCTTTATACTAATAGTGTCAAATTTACATTAGGATAGTGTGTATGTCACTGAACTTCTCTCAAACGACTGGACCGATTTTGATGAAATTTTTTGTGTGTGTTCAAGGGGATCTGGGAATGGTTTAGATTCACAATTTTGAATGGTAAGGGTGACCCATCCCCAATTTTTTTTTTGTTGCAATACAACGTTTGCCGGATCAGCTAGCATATATATATGTATTTCGGTATCTCTTACAGACAACCTTTATACTAATAGTGTCAAATTTACATTAGGATAGCCTGCTATGTACTATCACAATATATTGAAAATAATGAATAGTTAAATAAATATAAGGTTACTACATACTTTTATAGTATACATACAACTAATACTCTTAAATACATACAAAATATATAAAAACATACATACAAAGATCCATAAATATTATTTATTTATTTCTATTTAAGTAAATTGTGATTGATGATATGATGTAATGAATTATTGTTTTTGTATATGGAACAAGATTTCTGAAATAAATTATATTATTATTATTATAATACACAAATTCCTCTATGATGTCAAATAGTAATTTGTGACTAGTTTTTTTTTTAATATTTGCAATGATTTTGCTTGCCTAATTGCAACAGGTAGGTTATTCCATAGTTGAACTGCTTGTACTTAAAACGACTTCTCAGGAAATTGCGTGGTGTGCCTGGGCATTTTTAACTTCGATATTCTGACGAACTCAAGGACCTGCAATGTAAATTGTGTAATAATCCAAAACGTTCTTTGAGATAGGATGGAGTATGTGGGAAGAACAGAGTACTGTGTAAAATAGAGAGAATATGAACATACCAGCGAAGGCATATAGGTGACCATTGGTATTGTATTGGTATTGGTTGTGGGCTCCGATTTACGCATTTAGACTCGAGAGGGGTCCTTCATGCGCCTAGAAGAGATTGGCTAGGTGACCCAACTAAGCTCCTTCCAGAAGCGCAGAAGCCTCCTGGGGTATTCACAGGCTTCTAGGAGCAATTTTGTACGAAGTATGGTACTTTCCCGTTGAGTAGCCACTCCCTCGCATTCCAGGATTACGTGGGCAACTGTTTCTTCTGCTTTCAGACATCCTCTACAAAGAGGACTGTCCGTCGCATTAATGATAAATTGTTGTTGATTCAGGGCTAGGTGTCCTGTTATGGTTCCTGCAACTATTCGGATATCTAGTCTGCTAAGACCGATCAGTCTGCAAGTAAGTCGTTGTGAGACTTACTTGCAGACCAGCAGTTGTCAGCACCAGTTTGAACTGTCTGCAGCCAGGTGAGTTTTTTCACCTTCGGTTGTGCACTTCACGAGTACGCTGTCTAACCCAGGACCGAAGTTGGTTAAAAGGCAGTGGCAGGAGTGTGGTTGGGCCGGCAGCCGGGGATGCCGAGCGCCTCCTTGCCAACTCATCTGCAGCGTCATTCCCGTGTGAATTACTATGCCCTTTGATCTATTGGAGGAGCATCCCCTTTAGTTGTTGCCAGCTTCTCCAAGGCTTGACGGCATTCAAAGACAATACCAGAGGTCATTGTGTTGCCCTCCAGTAGCCAGTAGCCTTTAGGTAACCATTTGAGCTTAATACGATACTCAGAGATGTGATCATATTTGTCTAAGCCGAATATGAATCTAATGCAGACATTTTAAAGAAGCTCAAGTTTGTTTAATTGGTCCTAGGTGAGATCTAGATAGCTAACATCACTACAGTCCAGGATGGGAGAAGCAGAGATTGTGCCAGGACGATTTTGGTATTGGTAGGAAGAAAGTTACGAAGTCTTCGCAGAGATTCCGCTGCAGCAAATAATTTACGACGAGCAAATAATATTGTATGTAGGGTAACATTAAACCATGCCGCTAATTCCCGGGTAGTTTGACTCGGATCGGCTTCCACCATCTTCTTTAATTCAGCGTTATTCACCTGTGTGGGCGGTCTTTCACGTGGATCGTTTTTCAAGTCGAAGTTTCCATTGCGAAAGCGTTTAATCAAAAGTTCTTGGTTTGTGCAGCGTTAGTTCCGCGTCGGAATTCGTATTCAAAAATGATTTGGATTTTTGAAGTATCCGTCTTTCACTTATAAGCTGAATAAACGAAAACAATCCAAAGTCGAAAATCGAATGTTTCATTTTTTTAAAGAAGAACCATATAGGTATCATGTGAAAAAAGTTTTACACGAAAATGTCAGACCATGAAGGTTTTATGTCAATTCAAAGTATCTATTACTATACAACGACAATTTCATACTTTAACCCCTATTATAAAAAAAGTATAAATGAGGTGTCGTATTTGCTTACGTATAGAAGTATTTTTATGATCTCGGCAGTGTTTAAAAAGACGATGAGGATTCTGGCAAGGTTCTTTTTTATTGCTTTTTTCTTGAGAATTTAGTATCAATTCAAGATTAGATACAGGACATAGTTAAGACTTTTTTATTACAACAAAGTCTTGTTTTATTTCATTTCTGAACCTAAAGTAAGCATGTATGGATTTTTAAATATGGAAAAATTATACCGCTGGTTGTATACACTATAAACGATATTTTTAAATTTATTAAATGTTACACCAGGCCTTGTTAAGACTCACTTGTATTCTCGGTCTGGGGCCCGAACTGACATACTTCTTTTATTCCGAGAAAAATTATTATGCAATCCCATAAAAAAAGAAAATAATTGTGACATTACTTCAGTTAAGTCATCGTAATTTTCCTGATTTTTATAAGAATGTATAGCCACACTACAAGTTACCAATGTAGTTAAGTCCCTTTTAAAATATTTTCTAATCACGCAACGTAAAATTACTAAAACACACGCGCTTAATTCAGTTTTGAATTGTCAACAGAGAGTTTTGTCAACAATTTTACTTTTACTATTCCATATTACGGCAAGATGATGTTAGTAGGATAATAGGGTACCTATATACATAATAGGTGTAAAGAGCCGTTAGCTAACAATGAAAAGGACATATAAGCGGAAATAATAATGCCTGGTCTGGTAGTTCAAGTCCGTAGTTCTAGGCTTTTCACGAGAAGCGAGCGGACTAACGTTGACTGTGGTAAGGTGATAAAAATACTATCATGGGTAAAAGTTGCACACATACGAAAATATCGGCAATATACCTTTTCTTTCTTAGAATCTTTTGATAGTAGTTATCTACCCCCATTGAGTTTAAATGATTATCTTTATCGTAGCCTTCGCTGTCAAGTTGTGGCAGACAAAGGAACTATTTTAGCAAGTGAACGGTTAAAGGGGTGTTTCCGCTAATTTGATTGATTGACTGCAATTTTGGTTCAATATCGAATCCGGAAATAGTTTTGCACATTGAAATTCCTATTCATATAAAAGAAATATATTCAGTTCGTGTATTGGAACTGTATCTACATTAGTAAATTTGCCTAACAATTGTGGGAAAGACATGCTTTGGCTCAAATAGGGTGGCTTGACCGGAGTGGCCTCACAAAAAACCGATTTTCAGCAACTATTCCGTTGCCTTTCTGCTGCTTCTAGGACAGAAGCCCCATGAGGCTTCTGCGCTCCTGGAAGGAGCTTGGTTAGGTTACCTAGCCAACCTATCCTCGACGCATAAAGTGTTACGAATCAACACGAAGTAGACGTTAATGGAGCCCAATCCACCATCTTCCTGATTCTAGGGGCGAAGGAGGGGGGGCGGAAAGGGTGGCAAGGTACTTTTAACTCTTGAAACACATTTTTTTTAAATTGTGTTTGTATAGAGCAAAGGTAAACAGTGAATGAAAACCTCCTTTCTAAGGAGAGGCTTATGTCCAGCAGTGGACTATTAAAGGCTGTTGATGATGATGATGAAACAGTGAATGTGTACATATGATTACAGGTTCAGTAAGAACCTACTCAATTTCAAGAACTTTTCAAATCAGGAATCTTATTATTTCTATTAATTTTATTTTATCGTTATTGCTAAATTATATTAGATAGTAAGCGGTTGAAAAAATTAAATTTCATTTAAAGGTTGGAATAAAGTACGAAAGGAGCCTTTATTTATCTGCAAGTTCTTTACAAACTAAGCCATTATAATAAATAAATAAATAGCACTACTTATTGCCAGTAACTTAGACTAAACATTGAAACAATGATTTTATGTTATTGATGTGATTCTAAAAATTTGAATGAGAAATTGATACTACTAATTTTTTAATTATGTTGTAGAGCATGCAAACTTTATGTCAAATGTAATATGGCAATTGAAATATCAGTGTCCTAAATAAATAATAATGTAACACTTATATTGAAGTGAGCTTTTACCTCCACAGATATAGTACGATACAATTCATACACTTCCCCTGTCGACATTTATTCATGATAAAGTATTAGCAGGAAACATAATTCGAAACTCTATTAGTCTGTTTTCTTGTACGGTTTTGTCAAGTGCCATTTAGTCCCGATTTGTTTGGTATTCAACAGCGAAAGCACCACCCGTCGGGAAGTATTTATAGACTGATAAACGAACATGGCTCTTGGCTCCGTTTCTATTTGGTACAAAACAATATTTTTTTCCTTAACGATCAAAACCACCAGGGATGGAAGATCCTGTACCACTTAGTACTGTAATTTAAGATTAAATTTCGTAGAATCAATGGAGTTTTATTATAACAAACGAATTCTTGGAAAGAAGTTATTAAACGTACATCGTGTGGCCTTTTTTAAATAAATCCTTGTCATTTTCCTTTTAGAAGATGATATCACGTTGTTAAAAAGTACTGAATATTTTATGTTACGTACATAGTTGTAGTTTAATGTAAATTTGGTTTCCTTGCCAAGCTGTGCAAAGTAAAGTGAATACCGAGTTGTATTTTCGTTAAGGTAAGCCTAGCCTAAGAACCATTTGTTAGAAAGAGTAAACATTTAGAATAATATCTATTTGTGTTTACTGTCCGTGTGGTGTGTCTCTTACGGGTGTCGTAAGAGCCGACTAAAGGCGAAAACTACGCAGAACAACAGCACTGCAGAGAGAAGGAAAACTTGACACAAACCCTATACCAATCCGTTTGGCCAGCGTGGTATAGTAGGCCAAAACCTCCTTTCTAAGGATAGGCTTATGTGGACTGTTAAAGGCCGTTGATGATGATGATGATGATGATGATGTGGGTACTGTGTATTTATTACATTGTATTATTAAAGACCTTTTAAAATTTATCAGACTAAATTAATAGCTTGTCAGTTATTTGATCTCTCTGAGCCCTCGACTCTCTACCAATCCCGTTCAGCGGTCCGCCAGCGCGGTGTAGTTGGCCAAAACCTCCTTTCTAAGAAGAGGCCTATGTCTAGTAGTTGACTTTTTTTTTGTTTATATTTGGAACACCTGACACACAACGCCATCTAGTTTCAAGCTAAGCAGAGCTTGTACTATCAAAACTAGATTAAGTGATAGAATACTAATATACATTTATATTATAAATATATATATACATTTTATACATAGAAAATATACAAATTCCGAAACAAATATTACCAGATCATACAAACATTTGGTCCGACTCGGGAATCGAACCCGAGACCTCAGCAGTCCCATACGCTATCTATACAGCACCACCGAGGCTAAAATATTAAAGGCTGTTGGTGATAACTATAGAAGATATGATGTTTAAACACGTTTTATGGTCTAAGGGAAGGAGGGGAGGGGGGGAGGGAAGAATCAAGCGGAAGGTTTTGTCTCCGGTAACCTCAATCACTCGGACACAGTTTAACTCAAGCCTTTTTAATACACTCAAGTCATATTTAATTTCAGTCCTGGACCTGAGTACATGTGTACCATTCTTTATATTAAAATATTTTAAACAAAAAAGCGATCCGTTCTTCCATTAAAAGCAAGAATAAGAAACCTTAACACTGGTTTTCTTTAATTCCGTAATATCAATCCGGTCTAGCCGCCCCACTTGATTTAAAGAACATTGGTTTTTTATTTTTAATATCATTACAGACATTGTTGTTTGTCTATATTACAGTGGAAAACTCGACTGAATTCGAGCGAAAAAATATTCGTGGTTTTTAATTTATTATTAAATTGAAAGTTTTTTTATCGTCTTTATTATTAAAATAATTCCTTAATAAAAACACTTTACATTATGATAGATAAAGCTTCTAAAGGCAGATTGACCGTTACTTCGGTATACGATCGTGTTGTAAACTAAATCATTTTACATCTTACCAAACTCTACCCCCGTAAGTAAGAAAGGCACAAAAATTTGGCTAAAGTAAGTTACGTCATATACAAAGTTTTATTTCAATAATTTTGGTTTTAGTTTAAGTCGGAAAATGGCTCGAAATGGTTCGTATTTTTGCCCGAGCACTTTCGAGCACGAAAAAGTTTAAGTATGGTAGAATACTTTTGGTGTTAAAATAATAACCGTAATAAGTCGAGCAATTTTTTTTGAATAAAAATTTCAAGATATTCAAGAGATTTTTATCTCACTATAATTAACTTTATCTGAAACAGATACTATGTAACCCAAATCGATTGTTTTGTAGTGTTTAGAGTAATTTAATTCTTGTACCAATTACCAGAGGTTTAAATTACACTACTGTCTAGTGCATAACATATTATAAATGGCGTATATTGATACATTTTCTAAGCTTTTTACCTTTACACCAGGATAATATTGAATTTAATTTGACAAAGGACAGTATCGTATTACAATTTAACCTTGGTCCCTGTGCGCCTTTGTTCTAACTTTTAGTTTTCGGCTTGAATGAACTTTGTAAAATAATGATCGACATATTATTTAAAGATTGGGGAGAATATTAAATATATTTTATTGAACTCTAGGCTTTCTGGCACTTCACTCGGCTATTATCGATAAGAATTTAAATTGAAACGGTGATCACAACTTTTCACCGTGCGCTTAATATCTTCTACGTCTATCTTGGTCGTGGCTTGTGATTTTTAAGTCTTTGAAATATAAATATTGAATAAAACATAAAATTTTGTAAAACTTGAAGAACTAAACGTATTTTTTGTATATTTTTTCCCCTCAATCTTTTTCTCGGAGAGTTTATAAATCATTACAAATTTGATAACGAATGTAATAACAACATTATTTACAATAAATCAAAAGGGATTAAGATACCATTAATTGCTGAAAGAGTACTTTGTATTGATTTCTGACATAAATATTTACATAATAAGCGTGGTTGCCACTCGCATTTTGCCTTTAATTTGTTTCTACTTGAGTAATGGGGGCAAATCTATTGCCGCGTAAACGACACAAATTGGGAATTAAAAAAGGAAAAGTGGGTTGTGTATTATTATAAAGGAGAGGTAGGTAAGAAGGGAAGGCGACAAAAGGGCGTAGTTCATACAGATAGATTGAGGAATGTAAGAAAAACCCAATTCGAGCAGATCAGGATTGCCAATCAGTAACTCACAGTGGTTGTTGCCTGTTCAAGTCTTTTAACAACTTTCTACCAAACCTCTTAGACATGCTTAAGTAATTCTCGAACGAATAGTTTTCCTTTTGGAACGAAGTTCCTTATCGTTCGTTACTCGCTCTGAGCGGCTGGGAGCGAGATCGAAAAATGTGTAACAAGACTTTTTCCGACACTTCTTGCTAGTTAAAGCCGTGTATGAACTATATACATCGTAGCACACAAATCACCCGCGCTCCGAAATAACTTAATTATCACAGATCATTCAATTTTTAATTTATAATTATTTATTTTATACATCATAAATATATTTACTTGATTAACTTGATGATTGAACTTGATATTTTATAATATAAATTATAATGACTGTATAGCAAACGTCGACCGGGGTCCATAGACGTTTTTTTATTTTATGTATGTAAAGATGTGATAAACCTATTTAATTTTTATTTCTTTGATGTGCGTGTAAAATTGGCTGGTTCCATTTGGGCATACCGAGATTAAGTTGTGTGATTACTTCAAGTTTCTTTAGATATTATTTTTAACAGTTCTTCTATACGCTAGGCTTCTTTTATAAAAAAAATATAAAATAAGTGATCCAAACAGGTAGTAGTGGCATTAAACCTTGTCGGGTACAAGGTTTAATGCCACTACTACTACTGTGAGTGTGTCCTTCCCGTCGTGACATACTGAGCCGAAACGTGGATACTTACGGTACGGCTAGTACACCATTGGTTGTGGGCTCCTGTTTCCGAATTTAGACTCAAGAATTTTCCTTGCTCCTTTCCTTGTTGGCTAGGTGAGCCAACCAAGCTCCTTCTAGAAGCGCAGACGCCTCCTGGGGCGTTCACAGGCTTCTAGGAGCGATTCTGTATCAGTAATTATACTTGCCCGTTGTGTGGCCACTCGCTTACATTCCAGGATTACGTGGGTGGCCGTTTCTTCTGCTTTCAGACATCCTCTTCAAAGAGAACTGTCCGTCGCATTAATAGTGAATAGTTGTCGGTTCAGGGCTAGGTGTACTGTTATAGTTTCTAAAACTATTCGGATTTCTAGTCTGCTAAGATTGATCAATCTGCAGATGAGTCGTGGCGTGATTTAGTCAGCACTAGTTTGGGCTGTCTGCAGCCGGGTGAGTTTTTTCACCTCCGGTCGTGTGCTTCACGAGTCCGTTGCCTGGCCCAGAGTCGAATTTGGTTGAAAGATAGTTTTTGCTAACCATGTTGAAGAACTATCGACCCATATCCCTTCTAAGCCACGTCTACAAGTTGTTTTCGAGAGTCATCACGAACCGTCTTGCGCAAAGACTCGACGAATTCCAACCACCGGAGCCACCATGTCCGTCCAAGTACAGAATCAGCAAACAAGGCCCATACCGTTGCATCGAGGAGTGAGACAAGGGGACGTTATTTCCCTGAAATTGTTCACAAATGCAATGGACGATATGTTGAAGACGCTGCACTGGAAATGGCGTGCCATCAATATCAATGGCGAATACATCATGTACGACTGGAACCGGTTGCGGTACACGGTGCCGTTCTCGAGGTTGTTTAAAATTATGTGTACCTCGGGCAGACGTTGAAGTTAGGTAGAAACAACTTCGAGGACGAGGTGAACAGAAGAATTCAGTTAGGTTGGCACCATTTGGGAAGCTACGTCGAGTCTTCTCATTGTCGATCCCACAGTGCCTTAAGACGAAAGTCTTCAATGAGTGCGTTCTACTCGTCATGACATACGGAGCCGTAACGTGGACACTTACGTACTTACGTACCGGTAGTCCACAAGTTCAAAGTCACTCAACGTGCTACGCATCAGGAATGAGGTGATCCGGCAGAGAACCAAGATCACCGACATAGCCTACCGGATCAGCAAGCTGAAGTGGAGGTGGGCTGGCCATATTAGCCGCAGAACAGACAACCGTTGGGGAAAACCGTTAGGAGTTCTTGAGGGAAGACTGCGTCTCGGCAAACGTAGTGTAGGACCCCACAGGCCAGATGGCTGGCAGTACCTGGATGCGAGAAGCCTAAAGTCAGTCTAGGTGGCGTGCAATGGGAGAGGCCTAAGTCCAGCAGTATGTGGTGGCTGATGATGATGATGATGGTGATGAATGCCATGTGACATTAAGTCTGCCTTGTGCAAAATGTAATGCAGGAAGTGTAAAAATAAATAAAATAAGCCTCTTATTAGAAAGGAGAATTTTGCCCATTATAACACGCTGGAAAACTAACTAGACATTCTACGCGACTACGAGTCAGTCCTTCTTTTCCAAAATGGAGGGTATGGTGCGAAAAGCAAAGCAGCAAAAAAAAAAAAAGAAGGACAGCAGTACTGCTGCTGCACTATCGGGCTTGTGTCAAGTTTTCCTTCTGTTTGCACTGTTGGCCTACGTAATTTCCTGCCTTAGTCTGCTCTTACGACCCACGGGATGAATAGGGGAGGTGACACTCCGTATTCTTAATCCGTCACCACATGGATATTATAGATATGTAAATTAAGTTATTAATAAGCTTTTTATTCAATATCCATAGTAAAATTGTGGTGGGAACAACTATGTATATTATAATAATCGATAGTTGCTTTTGATGCCAAAATTATGCTGTTATATTTTTGACATCACTGTTTATATTGATATGATAAATGACATCTAAATCTTAATACGTGAAGAACATTATTTGTAAGTAGGTACTCCATTTTTTAACAAATATACCTTACTCATGAAAGCATAATAATATCATACTTGAAATGCTTGATCTTTAAGCGAGTACGTATCTGTCGGTAAGTGTAAAAAGCTGAAATCTTTAAACAATGTGTGTTATAAAGTAAACATTTAGTAAAAACGGTTACATAAACTGTAGGGATCCAGTCTATATTTTTACGTGTTTCAAGTATTGAGGTAGCCGAATAACTCAAGATTCTAGATGTTCCCCAGACATAGTAGAAAGACTCGCAATCGCTAAATAAGCCTTCAACCGCAAGAAAACCGGCGAAGATCAACACCGATATAAGAAAACAGCTTATCAAGACACATACATATATGGAGTATTGCACTTTATGGCTGCGAACGGGGCCCTGACCCATAGAGACAGAGACAGGTTAGCAGCATTTGAAATATGGTGCTGGAGGCGAATGATGAATATTAGTTGGATAGAGAATAGAACCAACGAGGAAGTCCTACTAATGGCAAACGAAGAGAGGCAATTGTTGAATGCCATTGAAAACAGAAAAGGCAAAATGGTTGGCCACTTGATAAGACATGAAAAATTATTTAAAACAATACTGGAAAGAAAAATAGAAGGCAAGGGGACGACGAGGAGTAAAACGAGGACGGCCTAGATCAACATACACATTGCAAGTGAAGGAGAAAGTGGGAGTCGTTGCCTAACAAGAGGTCAAGCAGATCGCAGTAAATAGAGAGGAGCGGTAATTGCTCCACCGACAAGGGCTTGGCTCTTAAATTGAGAGAGAGAGTGTTACAAAAGCTTATAATAATGACAGTTCTAGTTATACTGATCAAGACAATCAAAGCAGTCGACATTCGACCGTCAGGCATTCTCAATTCATGTTAATGAACCTTATACGTTGCAAGAGATTTTCACCTCTAATATATCATCATACTTAGCTCAAAATTTCTGGTGGACAATAAAAAAGCAACTGTAAAAAAAAAATATAAAACCAGAAAGAAACTATCCTTATTACAAGTAACCAAGAAAATATTTGCAGTAAATCATTACGAATATATTTTTTTTGGCATAAATATGAAATTAAAGTTAAACATTATCTGTTCAATTAAATATAAGCAACTTTTATGTCATCTTCTTCCATATTATAATCTTAGAGCTAAATTGGATCTTTTGATATTAAAAATTGGCGAATACTGATTGATTGATTCTGAAAGATATAAAATGATAGTGTGATTAAAAAGTGTTGGTAACTTAGGAAATTAAATGAGTTGGTTTTACTATTAAAAACGACGTTAAAAAATCAAATCCCCAGTAGAGTCTTTTTTTTTTAAACTTCTAAGTATTAGAGAATCGAAAAGTGTTATTGCTGACTATGTAATTATTAAACAGTGTAAGTAGGTATTAATGTAATTTATAAGGTAAGCGAATTCATCTTTTATACCGTACATAATTATATTAGAATGGATATCTATGTAAAGATATTACAATATTTAGTTAAGTAAGTATATCAGACACTTACCGAATACTTTAAAAAGTATTGCTTGCTATACGCCCTTTATTATTTTAGTTTATCTAACAGTTAACTACCTAACAATTAACTATCACAAGAAACTAACACTTGATTACAGCAACTACTTTCACAATAAACTTACAAAACTTAACTGAAATACCTAAACTATCACATTGAAAAAGAATCACAAATATCAAGCGGAAAGATTTTCAACTTCAGTTTACGTACGTAACTTGTAAAGCCAGCCAGTGATCGCGATCGCACCGGCTGGGCTTCGCGACGCCTAAGGTAATACTGAAGCATGTATCCAACATACTCTGAAAACAGTTTCCACTGGGCCTTCCTTTCGGCGTTACGATGCGCAAAACCTGCGGGAAAAGCATTTCCACGTGATAAGCTTCGCATATTTGACTTTACTGTAGCGACATCTTGTGAGTAATTCAAGAAATAAATACATTGGATTGAGTGACAGTAAACTGTGCGGTACAAACACAGATGGCAATAAAAGAAAATAAATTTATAAATATGATTTTCTATTGAAATACATGCATTATATCAAAATATTATTTTTATGTACACCTTATATTATTAACAAACTAACCAATAAGAAGACATTGCTTAATAGCTGCACCTATCAGATTTCCAACGCAGAATTGGCAACGTGATGCATTTCCTCATATTCCAGTCGCAAATAATTAGGAGACAGGATTTTTTAAAAGAGCTTTTTAGATCTCATTGATGTTGAAAAATGCTCGCAAGTTCACGCACTGCTTAGCGTGCTTATGAAGAGGCCTATACCCAACAATGGGTGACAGGCCAAAGAAGAAGAAATTTAATAATCGTCACAATTCTACATTCTCAAAGTTGACTATAAAGTAAATTGGTTAGAAAATCACTAACAGTAATTATGATTACGACGACCAACCTTCTTGTGTATAATAAAATAATTAACATGATACTTTACCGATACCTCCTTTATTTACATAATCATCCTAACGTCTCATTCATCTTATCTATCTCATCATCACTCATCTAATATCTAAGTTAATTTTTAGCATTAGTAACTGTTATTTATTTCCTAATGTTATTGCAAAAACATGACTTTTTAAATTAATAGGGTAAAAGAGGTAGTCATCCCTATTTTTTTATAAAAAGTAGTCAATAAATTGATTAGAGCAACTTTAATGTGGCGAATTCTCGAAAATTGAACAAGCCCCAAACGATCAGCAAGCAAGGGTGCCATATTGCTTGCTGATCACTTAATTTCTAGCTAAACTAAACCCCTAATGAAATCGTTGGCAAATGGCAACATAGGTTACAAAACTTACCATCTGTCAATTTCAACTTCTGGAAAATTGTACACGAACTGATATTGACACGCTTTCATTCAGTTTTATAAATAACAATTAAGTAATAATTTATTTAAACTCTCACCATTTGTGTCAATTGTAATAAGTAAGATAAAAGAAGAAAGCAGCTAAAATGAGTACAATATTGGAAAAGATAGCGGGTATTGAAGCCGAGGTTGGTAGAGGTTATATTTGAAAGAATAATGATATTTGTAACAAAAGACAAATAAAATACGTATCTAGTACTTAATTAAGCATAAACATAACAATGACTGTAAACTTATGTCATATTGCATCGTTAGCATTAGTTTCTTATTGTTGTAACCAATATTTGGTTTCCGTTACAGATGGCTCGAACCCAAAAAAATAAAGCCACTGCATTACATTTGGGTATACTAAAGGCGCGATTGGCTAAATTAAGGCGTGAACTGATCACACCTAAAGGTGGCGGCGCTGCAACCGGCGAAGGTAAATAAATAAAAACAAAAACCAACTTTAACATTGGTTTTATTGTGACAAGCAATTGATTATTACAAATATATTGTGGCTAATGTCTTCTAAGATTTTTATTCTTGTTATACACTGTTATAACATTAATAAAAATCCTATATGGTGACAATAATAACACATCTTACACATGTCGGACTGATTCCAAATTAGCCAAAACCTGTGCTAATATAGTAATCATCATCATCACAATCAACAGCATTTAATAGTCCACCTCTAAACATAGGCCTCTTCTTAGAAATAAGGTTTTGGCCTACTATGCCATACAGGTGAGACAGGTAGGGATAGGGTTCGTGTCAAGTTTTCCTTCTCTTAAAATATTAATAAGTCTTTATTTTCTTTAATATGAGAAAAATACCTCCTTTCTAAGGAGAGGCCTATGTCCAGCAGTGGACTATTAAAGGCTGTTGATGATGATGATGAGAAAAATACTATTGACATTTGACTATCACATAACAATTTTTTTTATATTTCATATAATTAAAAACATTTATTGTGCTTTGCAATCTGTGGTTATTTTATGTGCCATTTTCAATCATTCTATATTATAAACATTTAATATACATTAGTATATTAAATGTTTATAATCTAGTTATTATTTAATAACTAGGCAGAACTAAATGGACACACTTACATTCATTTTCCAGGTTTCGATGTTGCCAAAACTGGTGATGCCCGCATTGGGTTTGTGGGTTTTCCGTCTGTAGGGAAGTCAACGCTACTATCAAATTTAGCAGGAGTGTACTCAGAAGTGGCTGCGTATGAGTTCACAACATTGACTACTGTACCAGGATGTATTAAGTATAAGGGTGCTAAAATCCAGGTAAAATAAACATACAATTTTATTAAGGCATTAAATATTGTTTAAATTGACACATTTGGAGTTTATTAATCACTTGGTACATTAACTCTTCACATGCCACCCCTCTGATATGCCACTCACTGTAAAGTGCTTTCACAGTTATGCACTGTACAGTGTAGCGGCATATCAGACGTTAAAATAAAAACCTGTAACTCTCTAAATTCAGTCTGTATCTTTTAATAAATTTGGTATATAATACTTGCCACACCGACTTTGTTATTTTTAATCTAAAGATATTGTATATTTAAAATATTAATAAATCCTGCTACAGAATTAATAAGCAATATAATAGACAAAATAATGCAGTGTACAACATAGCCGTGTTATGCTGCGTAGTATGTACATGATTGAATTATTTATTTCAGCTACTCGACCTTCCTGGTATTATTGAAGGAGCTAAAGATGGCAAAGGTCGTGGTCGTCAAGTGATCGCTGTTGCCAGAACATGCAGTCTTATTTTTATAGTATTAGATGTTCTTAAGCCACTGCAGCACAAGAAACTTCTAGAACATGAGTTGGAAGGCTTTGGACTACGGTTAAACAAGCAACCTCCTAACATACACTTTAGGAAAAAAGATAAAGGTGGAATTAATTTGAACACTACTGTAAGTGGTTTACTATACTTTTTTAAATATTTAGGGAGGTTTTTTTATTTACCAATAGCCAGTTGTAACTTGGTTCTTATTGAATAATACATACAGCCTACATCTATCTGTTTGTTTATTCATAAAGTAAAATATTTTTTCACAGTATAGATTTTTTGTTGCATATGCAAAAAAAACATGGTGGAGTCAACAAAATATTTACACCTTATTAAACATAGTTCTTGTTCCTAGATAAAAAAGAAAACTTTTTTTGCTTAGTGCCCACAAACGGAGCTCGACATAGAAACAGTGAAGACTATTTTATCAGAATACAAAATTCATAATGCTGACATAACCCTGCGGTATGATGCCAACAGTGATGACCTTATTGATGTGATCGAGGGCAACAGACTCTATGTACCATGTATTTATCTGCTTAACAAAATTGGTAAGGAAAATTCATTTCTCAATTTGTATGTTATGCGGAAAGATTTTTAATTTTACACAATTATAAGTATTCGTATATTTTTTTTTCATGGAAGAGTTGCCTGCAACTCAAGTGTTGCCGGCCTTTGAGGAAGGAGTACACTCGTTCCTTGAAGGTTTGGGGGTCGTATCGGTCCGGAAATACCGCAGACGATAACATATTCCACAGATTGGTTGTGTGAGGCAAAAAGTGTCTTGATAGTGGCAAAGCCATGCTTAAGCACATCGTAACATAGAATAGAATATTATATTTTAATTAGCAAATATGGGTAATACATAATAGTATGTGCCAACTCAACCGCAGTGATACTACGGCGCCGTCGTCGACGAATACTTTCGTTGCTGTGGTGTTTTCTATGTATAATATGTATGTATTTACAAAAAAAGTACACAAGTATTCTATCAGTTGTTCTAGTTTTCATACTACAAGCTCTGCGTAGTTTGAAACTAGATGGCGTTGTATGTCTGATGTCCGAAATATTATTATTATTATCCTGGAGGAGTGACAGTAAAGGTACCCCACTTGTATCTCTAGAATTACAAAAAAAAGACACCCCTTTTTTTACCTTATAATGATTTCTTGTCAATTCCACTCAAATTTCGTTGGCATTCTACTTATTAAAACTTTAAAACTTTTAGGGCCAATAAAAGTTCAATCTTCTTTTCTTTTTTAATAAGATAACTTCCGCATTAGAAAAATATCACGTGTCGCGGTGGACTTTACAAACATACATGAAACATAATCAAAGTCCAACCAGTCTCAGAACAACAATTTGAGTACTGCACAAAGAATGCACAACACTGCGCAGTAGGAAGCGGCGAGGTATCCGACCACTAAGCCATCTCCGCAGTCGAGAAGAGAACTTCAATTTATTCTTATTGTAATGATAGGTTCTTATTGTAATGATAGCAAGAATGAATGAAGCAAAAAGGTGAAATGGCTATTTAACCATTTGAGTCATTGCCCTGCACATCTAACCAATAACACTAAACATTCCAGATCAAATTAGCATAGAAGAATTGGACGTAATTTACAAGATACCCCATTGTGTGCCAATCTCGGCTCATCATAAATGGAACTTTGACGACTTGTTGGAGAAAATGTGGGAATATCTAAAGTTAATCCGGATATATACAAAGCCGAAAGGACAACTGCCTGACTACAATGCCCCCGTTGTACTGCATGCTGATAGAACTAGCGTCGAAGACTTCTGTAATAAGCTGCATAGATCCATTGTTAAGGAATTCAAATAGTAAGTATTACAATTGTTTGTTAATATGGCATTGTTCAAACTGAAGAACTATAGTAATAATATTTATTGACATCAAATTAAGTACAAATTTTCTAATACAACAGCATTTTCTTATTTTCTGGCTCTGGTACCTACAGTAAAATTAAACTTGTGTTGTGGGTACCAGTCCTGCTCTTATCTAAAACTTCCATTTATTATGTATTAATATATTTAAAAAAAAAAGCATTTAATTCTTGCGTGTAAGTGTGTATGCATGTGTAATGTGTGTATGTACAGGTGTGTGTATATATGTGTGTGTGCATATGAATGCCATAGAGATGTAAGTTTAAGCAAAGTTTCCGTTTGTTCATAGTGTTGTTCAAGTGGCCAGTTAGTTACCTTAGTTAAGAATTTTGAAATTTGAAAGATTTTCCTGGCTAACTTCTGTAAAGTCATTGAAAACACTAAGAAATCAAATATGCATCAGAATGACATAAAAGCCTTCTCCTTTAAGAGGCACACATGTATACATTTTTTTAATTCTTGGAAACCTGATCTGATTTTTCATATGGGTAGCAAAGCATGTATGCCTCCTCTTCTTCCTGTCATAGTTATTAGATAATCTTAAAGATTTATTAATAGATTTTTGTAATATAACTATTACTTTCAGAAACACTTTACACAGTCATTAAGGAAAATTTTAAATAACCCTGATGCGTTTAGTCGAACAGATGCGGAAACTTTATTTAAAAATGTAGTAATACCGAGGTATGCATGTATCTGAAATATTAGAGACTGTCAACATATTACATTTATTATTGTTCAGGCTATCATTTACACCAAGGATTCCCAAACTATTTTAGGCAAGAGACCCCTTTCCAAAATGAACTGATTCCTCAGACCCCCATAGCCAAATGACTACACTCTTATCAACTTGTTGAGTTTTTACAACTACAACAATGATATTTCCTGCACAAAGGTACACGTAACACTACTACAGTACTTTGAAAGTTTCAAATAAGAACTTGTGTTAATTAATAGGGGTCAATATAGACCAAAACCAAAACCTTCTTTCTAAGGAGAGACCTATGTCCAGCAGTGGACTATTAAAGGCTGTTGATGTGATGTGATGTGAATATAGACCACTGGGCATCTCTGATTTAAACTATGAAAGTGGACTACTTGAATGTAGTTCATACTGGATATGTTAGTTGATATTAGTCAATCAATATCACTAGTTTTCATGTAGGTACTTAATAATAAATTTAATAAACAATAAAAATAAATTTCCATGTGCCATATTTTGCCGAAGATGTAAACAAAACAAATTATATAGAATGAATTATTTACATTGATATATTTACTTTTCAGTGCAGAAAGCTTAATATCTAAATCTTTTACATATGACAGTGTCTAATATTAAATAATTAACAATTGTAGTTCATATTTGATTGAAGTTAAACACGCAGTTAAATACGAATTATGCAATTGTCAGAAATAGGCATATAAAAAAAGCATTTACTTATTTTTTGAGAAATGATTTTCTAATTATATTTAAGCAATAGTTTAATAACATACTTATACAACACATCGTGTGCATTCCGTCCCCACATGTAATCAATATGGTTAAATTTCTTTTCATTTACCACCTGGTAATGTACCACGTTCGGTAACTTCTTTTTTATTCGTACAACGTCTGATTGAAACAATTTGGTCACCTTTAGCCGCAAATAATGCCAAACCTTAGTATTAACATTCTTTATATTATAAGCGGGAGGCCTTAACGACCCGTATACAGCAAAGTTTTTCAGTCCGTAATCGTGCTGTTGAAATCTATGTTGGTAGTAATTAGTCCCGTAATGGATAAGAGTTTTTCTACTGGTCTCGGCTTGGAAATGACCTATTATTGTAGAGGCAAAATCCTGTTCAATATTCTCTGAATTGAAGCCAGTTACAAAGCCGAGTATATTAAAACAAAATTTATAACCCGCCTTTCCTTGAGTACACAGTGCGTCAATTACATTCTTAGTAAACGAGTAGTACCCTAAAACTTCTTCAAGGTTAAAAATTTTCTGAACCGTACTTGTAACTCACCAGTTAGTGATAACTTTAACACGCCTGTCATTCCTAGCCCAGAATGTGTAGATAAGTAATGGGCGCTAATGCTATAAAAACTTTAACCTTTTTATTGTATTCCGGCCTTTGAGATGCAAATATAAAAAACCCAAAAGTTCCTTCAGAATGTGCAACGACACTCAATTGTTTTACTGCAGTTTTCTGTAGGATAAAGTCTATAACCGCCTTGTAATCGTAGATGCCAACTTAATGCATGCTGTATTGCCAGAACTTTCGATCAGTATCAGGGTTCAGTGTTACGTGACTTCGAGAATATCTGTTACCTCGGCAATTCATGGCCCACTCAATAAAACCTTTCGAAGCCATCATATAAAATAACGAAATATTACCCCGTATGAGGAAGTCATCCGATGAACACAATATGCCGTGATATACTAAAACCACGTGGCTTGTATTTCCCGGTATACGAAATAGCTTCAATACATATCCGTCTTCTGTTGTTACGTCATATTCTTCAGTCGGTCGGATATACTTTTTTGAAAGTCCTCTAAAATTTAGTTGTCCGTATTCAGGAAATGGTATGTGAATATTTTTTATTGAATTACAAATATCATTCAGTGAAGGAAGTGTTTCTGATGTTAATACTGAAGGAACACCCATTTTCGATTGCATTGCGGACTCCGTACATGTGGTGAGTAGTGTGTAAACAGCAAATAATTGTCCAAATGTCTTCATTATTGTGTGTAAAAAAGCAGTCCACACCTATTCAACTATCTCAAATATTTTACTCGTGGTAGACTTAATGTTTACTTTTAGTGTTAATGACTGAATCGTTTAATTAATTACCACTTAATCTAATGATAACATAACGACTGCTTAACTAATGAGGATAAACCAAGTCATTGGTTTTAACTGTGAACGAGGTCTGTGTTAAAGAGTATTTAAGGTCTCAAAGTTCTTCAAGCCCAAAACGAGGAACGACGAACAAAAATGTTACAACCAGCTCTGCACTGCGCTGCTCCGAACTGCGTCTTGCGTTCAGAAGATTTAGGACAAGCCGTTTTTTTTTAGCTTATAATTATAAAAGTAGCATTTTTTTATCTTTTAGTGGAGCCTTTTTTAATTAAATTTAAATAATAGTTCAAATAGAGACTGATACAACACTACGTGTGCATTCCGACCCCACATGTAATCAATATGGTTAAATTTTTTATCATTTATCACCTGGTAATGCACCACATTCGGTAACTCTATTCTCAGTCTTTCTACATCTTTGATCTTAACAATCTCGTCACCCTCAGCCGCGTACAAAGCTATTTTTGTGGTCACTTTCTTTAAATCGTAAACTGGAGGGTTAAACGAACCATATACAGCAAAATTATTGAGTTTGTAATCATATTGTACGAATCTCTTGTGACGATAACCATGTACATAGTGTATTAAGTTTTTCAAACTGGTCCCGGCTGGGAAATGCCCTAGTATCGTAGAGGCGAATTCCTGCTCGATATTTTCTGGATTAAAGCCAGTTATACTTCCTAGAATATTAAAACAGAGTTCGTAACCAATCATTCCTTGTGAGCATAAAGCATCGGTTAATGTCTTAGCAAAGGAGTTAAAACCTGCAAATTCTTCAACATCAAAAATCTTCAGCTTCTTGATAATAATAGGTGACAAATTTAATATGGTAGTCAGTGTAGGACCAGTACTTTGGATATAAGTAATGGGTGCTAATGCTATAAAAACGCTAACCTTTTTATTGTATTCTGGTCTTTGAGATGCCAATACAAAAAACGCAGAAGTTCCTTCAGAATGCGCAGCGACACTCAATTGTTTGACTCCAGTTTTCTGTAGGATAAAGTCTATAACCGCCTTGTAGTCATAGATGCCAATTTCATGCATGCTGTATTGCCAGAACTTTCGATCAGTATCAGGGTTTAGTGTTACGTGACTTCGAGAATATCTGTTACCTCGGCAATTCATGGCCCATAAATCGAAACCTTTCAAAGCCATCAAATAAAATAATGAAATATTACCTCGTATCAGGAAGTCGTCGGATGAACAAAACGTACCGTGACATACTAAAACTACACGGCTTGTATTTCCCGGTATACGAAATAGCTTCAATACATATCCGTCTTCTGTTGTTACGTCATATTCCTCAGCGGGTCGGATATATTTTTTTGAAAGTTCCGTGAAGTTGAGTAATCCGTCTTCAGAAAATTGTTTAGAAAGATTTTGTGTGGAATTACTACCCGAACGTGCTTGAGATGTAGAATCACCAACTTTAGATTTTGTACAATATACAATGCCTAGTCTTTTGTGAAATAGTAGGCATAATACAAATAACTGTGCAAGTTTTGCCATTATTCTGTATTAAAATAAATTAAATTCTTTACAAACACACAACTTTCCAAAATATTTAAAACGTAGTTCGCTAAATGATTACCGTCCTTTTAATGTCTTCTGTTGATAAAAAAACTACGAAGGAACTTCCGTTGTTTACTAAATTACTAAATAATGTGCTTATGATAATTAGGCATTAAAACATTAACGACGATAAAATAAAGTGACTTAAATTGTGAAATTGTGACCTTGTGACCGTCAGACAGACAGAAAATAAATTATTAACACCATTTTATTAGTTTCACCTGTATATATATACCCCCGATTTGCACACAAAATTTCACTAAAATCGGTCGAGCCTTTTCGGAGGAGTTCAACCACGCACAGCGTGACACGAGCATTTTATATATTAGATATGTACGAGAGTGCGTTTTTAAGTTCGCGGAATGAGAGGGTTGGAGGGGGGTTAATCACCCCCCTCCAACCCTCTCATTATCCAACCGGCTCATTAGAATCGTCACGTGTTCAGTGACTCATAATTAGTATAAATACCAATTTTAATTGTTATTAGACAATTAGTCTTTGAGTTATCGTCAACCAAGCAACATAATCGGGAGTGAAAAGTGAAACATGGAAAAAATCGAATATCTTGCCGTTATAAAGTTCGTTACCAAGCAAGGAAAATCAGTTGCGACCATAATGAATGAGATGTCATTGGTTTACGGCGACTCTTGTCCAGGAAAACCATGGTGTACAAATGGCACAGTTTATTTAAACAAGGAAGGGAATCCCTTGAAGACGACCCGAGGCCGGGCAGGAGCATCGACGTGATCACGCCAGAACTTATCCAAAAAGTCGAAAAAAATGTACTCGACGATGCTCGACTAATGAAGAAACAACTCGCAGAAATGGTTGGAGTATCTGATACAACCATTTTCAGAATTCTGCACGATCATTTTGGCATGACAAAGGTCAGTGCAAGATGGGTGCCGAGAATGCTCACGCCGACGCAAAAACAACAGCGCGTAGAGTGTTCACGTGCATTTTTAGACCTTTGTAATGAAGACGAGGATGCTGTATTGAGTAGAATTGTTACTGGAGACGAAACTTGGGTTCATCATTATGAACCTGAGTCGAAATAAGACTCCATGCAGTGGCATAAAAAGGGCACAGCACCTCCCAAGAAGTTTAAGTTGTCACAGTCAGCTGGGAAACTCATGGCAACGGTCTTTTGGGACTCAGAAGGAACATTATTCATCGATTATAAAGATAAAGGTGTTTCTATAACCGGAGAATACTACGCTTCAATATTAGAGCGACTCAAAGAAGCCATTAAAGAGAAAAGACGGGGAAAATTTGCAAAAGGTGTGTTGCTTTTGCACGACAACGCGCCCGTCCACAAGAGCTGCGTTGCGTTGGCTGCCCTGCATAAGGTGGGCTTCGATATTTTGAATCACCCACCCTACAGCCCAGACCTGGCCCCCAGCGATAATTACCTGTTTCCAAAAATGAAAAAAGAGCTGCGGGGTAAAAAATTTACCAACGATGATGAAGTCAAGGAGGCAGTTTCGGCGTATTTTGAAGACAAAGAGAAAACATTTTTTTATGAGGGTATAAACAAATGAATTGAAAGATCTGAAAAATGTATCCGTCTTGCAGGTGAATATATTGAAAAGGAAAATTAATTTGGTTTTTTTATTTCCACCCCTTATCCCCCATTCCGCGAACATAAAAACCTCCCTCGTATGTATTTAATAAGAAATTTATATTATAAGTATGTTTATCAGTACTCCGGTTACCATACAGGCTCTGCCTAGTGTGGGATCAGACGGCCGTGTGTGAGATATCTTCATTCTACATTCTCCATTTAGTGTACAATCTAAAATCGGTAATTCATCAAAACTGATGAACTACCGATTTTAGATTGGTAACCACCTACTGGTTCGAATTGTGATTTTAAACCACTTAAACACACAAAAATTCATCAAAGTCGGTCTAGGCAGTACAATGTAATACGCGGACATACCTACATTTGGTAAATTTATATACAGATAGATAATTATACTACTGAGAATAAACTTCGTATAATTCCACCAGGGTATCACAATTGATAAGGGTGTAGACAAAAAATCCAAGCATATCTTCCAGGGCATTTAAGCAGGGGATCCCAGTGGACGGAGGGTCTAAAATTATGAAGATATTACTTATTATGTTGGCTTATACTCTAAAACGAACGAACGAAGATTTTTTCTTAATTTTAACGTTTCTTATAGAGAGGTAATTATTTAATTTATGCAAAAAGAGATTTTCTACATCGAAACAAGAGGGAACCCAAGGCGTTTGCCTTGGGTTTACACGAAATTAATGCAATGATTACACGCTTTTGTTACTAACTATTGAAAACATGTGTCCAACTCATCATTCCCTTAGTTGTTAACATTGTGGTTTTTTTTTACAGCGCTCTGGTGTGGGGTTCATCCGTGAAACATCAACCACAGAAGGTGGGTATCGAACACGTGTTGGCTGACGAGGACGTCGTTCAAATCGTAAAGAAAGTCTAACTGTAGTAATGTAAACAAAAGATTATTATAAAAAATATATATTTTTGCGAAACGACTAATAATAATAGTACTTTTAATATTTTGAGTATCTGAAAAATAGCCGAATTACGTGAAAAATGTAAATTTTAAGAAATCTGAACATCTGTTGTTCAACGATAGTACGAACGATAGTTTGCATATTATATACACACACACACATATATATATATATATATATATATATATATATCGTCATATTGGAATGTTTTATCCATTTATTTATAAAACAAAACTATTTTTCTGGTACTCAAAAGTTGTTGAAGTTGCTAAAAAAATGTTAATGAGCAACATGATTGTATTTGTTTTTTTTTACAGTTACTTTGACATTGCCTTGGCATTAACTTAACATAAGCAAAAGTTACAAACATAAAATATCATACAATCAAATTCAATACGACCATTTCGCTTAACCGTTATAGGTAGTTTTAAATAACGGCAATTATATTTGGGTTATGCATTATTGCTTAAATACTTGAACTGTGTAAGAGTCTTCCTATAAAATAGCAAAATTTACATTGAATAAAGTTTGTTCGATGAAACCTGATATTTAACTAATTTATTTTAGAAGTTGTTCAAATTGTCCTTGAACTTTTTATTCATCATTTTAGCGTCGCTGGAAGTAAATATTTTAGTCATGAGCTTACCTAAAAATGTCTGCTAATTTTAATTGATTAGGTACTCATGAAATGAGAAATATAAAATTAATTTACCTGACAAAAACATTGTTTAATGGAAACCGTTAAGTGCAGGTTGCTGTAATTTTTTTTTATAACAGGATGTTCACTTGTGTTGTACAGAATGCTCACTATAAATATGTTTAAAATCAAATGGTGTTTTATTTACTTATCCTAAACGCAAAGGTTTTGCGTATAAAAGTGAAGCCGTCTATGGTATATTTAACTAAAACTTACTTCATTGAATTTGCAATCTGTGCAATCTGCAATGCACTATAATCTGTATTAAAAGTCTATCTGATGCAAAATAAGTCTTTGTTAAAACATCTTATAGTAAGAAAAAGTTATCTGTGTTAAAACAGCTTATAGTAATCTATACCTTGGCTAGTTAAAGGTTGTGAAGGAATTTATCATAAGGCAAGATGACAGAATTTATATATTGCGTAAAAACTATTGCAAAGTTATAACAATAATTTGTAAGATAAAGTAAAATACATATATGTTAAAAGTACAAGAAAAGGTAACCGCCCTGAAGAAATATGTAACTTAAATGTATCTTATGTATTAATCACCTCAAACTAGTTTTTTCCTAAATAAATTAATTTTGTATTCTGAAAACCTATGGCCCTCTTTGTTTGACGTTATATGTGATGCGTAATTTATTGTTCTTACGTACGTACGTCTAATAAATTAATTTATTTTAAATATTTTGTTTTATCACCATCACTTTGGCCGGAAGACTGAAGACTTCAGCTGCTAGCATAGGCCTTCCCCACGGCTTTCCTTAACAACCGGTCCTGTGCTGCCCGCATCCAACGGCAATATTTTGTTGGTTTTAAGTTATTACCTATACATATATATTTATCAATTTTATATTTCATTGCAGTTTTAAATTGTTCCGTTTCATCGTAGTTTGTAACCAATTATATACTTAGTTTTAATGTAGTTTCGGGTGTATTAATTCATTCATTTCTAAAAAGACAACTCCCGCATTAGGAATAAGTATATCCTGTGTCACGGGGGTCTTTACAAACATACATGAAACGGGCACAACATGTGTATACTACACTCAAAGACCGAAAACGCTGATTGAAACAAAACGGTTCACAACGCGTTATAGTTACTGTAAAACACACACGCGAAATTCGTGTCGTGCCTATCAACTTATAAGACCACAACGCACAGCGGCAATGAAGAAAAACCGATTGAACGTAAGCCAGCGCTAATTATTATCTTTACTATTGGTTGTGGGCTGCGGTTTCCGCATTTAGATTATCTATACTATTCTATACTATCCGTAGGCACTAATATAAATGTGAAAGTGAGTTTTTTGTTTGTTACGCTTTCACGCCTAAACCACTTAACCGATTGTAAAAATTCTTTCACCAATGGAAAGTTACATTACCAGCAAGTAACATAGGTTACTTTTTAACGCGAAAACCGACATACACGCGGGCGGAGCCGGGGGCAATAGCTAGTAATATTATTAGCTGTGAAAAGTTTGGTTGAACGCTCTAATCTCAACTGCTAAAAAACTAGAAACTAAAAAAAATGTTTAGTGTTAGATAGCCCATTTATCGAGGAAGGCTATATAACATCACCCTACGACCAATAGGAGCAGAATACAGAAAAATATAAAGTGTTTCTTATAAACCAAAACAATCTCAGTTTAAAAAAAATAAGCAGTCTGCCTGTAACCCTTAAATGGGTACATGGTCTCCCAGGATACGTTAGTTATAAAAAATATGTACTACTTATTTTTGACAGTGCAAGTAATTTTAATATTTAGAATTATTAGAGATATCTTAAAGTTTAGTAAAAAAATACATTGAGGTGTCAATCCTGAAATCTATTCGTATATATATATATATATATTTGCGTTGTATTTTGAGAGTATGAATACCAAGCAATTGATTATAATAAAATTTGTTATATTTAAATTCAAATTAAAAACATATAGAATTAAAAACGTATAGAACTTGTGTATGTGCCCCGTGGTTGCCGTTGCCAAGTTAAACGAAAATTACTCGTTTTAGGTAACGGGTACTCTGGTACCCGTTAACTAAAATCAGTAATTTTCATTCAACTCACCTCATTGGATTCTTCTTATGAAAGCCTTATAACTTTAGGCAGTGACGAAAATATTGAGAGGACCCCTCGTGTAAAAAGACATTTTGAAATATTACTTAACATTTTAGTCTTTTAAGATTATTCACATTAACAAGGCAACTGGACCATGTAAAATATTTTATTTTTTGAGTGTCCACACTGAATATTTTTTTAAGTCATGAATGCAACTAGCTTGCTACATAGTAATCTCTCTCTGTGTGTGTGTGTGTGTGTGTGTGTGTGTGTGTGTGTGTGTGTGTGTGTGTGTGTTTTGAAAAAATGGGGTTTTCTTTATTGCCACAATGCCTTGTGGTTGTAAGGTGACAATAACAATGATAGATACGACACAAATTCCGCTATATGGCCTATACGTAATTGCCACATCTTGTCATTTCATTAACTTGACACAAACCCTATACCAACCCTTCTGGGCAGATCTATAAAATCTATCTATAAATCTATAAAACAGAAAAATAAATAGTTTTTATTGTATTTTATTATTTAGTGAAGTAAAACTGAACAGAAAATTTAGTTATAGAAAACAATGAACTGTTTTACCTAGATTAATTTCTATAGTTTCTAAAAAAAGACTGGTAGAATTTTTGTCAATACGTACACTACACTACCCTCCAAAAAAAAACATGTTTTGTTTTGTTTACATTTTGAGGTTATGTCTTAACAAATTTTATTTTATTAGATTTAGTACCTAGCTTTTTTTAAAATATTAGAACTGTCAAGTGTCGGTCAAGTCGGTATAGTGAATATAAAAGTTCATTAAAAAACAAACCATAGCAGCTGTGGTTAACTTGCAGCAAAATGACGTCTTTTGAACAATTGTCATCAACTCAGGTAAATGTTTATGTATGTTCTACGAAGGAATTGCAGTATTACACACTTAGTTATTTATTTCGTATCTATGTCTATATTCTTCTATAATTCTAATAATTCCTTCATTAAAATGTACTCACATTGTTTTGCTCTTGAATTAACCTTGAAGTGACATCTGCTGGTATCAAGTTGAAATTTTATAAAATCTAAAGTGCTACCAATTCTTGATAATGTAGTTCCTTACCTTTCATATTAATGAGATTAGTGTAGTATAGATGGCGCTTTAACAGGTTTTGGGTTTTCAGAAAATTCGCGCAGCTTTGCATCGACACGTTCGGGCTATTAGTAAAGAAACATGCCATTTTCTTGGTTTGGAAATCTCAAAGCCTGCAATGGAAATTATTGCAGAACTTGTGTACAAGAAACTATCTGTTTATGGTGTAGATTTGGAAGCTTTTGCAAAGTTTGTATAAAACTCCATTGTTTTATTTAACTTAATTTACTACTTAGTATAAGTTAAAAAATTAAAAAACCACCGACACCGTTCTTGGATTTGAAATTTGTCATAATGTATAGTAGTCTACTAGTCAAGCTCTTCATTTGATACCCATTTTGAGGAAGTGGTGAAAAAATATATAATTCGCCATTTTCATCAAATATAGCTAAAAATGCAATAGCTCTAAGTGAGACAGGTCTATGTCCAGCAGTAGACTGCGATAGGCTGATGATGATGATGATGACAGCTAAAAGAACACTACCGACAAGTTCACCTTTAAAACAAAAAAATAATAATCAAAATCGGTTCATCCGTTCGGGAGCTACGATGCCACAGGCAGACACACACACACAAACACTTCAATCTTATAACACCCGTCGTTTTTGTGTCGGGAGTTAAAAACAAAGGTGGATACTTTATGTTTTTAAATAACCTGCCTACTTATTTATTGTATCTCATTAATTTTCATCATCTGTAGCTACTATGTCAAAGGTCAACTGTTTTGGTATTTTCATGACCTCAACGTTGTTGGTACTAAAGGCCTCGGGTGTTTTGGAGGTAACCCAGATTTTTAATTATAAAAATAGAAATTTTTCATAATCTTATTGGAACCAAAACGGAAAAATATGTGGTAGAAAACAGAAGACATAAAAATAATATAAATTTCTATAGAACCGGTGAAATGTTTCTTTTTAATTACGGCTGAACCGAAGCGATAGCTCGGCCCCACCTTACCATATTCTTAACGTGAACAAAATCCTATTTGGAAAAATCCATTTTCTCTTCCACTCCACCGGGTAATATGCTCAATCTATACAAATAAATAAAATTGAAGTGTATGTTTGTAACTTCAAAATAATAGGATTTTTTCATGCTCACACGGTTATTTGCACGATACCTATGCCTAAAAACCAGTTTAAATTTCTTTTTGTCTATCTGTCTGTCTGTTTGTTCCGGGTAATCTTCAAAACGGCTGGACCGATTTTGATAATATTTTACTACCAGGTAACTGTCCATATAGGAAGTAACTTAGGCTATTTTTTCTCACAGAAAAACCCTATAAAATTTTGCCCGAACCGGGAATCGAACTCCCAAAGGCAGCGCGTTTCAAATACCAAGCGTTAAATCAAAGGTTTGCAACCGTTTGCAAAATAATATCGGCAATGAAAGTAGGATGTTATGCCTAATTCCTTGATTACAATAACCTCATATTATTACTACGAGTATAGCCTATCACCACCAGCAGAAGACTTCTTAAATTTTCACATTTTTTTATACTTCTCATTTTGGAACACATATTTAAAAAGACCAGAAAAATGTTTCAGACCTAACTTTTAAACGGTCAACTCAGGTACTTATTTGGGCTTTAGCCAATTAACTAAAACCGACGATGCACTGACCGCTTATGTCGCATAACCAAAAATGCTACATAACAGGATCTAACCTAACTAAACATAACGTCAAATGTAAAATTCTATAGATTCACACGCATGCATAGTCATTACACACACACACACGAACACACTAATTAATGTTATTCAAAACTTTATGTGCTATGTACCTTTTGCTTAATTTTATGGAACTCGGCAACGGATTTTTCTTAATACAGGCTATTTAAGTTTTTTTTTTTTTCACACATCTCACAAACGGCCGTCTGATCCCAAACTAGGCGGAGCCTGTACTATGGTAACCAAACTGCTGATAAACATACTTATATATTTCTAAATACATACATATTATAGATAAATTACACCCAGACACAGAACAAATGACCGTGCTCATCACACAATTATTTGTCCTGGGTGGGAATCGAACCCGGGTCACTAACCACTAGACCAACGGGCCAGTCGAGTAAGTAGCCTAGCTAGAACGTCCAGGACTATAATGTAAAAGGTTATATTTTACGAAATAGATTATTATTATTAAACAAAAGTCATTTTTATAAATATTTACCTTTTTTTTTCCGTGCGGGAATCCCCTCCTATACCACCTATCGGTGGCATGTCGGACTCGAACCGACTAAAACCGCACGCCGTCTCGGGTACTAATAGCCGGGGAACCAGGTATACCCTAGAAAGGAAGTCCCTGGTGCTATAAATATTTACCTATCGTTTGAGGTTGAAGTTTTAGTTACACTCTGATAGATAAAACAATATTTTTATCAATCCACACTAATATTATAAATGTGTGTCTGTCTATCTGTCTGTCAGTCTGTTACTTCTTCACGCTTAAACCGCTAAACCGATTTAGATGAAATTTGGTATGGAGGTAGCTGTAGCCTAGTGGTTAATTCATTGGACTTGCGATTAAGAGGTCCTGGGTTCGAATTCTGACCAGTACACTACCGACGTTAACCCACTCCTAAAACAAGCAATTAAGCTTAGCGGGAGGGGTTAACGGGAATACTAGTTATTACTTTTAAAGTACATACATAAGCTAGTTTTTATCCTAGAAATCATCCTTTAAGGGGTTGAAAAGGAGAGTGGAAGTTTGTATAGGAAATCAATAACCGCTAAACCGATTTAGATGAATTTGGTATCATCATCATCATCATCATCAACAGCCTTTAATAGTCCACTGCTGGACATAAGCCTCTCCTTAGAAAGGAGGTTTTGGCTTACTATACCACGCTGGTCAGGGTTTGTGTCAAGTTTTCCTTCCTCTGCAGTGCTGTTGTTCTGCGTAGTTTTCTCCCTTAGTCGGCTCTTACGACACCAACGGGATGAATAGGGGTGGTGACACTCTGTATTCTTAATCCGTCACCACACGGAAATTTGGTATGGATATACTTTAATTCTAGTTTGGTTATAAATTCTTAAACTGTTACTACTTTTATTAGGTACCTACGATAGTGAATTTATTATATTAATTATAGCTAATTCAGTCGGATGATTGAATGCCAACTTTTTTACATTTACCTAAGGCTTACCAGTAAAAAAAGTTGGAATTCAACAATCGCACGTTAGTTTGCAACAGTCCCTATATCACCATGTATTATAAAATGAATATTGCATTCCGCCACAGACACGGTAAGAGGTCGACGATTAACACTGAAGACGTGAAACTCCTGGTGAGAAGATGTCCTTCTTTGGTAAGCCATTTTGAATATACCACGTGTTTTCTCGCGCCTATACTCAAATAATAACAACACACTTTAATTTAATAAGCCATCAAATCCTTCTTAGTTGAACAAGCTAGGTAATTATTGAAAAAAAACTACAAACTCGACTACGTGGAAATGTATATCAGTACTACCCACTATTATAAATATGAAGGTGTGTCTGTCTATCTCTTGCCTCTCCACGCTTAAACCGCTGAATCGATTAAAGATGAAATTTGTTATAGAGATAGTTTGAGTCCCGGGAAAGGACATGGATAGGTATATTTCATCCCGCAAATCAGCCTTTAAGGGGGTGAAGAGGAGAGTAGAAGTTTGTATGGGGAATCAATAACCGCTAAAGCGATTTAGATGTTAAAGACATAGGCTACTGTTTACCACGAGAACCGACATAAACGCGGGCGGAGCCGCAGGAAAAAGTTAGAAGTTAAAGGTAGTTTACATAATTATGATGTTTTCTTATAGCCAGTTTTACTCGCTCAATTAAGAAGAATCTAACGACACCTCCCAAGCCAACATCCAATAAGTCGTTTAAACTACAGAGTTACAAAGAAATTCTGGTGCAGTCGGGTAATAAACGTATAAAATGTAATAAAATCGTATAAAAGTACTTGTCAATGTTAATAACGGCTAAATATAATATAAAAATTCACACCTTAAACCATAACAACCCCACAATTCCACACCTCATTATTCCCAACGTCCCACTTATAAATCACTAAAAAGCCAACGCACAAATCCCATGAATCGGATTCCACTTATATTAACAACGATTTTATATTTAAATTCGACGTTGAATCTTTAAATAGCGGTGTGATGGAGCCGTTTATTTATGCAATTGATGTTTTCGCATCCAAATGATATGCCTAATTGACTCTAAATTACAAAACATACGTTTAACAAACTAATCGGTGATGGAAAGCACAGTTTGTTACGACATTTCCAAGATTCCCCAACCATGTTGTATGGTTCAAGCTTATTTTGAAAGGATTAGCTCTACCTATGAATCTAATGCATCTTCCAATAACAAGCGGTTATGAGAAGGTGTCCTTACAAATGGTGGGTATAATTAGAGTTCAATTCCATGTTTACCACCTTTCTTGCGATCCTTTCTTTGTTCAGAATTGAATAATTATATATCAGTGCCAATATTATTATAATTCTATAATGCACTAACATATCATAGATCTGATGCGCGCATAGCACTGCACTTGTGTTCATTTTGTTGTTTTTAATTTTAAACCAGCACTAATTACACTTTCCGGTAGACTATTAGAATTGGTAGAAATTGTATTCTAGGGTTGCTTACAGACGAAGACCTTCACATTATGTGCGATAATTACACTGTTTGCTACTGTGTGTCCTTTTTAAGAGTACGAATCAATCCAGTAAAATCCCTTGTCTGAAACAATCTTAAAAGAAGTAACCCAAATATTCAGTTTAGCATGTGAAATATAATAATACGTTCTCCAAGACATACACAGGGGTACACGCAAAAAAATTAGTAATGTTTTGTACCTACATCATCTACCTTGTAGTAGGGTTCCTACGTCGGTAGCCATAATACCATTAAAATAACGAAACTATTGGGTAAAAATAAGGTATTTTATTTTTCAGAAAACTCATTTGAATGCTATAGCCCCTACTGTCTCTGTCACTAAAGAAAAAAAACGAAAGACAATCACAGCAGCAGTACGACAACCTGAGACACCGACACCGAAAGCTAAAGAAGCTGAAATTCAAACTTCGAATCAAAAGGAAAGTGAGCTTCTAATTTCGAAACAGATTGATTCAGGTGCTCACACTGCGACAGTGAAACAAGACGTTCAAAAAGAAGACGAAAGTATGGATGATTTGATAGATTTAACCTTTGATTAAATTTATTGATTTTAAATTAAACTTCTTTACTATACTTACCTTACCTTACTGTACTCACTTAAATTACCTATAATTTAGCATATTGATGAATAATATCTACGCGTAACAGTAAAAATCTGAAAATAGGTTGTACTTACTGATATAAGTATGTTTATCAGTCGAATCTGAATTTGAATAACGACACAAATATCGAAGCATAGGTCTGTAGGTCTGCAATATATGAGACCGCTCTACTCTTCTTGAGTTCTACTGATTTTAAGTAGTTACAACACACAATACTAGTGCGGCTACACGTATGTCAATAAAACTCCATTCTGTATAATTACAATAATCCAATAACATAAATAATAATACAATAGTCAGTTTTATTGAATTCTGCTATGCTTTTTCTAAGAATCAACATATGTATATGTACTTCTCAACGATCTCTCAACTCTTAAAGTCCTAAAATATACGAAATTAGCACACTACACTAGATAGGATAAGTGTCATTCAATTATGCATTAATAGGTCCCTAGTTAAGTACTACATACAGTATATCATAGAGCGATCTTATGGCGAGTGAAATGAGCAAAGCAAAACACAGGTCTGCCGCGGGTCGCGCTGGCGCTCGCCAAAAAACTCGTTATAACGAAACACAATTACCATAGGATTAGAAAATATGTGGAGTAGACGAAGATATAAACTCTATTGCAGTTATTTTGGAGGTTTTGCATAAAGACTGCTGTATGTAGTACACTGATTGCTGGTGGAGAATGAATATTAAACTATATTGCAAATTAGTGTTTCTAATTAATAACAAATCTGATAGATCAATAGCTTAGCCTAAGATATCAATAGCCTATCTATTGCAATAATAGTATCAAAACTGTTGGATCGAGAAGAAAATACGAAGCAAACGACTGAAAAAATAAGTTAAAGTCAATTGAAGTTACGGGCCTGTAAGTTTTCATCTAAACAAGTTATAGACACTACGAAATTCGGTTACTTACCATTTTTACGAATTGAAATTTGCGGTATGATATACAAAAAAAAAACAATTTTATATTTGTTCAAAAAATATTATTTCTTACCTTCCACGTAATCACAATATTCAACTTTAAAGTTTATTTGATCGTAAACCAAAAAAGAGATTTCATTGTCAGCTGAAAATGTTAATGTGCTGGTAATAGTAAAAAAACAATGATTGGCCTTTTAGTCTAGTGGTTTGCGAACCTAAACGCTAAGCCGGAGGTCGTTTGTTCGATTTCCACCCAGGCAAAATAATTGAGCGATGAGCATGATTATTAGTTCTGTCTTTCTTAGAAAAGCACATTCAGAATACGCCTATCTCGGGCCTTTTAAACTTTGTCTGGGCCACATAGAAAATAAGTTAATTTGTGTGTCTGCGTTATAATTTTTTTTGCTTAACTGCTTAAAACATAGGAATATGCCTCAATGTAAGTATCTTTATTCCATCATTAATTCAAAATTCCATTTAAGAGATTTAGATGTATGGGATACAGTTATATTCCTTATAAAATTCTGAATGATACTGCAATGGATTAATCACAAGAATTTACATTCCAAGGTACTGTGCATAGAACACTGCCACCACCAAATATAAATACCACGTCGACTCCATTCCGTTTACTATTCACGGTAGTTAATTACTCCTATAACGACAGTTAGAGCATAATGAGATTTTTGCAATTCAACAGTAGCACATTACAGGGTGCTGTTTGTCAACCACCCCACCCCAGTCCTACACCGCTGACCTCACCCCCCCCCCACCGGTGGGGAAGTTATTAGGTGGCTTTGTTAATGAATTTCATGTAGGGTAAGCATATATATCAGTTAGGTACAGGTATAAATGAATTATGTGTTGCTGAGCCCGCGATGTCCGATTGTAACAACAATGATGAAATTATTTTTTAACAAGAATTCCACAGAATCAAAATATTAATTTTGCTTCTTTTTACTGGCCATATGAAATATACGATACGGCTGCTATATGAAATTAATTCAATGAACAAATATTACCCATAGTTTAAAATGTTTTTTTGTGGAAAAGGTAACATTTTTGTTTCAATAAGACGAACTATTGTATCATTCTTTTGCAGCAGATTAAAAGAAATTACACGAATTGAGTCACTATCTAAACGGCACTATCTTAACATTTGTAAATTGGCTCTCTGTTAAAACCAATATTGATTAAAATTGCATCCTTAGTACTAGAAATCCTCATTAACAAAGTTTCTGAGTTAACATCCCCTGTATCTTTATATGAAATCAAATCAATGGATCAAATAAGAAATCATAAACCAACACATACATCAACATATTGTATTTATTTACTTTTTGGTATTCAAAATTAAAATCACACTTTATTGTAAAACATACTGAAGACAAATCTAAGGACATAACACATCAAAATCAGTTTAGTTGTTAAGTATTCTAGTTATATAAGAGAAAATATAACCATTTGGTCTTTGCCGCAGACTGAAAAGTCTATGATCTACGGTGTACATACTTATTTATTTATTAATTAGGTTAACTCACAGCACATATATGTAACATTAATGGTAAAATCTAAGTAATAAGGTTCTGATATACATGCCACTTACGAGCTAACACAGCATTCACAGTTTAGACAACATATTAACAAAATCACATTGATATATAGGTATCACAAACTTAACTCTATTGGTCTGGTGAGTTTAGTGGTTGCAGTTACGATCAGTACCTACATACTTATCAGTTTTTATTTCGAGTTTTCATTCTACTTAGGGGTGCGTTTAGACCAAGGTTAGTTTTGGATAAGGGTACAGTAAGGAGATTGCAAACAGGATTACGTGGATACATACAGTAGACATTTACCGGCAATTAGGAATTTGAAATAATTAGAACCGGGGCCAATGCTCTCAATGAATATGTTCAAGTCTTCGAAGCACACGAACCACACTTGCAGTTACTTTACATCCATTTACTGTCCGTTTCTGTTTTATTTAACTAGATTTTTGTATTACCCATTTTATTACTTGTTAGGGGTTAAATGACGGTTTTATAGTTTAAATGAATGCGTACTAAATATTCGGCCGAAAGGTCACCCTGAAATATTATGATTTAAAAGTATAACTAAGGTAAACCCTAAATTTTAAATTCTTATTTATTTTGGTTCGTACATTTATTACAACAGAACAAATATTGATTACTGTAAGTAACTGCTTACCTCAGACTGGGTAAGTAGGCGTTAATTCAAAGAAGCGCCATACCACGTTATTTTACCCGCTAGATACGATTTCTATGGCTTCGTATAAAAAACCGAAAACATATATATTGTTACAGTTCCCGTCCCGTCCTGAAAATTTGATCGTGCACTATGACCTTAACCCACCCCGGATAGAAGATACCGCCAAGGGTAGTAGGGTGTACCTTGACCCAATTATTTTATGTTTTTTTTAAAAAAAATGCGTTTAATTAATGTTATGACAGTTTATAGATGGGTGACCGAACATAAAAGATACTGCAACACAACGCACAGTGGGGCCCGTTTTGTTTTTTTTTTTTTTCATATGATTAATTCGCTAATTATCAAATCGTAATTTTATAACTGCAAAAAACTCAAGAGTTTTCTAAAGTAGGTAAAGTATTCTAATGATAAACTTGGAAGCCGAAAGGTGTAACGTCGTCCTGTCACATGTCTACCATATTTCTGTAAATAATCAATGAACTGATCTTCTGATAGTGCTCGTATCGGTCACCGAGTAGGTTAGCATATTGCAAAGTTAAGCCATCCTAGCCAGGTCAGTCTATGGATGGGTGGCCATTCTTAACACGTCGTCGTCGTCGTCGGACCCCGGTTGCCGTACGAATATCTGTGGCAATCGTTACGGGTAGTTGGTACCCTAAAAAAGTCAGACAGCAGTCTTTCTACAGAATTTCGATTTCGTCTAGTACTGGTACTGCTTGGGTCGTGGAGATCTAATGGCAGTTGTTCCACGTAAATAATTTAAGTTCAGCCGTGTCGTAGGACACTGAAAGCCGATCCCAACCCAGTTTGAGAAACGGATCGAAGACCAATCAGCTACGTATAGCCCATCCGTATATTTATTGGCTCACCGCTGGGTTTAGCTTTTGTCTTATCGTAAGAAAGACCAAAGCTACCCAACAGTTATTGTTGACTGCACTGATGGCGTAGTGGTTTTTAAGCGGTCGCCGCGCCGCTTACTACTACACTGAGTGTTATGAGTTCGATTCCCACATGGGGCTACACTTTGTGTTATCCACAAATTGTTGTTCTGAGTCTGGGTGTTCTTTGTGTCACACAGGAATATATTCCTACTGCGGGAGTTGTCTTTAAAAAAAAAAGAGCGAATAAAAGAGTTATCTGCAGCAGGTGTTATAAAGCTTTCGTCCGCATGGTATGGTATTCGCACTACCGTGAAAAAGCACCAATATAACACACTAACCAACTCTGTTCAACTGAGAGCTTACTAACTTAGTTTCTTAATGTATACAAACACAGAATATTAAAGTATGTTTATTCAAAATACTACTAGATTAACGTACTTATGTAGGGTTCAACGCAGTCTGACAGAAATATTTATTTCTTTATAAAATAGTAGTGGAGTATTTTTTTAGCATATTTTACTCTAAAGCAAACAAAATCTAACTCATAGGACTAGGGAATAAAGCTTATAAAATCGCTAATTTTACTAAAATTAGCGATTTTATAAATTCGTACAATTTAACAAGCTAAGTTAAAAGCGAATCGGTAACATCCATCAAACGACAAAGGCGAGTGAGAGCGCACAGATCTAGGCTACCCGCGGCTGCGGCTAGGCTACCGAACTGTACTTATACAGTGGGACTATAGAAGATAGGCCTCCGCTGCTCATTAAAATATGTAAATGTTCGTCGAGACATTACGCAGATAGGTGCTTCTGACTTATTGTCTGGACCGCAGTATGTGACGGGCCCACTCTTAGAAAAATATATATTATACACTTAATTCCGTCTCCAAAAACGCTCATCTGATAGTTTTGTAGTATAGTCATCTTAGCAGTGCATGTTTTCTGCAGTCATTCCACAAATTGCAAATGCCCATAAAACAAATTCACACACAATGTTTTTTTTTAATAATTGAATCGTAAAGACGTCCACACATACACACATACAATTATATAAGATCTCAAGGAGGTGCGTACAGGTATATTAAATTTAATTTCAGTTCCATTTACGTAATGAAGTATTGTTATTGCTGTCAAGTGGCAACTTTAGAGATTAAATAGGCAAATGGTTGTCTATTGAAAGGAACGGTAAATAAGAATGTATCATAATAGTGGAGAAGTAATACTGTTTACGTTTCGCGATTTGAGGAATTTAAGCAAGAGCTCAAGGTTGCATACCTGTATTGGACTCGGCGTGGTCCTTTATGCGTCTAGGAAAGGTTGTCTAGGTGAGCCAACCAAGCTCTTTCCAGAAGCGCAGAAACCACCTGGGACTTTCACAGGATTCTAATAGCGATTTTGTACCAGGTATGGTACTTGCCCGTTGTGTGGCCACTCCCTCGCATTCCAGAATTACAAAGGCGGCCGTTTCTTCTGCTTTCAGGCATCCTCTGCAAAGAGTACTATCCGTCGCATTAATGGTGAGTAGTTGTCGGTTAAGAGCTAGGTGTCCTGTTATGAATATGAATCTGTCGCATCCCTGTTTTATAGGGCTGGCCGACTATGGCCAGAAAATCCGAAGCCTCTTATTGAAAAATTAGTTTCTATTTACGATGGCTAAAAAAAAGTCTACGGATTTAAAAAACAAAAGAAGTTTTCTTTTATAATAAGTTCTTTCTTTAATGCTGCCAGAGTACTAGATCAGAACCAGAATGATAGTTTTAAATTAATGAAATGCTGTCCTGTTTTACATCTATGTAGTAAAGTTTATTATATAAATTATTATAAATCCTTTAAAAAAAAGTTGAACCGACTTCAAACAATATTAACAAGAAAAACCTAGCAGCACTCACGGTTGATTTGTTGTAATTTTTTTAAGAGTTTCGTTGTCTGTCGCCGAAACTCATCATCAGATCTATATGAAATTTAAATGGGACCATTTCGGAATAATACCTTTCGAAAAAAAGAATATTGAAAATGTGTCTTTATATGACGGAGTTTTGCTCGAACATACATAAAAAAATAATTAAATATGCGGATTGATAACCTCCTCCTTTTGGAAATTGGTTAAAAGGAGACGGGTGTGTGTGCCAGTTCTTGACTAGTTTGGCACTTTAGCGGCCCTATTTCACTAAATAAGATACCCTTCATAACTGTCCGTACTCGTAACTCGAATATGAAATACGCGTACTGCACTCACCCACTGCGCTCCGTTACCCCTTAATGACTATGTATGATTTGTTTATGTCTGTGTTCTAGAACCTACAGTTCAGTCCTTGCACAGTTCGGGACTAGTTAGTCATGTGTCTCAAGATATTTTTATTATTGATGTGAATCAAATATCTCACGATCAGCTTTGTCTTCGCAAATATTAGGTAGATACCTATTTTTCCTAATACCTATTCAACTGACCTGTTTCTGTTCATATGTACTCGTATTTAGAAACGTATGTTTATCAGCAATCTGGTTGCCGTAGTGCACGCTCTTCCTAGTTTTGTATCAAACACCTATGTTTGAGATGTGTCAAGTTATTATTATTAATTACTCATCTGTGCATATCGTCATCCTTTCACTCGAGTAGAGAACGCATTACTCGTTTGCGGGGCACCTACCGCGCGCAACTATTTAGTATCATTACAAATGTCGCTCGCCGTGTCCGTGTGTCCGTCTCTCTGTGTGCAACCGAGAGCTACCGTTCCTTATTAATAAGGAGTATTGGATGTTTAGATTATACAGAAAAGGCTTTTGCTGATTGAAGAGAATTTGGAAAATATGTTTTTTTTCGGGTATAGGGACAAACAAGCAAACGGTTATCTGATGGTAAGTGACTACCGCCACCTATAGACTATTGTCTATTACCCTTTAGTAATAGCGCCCCCTCCCCCCTAGTAATAGCGTGGGGGTTAGTAACGTGGTAGCTAGTAACGAAAAAAATATTTCACACCGGTTTTCTTTGAAGTATATTTGCCAAGGCATGGTTCTCCCATTTCCCTGCTCTAATAAAAATAGTGTATTATTAATGGTATATGGGTGGTGAAGCAGGTAATTACCCTACTTAGATGATGAAATAGGTTACAACTGGCGTTTCCCTCTTTAAAGCCAGGTAAAGCATGTGACTAGCCTGGATGAAAACTTATCTTCTTTCGAGTCTGTGCTCTCTGCAACGTAATAGGGATTGATATTTCGCTTGACAAGCACATTCAGTTGTTTTGCTTTCCAAATTTGTTAAATTCCTAACTGGCATACTTTGTGTAACTAAAATTATTATACTTTACTTACTAATATGGTAAATATTATGACCCAAGCTAAATTATCAATACGTGAAAAGATTTTTGATTTGTTTTTAAGACAAGTTTACGAGCGCTTTACATTAATTTCAATTCTAATGTGGTGTCAGTGTAGACTAATTAATTATACTATTAATATGATAAAACTATACTGCAGGACATCTTTGTATGCAACCGCTGCCACACGGGACTGACGTACGGCCCGACGGGGCGACGGCCGCTTTGCCAGCGCATTTTGAATCACTGATATCTACTATGATATTAATTTTTGAATGTACATTAAATGCACAACGTATCTAACGTATTTAATAAGATACGGACTAATACTGTATTGTTCAAAATAGCTTCTTAAATTACCCATTATTTTTTAACCGACTTTAAAAACACAAAAGAGGAGGTACTTTAAGAAGACTAAACAGACTAGATGGTAACTATTGCTGTTATTTGAAGTTTAGTTAGCATTGTTTGAAGTCGAAACAACTTTTTTAAAAGGATTTCTTGTAATATGTAAAAGATAAAAATGGTCACTGTGGGTTATGCTTAGGAGATAGATGTATATAATTTCGAGCTTTTTTGTAGATCTTTTTAAGGTAAACAATTCCGCAGTACATACATTATTTTGATCTACATATCTTGTAAGATTTAGCCACCGTTTGCAATGTAAGCGCACAAAAACATGTTTTTTACGACTTCACATTACAAATCTTTGAAATTCTAGGATTTTCTATAATAAATTGATTAGACGAAGCCTACTCCATACAATGAGTTATCCGTTCGTTACTAACCCGCTGAGGTAAGCAAGAGTGTTGTTTTGTTCCGTCCTCCGTCCCCGTCATTACGTACCTTTCAGCTCATTACTGGCAACAGATCACTCGCTTAATTTGTGCATTTCCGATCTGCAGATATTCAAATTTCAACCCTAATGACGCACGGCAAATGTTAATAAAATGTTAATGTAACGAAAGCGGTTGTCTCTCTCGCAATAAGTGACAGATTTGCTTGACAGCCACAACCTCGTTTGTTGGTACGTATGAATAAGTCACGATTTTGCTTTTTTGCCGGAGCTAGATAGGTATATTTTAAATGATTGCTTTTAGAACCGGAGCTATAACATTTGAAGCATTTTAATGAGTTATTATGTTGAGAGTGCATATTAATTTAGATTTTATTCCTATAGGCTGTTTGATAGGCAATCCTTACCAATAAAATAGGCAAGCCTTAGCTGTAATTCACTATTTTATGGATAGCAGTATATCATACGTCTTACGAATTAAACTGTACGAAATAGGTTAAAAAAATCCATTTAAAAAACGGACAAGATTAACAATGGACAAAGATACGAACGTGCCAAATATATATTTTAATTTTCTAACTACCAACGCAGTAGTAGTAGGCTAAAACCTCCTTTCTAAGGAGAGGCTTATGTCCAGCCAGTGGATTATTAAAGGCTGTTGATGTGATGATGTGAACTACCAACGCAAGTGTCTGTGAAATGAGACCATTATACTCGTAATACGTTTATCACACGACTGTTCAAATAAGGAGTATATTATTTATAGGGTTCATGTATGTATTATATGTATGCGAGTTTCCATATCCCACTGTAATATCTAAATACCTCAACAGATGTATGGGATATTTCTAGAATTTTTACATGATTAAACTTGAACATTATAACAACGACTGAATAACATTAAATTTATTGTTGATATACTAGACTGGTTACTGGATACATCGCTAAATCTAACTTTTCGGACTGCTATGCTTTTCAAGAAAATATTCAGGTAAATTTTAGTTTCATAGAAGTAGGATCTAGTAGGCACTCTGTACGTAGTACATTATAACTCAATGACTCTATCTCACTTTTGTGTACTTACACACAACACACACAAGTAAAAATATTTTTTTTAATGGATATTTCTAACTTAGCATGACATAATGAATCACTCTGAAGATCTCTTTAACCTCCCTGTAAAGGCTCGCTTTGAGAACTCCTGACCTGGACAATTTATACTATCAAGAGGATATATTATAAGGTAAAGTTTGTGAGTTTGTATGTTCGGGGTATGGTCGAATTGAAAAATTATTTTAATGTTAAATAGCCGTTTTATCGACTAAGGATGTAGCTCATCGAACATCATGCTACGACCAATAGGAGCCGATTACCAATGAAACATATTTTGAAAACGGGAAAATTTATTCCTTTTGAGTGAACCACACGAAGTTGTGCGGGTCATCTAGTATGAAAAAACAACAAAACACCACATTATTCCTTAATGTTGGGCGCGGCACAGAATTTCAGAACCGATCAGAATTATCAAGCTATAAATATCATTACTAAAGAATGTACGTAATAGTTATTACTCACCGTATTACTATTTAATATTGCGCATAAATTAATACCTGTATCTCCTCGGGCGTCGCACGCAATCTTAAAACAGTTAATTTTAACTGTTTATGTGAACGGATTATTATAAATACGATATAGGTAATTATATCAGCAATCGAGAAAAATGAAGGCAGTGTGATGAAACATTTACATTAATTTTTAATTCATCTATACTAATATTATAAAGCTGAAGAGTTTGTTTGTTTGTTTGTTTGTTTGTTTGTTTGAACGCGCTAATCTCAGGAACTACTGGTCCGATTTGAAAAATTCTTTCAATGTTAGATAGCCCATTTATCGAGGAAGGCTATAGGCTATATATCATCACGCTAAGACCAATAGGAGCGGAGCACCAATGAAGAATGTTTCAAAAAACGGAGAAAATTTATTACTATTGAGAGACGCAGACGAACTTGCGCGGATCAGCTAGTCCGTATATAAAGATATCCTGTAGTATAGTCTAATTATATTAATGTAATTAATTACTCGCCACTGAAAATACATTTATATCTACTTTGCACCCGTGCGAAACCGGTGCGGATCGTTAGTAATATTACAAATAATAAATTAATATGTGGACTCCAATCATTTAAAGTTTTTCATCTAAAAAGAAACTTATATTTTACTATTTATATTTCAGATAGGAAAGACCAACTTCGGTGTACGCCCTGTATTCACGAGCATCGACAAAGTTAACATGTTAGTTGATAAAGCTGAAGGTGTGAATAGAGTACCTTCATTGTACTGTCGTAAACAAGCTCCGGATTTACCAACTTGGCTTATGTTTGATAAGAACGTAATTATATCAGTTATATTTGTTTGTAGTTAGTATCTTAGAATAATACAGAATATAATATTTATTGAAAATTTTCTACTTGAATTTAATGTCCATGTACATGCTTTATCCTTTTTTATTTAGATTCTACATTTTCAAGCGTACTTCCAACAAACTTTGCATGAGAATCGTTCGGCGGCTTCTGTTTTACGCAAAGTCGAAATCTTCTTCTTCCTTGAAGATGGTACCTTAAAAGTCGTAGAACCAAAGACTGATAACAGTGGAATGTCACAAGGTATATCATCTTATTCTACGATACTTATATCAGCTAGTTTTAAATAAAAAGTTTGCAACCTCTGATATGTACGAGTACACAGCCAATTGGGAGCCACCCAGTTACTAGCCAATAACAGACCTTTAAAAAGAAAACTTAGTAATACTATGTAACCAACATCTATTGCATAAACATGTCATTGATAAGTTAGTTCATGTCTTGCTAAAGCCTACGTAAAAGTCACATTGCCTGAAATCAGAGTTCCTTGACATCAATAAGGTAAGACAAGTAATTAAGAATACTAGAATGTATAAAGTACATATGAAGTATTATTAATACATAAGTAAATATATATAGATTGAATAATCGCTAAAAACCTTTGACATGTGGCTCAGAAAGTTATACTTCAATTTTGAAAGGTTTTTCTAATGATCATATTGCTTAGAATATACACATGTGGTAAAGCCTTTTTTTGGCGATGTGGAGAATCCTTGGGGGCTCAAAGATAAGATATATTTATGTGTAGAACATGTGTGTTTACAACAATACCTAGTCAGAAATATGCAATATCAGGAGCCAGGAGAATGTGGTGTTTCCACTAAATCCACCCCGACGATCGGTCTCGGGCACCCCACTCTGACCCGGACCAATCTTACCACATTGGTTCGGGTTCAGGAGTCTGTAGAGATAGGGATTTTAAGGAATAATACAACAACAACTTGCTGTTGCTGGCAAAACCTAGCCTTCTAACGTTACTAACTTAACTAATAACTTACAATAACAATCCTGCTGGCGGTAGTGTCATGTTCCGGGTTGTTGATTTTACTAGACCAAAAGGCCCGACCATACAATACTAATTATACAATACATAATTATTTTTTATGGCAAAGGGAGGGCAAACGAGCAGACGGGTCACCTAATCGTAAGTGACTTCCACCGCCCATGGACTCAAGTGTTACAAGTGCGGCCTTTCAGTTCAACTCAAGAGTTACAGTCAAGGGGAGCGCCCTTTTTTTTTCTTAGAACCTTGAGCTTAACCCCCTCGGATACCAATCACCGGTGGTTATGTCGGACTCGAACCGATCAAAAACCGCACTCCATCTCGGGTACCAGTAGCATGGGAATCAGGTGTATCCTAGGAAGGAAATCCCTGGTACCCTGATGGTCCCCGAGCCATCTATTTCAGTCCCTCCCCTTGAATCCGGGGGAGGAGAAGGTTTGGGCTGCGGTAATCACTCTCACTCGGTGAAAAGCGATTAAAGAACTGCGTAACACTGGTTTTCTGTGAGGCCGTGGTACCACTCCGGTCAAGCCTCGCTCATATGTGCGGAATTATGGATCTCTTACGTTTGTATCACAAACGCCTGCTTAAAGTAATGACTGCACGGATGGCGTAGTGGTTTATGCGGTCGCCACGCCGCTTGCTACTCCACTGCACTGAGTTCGATCCCCACATGGGACCCAACTTTGTATGATTCACAAATTGTAGTTCTGAGTCTGGGTGTTCTTTGTGTCCGTTTCATGTATGTTTTTAAAGTCCCCCGCGACACAGGATATATATTCCTAATGCGGGAGTTGTCTTTTAAAAAAAGAAAAAAGAGAAAAAATACCAAGAAGGAAAGCTTTCGCAACACAAACCAAGAAAGAAACTTAACCAATACCATTGAATTTATTTGTATTACGAATTAATTAGCAATAGTTAGTCTAATGGATTCAAAAGTAAAGATAAGTTTAATAAGCCTGAATTTGAATAAGGCCCACGCAGTGTACTTGTATAAGTAACAGTGGTCTCGAAACAGAATATTCGCCGTTTGAATTATTCATTATAATCAGTGCACTTACCGAGTCCCGTTTTATATAGAATTACTCGTAATTGTGTTAAGAACTTCGAACGTTGTGGTGCTTAGTGTTTCCCGATGTCGCTTTGAGAATATTACGTTTATTAAAGAAAATAAGAAACTCTCTATTAACCACTTTCTTTAAAAAAGAACTATAAATTTTCATATTTTAATAATAATACGTAGATATAAAGGTATACTTGAGTATACATAGATATAAAGGTTGTTGAGTATCTTTCGTTTCCAGCAACCACGTTAATGAAGTTTCAAGAAAATGACGACTACATCTGAGTCGACCTGGGCCTCAATTCTGCTATTTTATGTTCAAAATAAATCATTTCCTCAAAAAACGTAATATATTTTCAACTACTGATATTTATACCGATGCCAATGGCCACTCGATGGCATCTCAATAGCGTGTCAGTGGTATGACAGTGGCTTTGCGTAAACATAAAATAGCAGAATTGAGGCCCTGAGTTAAAGAACAGATATGTGATATGAGATGTTAGGAGAAAAAGAATCTGATCTTTTTTTAGGTGGTTGGTTGCCTAGAAAACGACCCGATGCACTGTGGCACCGTAAGTAGAAAATATTTTTTACTACATAAAAGTCTTAAAACATGAGACCTTACTAAGCGGACTTTGAATAACTTTGAATTAATTATACTCAAATAACAAAGTTATGTACGCCTGATTATATATATAATTATATAAATAACTCCTGCAAACCAATATAATCTTAGCATTTAGCCACTTGTCAACAATTTATCAAATTTCAATGGTAATTTTATAGGTTCTAGTTTTATCTGTACTCGTACAGATAATATTCCAACGTTGAAAACATTGCTGAAAAGATTGATTTACGAGTAGATTTGTGTATAGTTTGTAAAGTCTATAAATATATTTTGCGGTTTTTCGTAAAAAACGTCACGCTGTATATTTAATATTTTTTACAGACTTCAAAATAGTGTCTGTATCACTGTCTTTTAACTAGTTGTAAATTGATTTAAATAATAATAAATTATTATTTAAACCGAATTAGTCATTCGCAAAGTGGTCCAACTTGAACTTGAAAAGCATTAAAGCCAGTTTTCTGTTTTTAAAGAAATTACCTTTATTTTGGTTTGATCTAAAGCAAAGAGTCTATTGCCACCACCAATATCATATTCAGGTTCTTGGAAATCATTTTTAACAGAATACCCAATAACAATTACACCGATCTGAGAATTCACTGCAGAACCTCGCACAAATAACATAAGCGCAATATTCACGCCAAAGCACATTCACCTTTAACAATAATTTGTATTAAACAGTGAATTAAGCAATCAGTGCATCACTTAGGATGCTCAACTAAATAAAAAATGAGCGACTTTGGCGGGTACAGTAGTCACGGGTCGGCGTGCGCTCATTGTTCAAATTAAATGGCGCGGGCGTGCTCCTTTGTCAAACCAAAAAGCGCGTGCTTCTCCTTTTATATGTTACAGACTTGCGTCCCTTTTCGCGAACACTCCCGATATTACACGAGAGCATAATAAAAACTGTAACTTACACATAAAAAGATAAAGAGAATATAGTTAAAACATAACTTACATTAAAAGTGAAACGTATTGGCTAACTGGGTATTAAGTTCCGATCCAAAGTTAATACGTGAATGTAATCAATCTGATCCCACTCAGTATCGGACGCAACTGGAATTGACATTTTTGGTTGATGCTTAATTATTTACAAAACAGTGAAAAAACACGGTCGACGCACCGACGGATCAGTTGAGCGTGTGGCGCGTACAGTGCTGGTTTGATTCTAGGAAATGTTTTCTTTTTTGCCTCTTAATACTGTATTTGTTTTTATATATTCTAACTTTCATACTTGTACAGTATTTTCCGGATAGGTTGGACAGAGTTGTGTGACACAATTTTGGTGCGCCACATATATTATGTTACATTATATATACATGTTCCGGTGTTAGCATTCAGACTGCTATTAATAACTTGCTAACAAAGTCCCTAGTAAGTCCCGCAGCCTTATGCTACAAAACTATCGAAAACGTAACAAGACAAGGTTCTTTACGCTCCACGCTGCCAATTACTGCTTTAGTACTGAAATACGAGCTCCTAGAATAAGAACTTTATTTTAATTCATATTTCCCTCCCTTCGTTAGTTGTTATACCATGAAGATAACAGAATAATACTCGTAATAAGTTCACTCATCTCACGTACGGCCGTCTGATTCGGTCTGATCAAAACTAGCAACCAGTTTGCTGATAAGCATGCTTACATAGTTCTAAATACATACATGAAATGTAATGTAAAAATGTACACAATGTAACATTCGTCCTGAGTGGGAATCAAACCTAGGACCTCCGGCTTAGCGGTCAGGATTACCAGCCGCTAAGAAAGGATAATAAACAAAGATATTACCCACTTAGTAATTACTCGTGCAAAACAATACTAACGCCATTTTTTTTTGTTTCACAAGGAGTTCGTCAACGATGCGCATGATCTCGTAGTTAAAGTAGGAAGTTGTACTATATCGTAAAGAAGAAGCTGACATATGTTGGCTTAAAAAAAATCAATTTCAACAGAATAACTACAATAGGGAGGTGAAACCCTCAATGATATATTTATTTATTTATTGTTACATAAATAAATTAGGGGCGTTGTAACCTAAAGAAGACGGCTCTCACGACACTCACCCACTATCCGTGTGATGACAGAGCGTCACCAGCACTCCGTCGCCACACGGACAGTGGGTGGGTGTCGTCAGAGCCATCTAAGGGAGAAAACTAGGCAGGACAATAGCACTGGAAAGAGAAGGAAAACTCGAAATACCAATCCGTGTGGCCAGTGTGCCCAAAACCTCTTTTCTGAGAAGAGGCCTATGTCCAGCAGTGGACTATTGAAGGCTGTTAATGATGATGATGACATAAAAACGTCCTTTAACAATAAATATGAATAAATTAATGAAAGCGAAGCTACAATTGCCAATGTGATGTGTACCTAAATGAATGATAGTTATTTTACTTTTCGATTGTCCACTGTGGTTCGTCAAAGCCGGCTGTCCAAGAATTAATAACATACGGTACCGGGTTCAAAACCGCGACAATCAGCGCTCTTTTTGAGCGTGAACAATTTTTTTTAATATTTTTGTTTGCCGTGTATTTTTCTATTCAGTGCCCGATAGTTTTTTGCGGTCGATGACCGTTGCCGCTTTTATAAAAGCAATGGACTTTTTAAATGGATGCCTGCGTGTTGGTGTTATTAATTTGTTTATGAGGTTGTTGTTGATGAGTGCACGTGGAGGATGTTGTTCGTTCACGTTTGTCTATTTTCTGGTAAGAAGAACAGATGATTATGCGATAACTTGTTTTTTTTTTCCCAAATCAAGACTGTTTCTGCCATAAGGCCACCTAAAATGCTGGCATTGGAAGACAGTAACTAAGTTAAGATTCATCAATAGTCTCTAATAGTCCACTGCTGGACATAGGTCTGTCCTCAGAAGGAAGGTTTTAATCCATGTGGTCACCAAATTTTATTAAGATTAAGAAAAGAAGGATTAAGAATACGGAGTGTCATAACCCCTCTTCATGCCGTGGGTGTCGTACGAGTAAAAGCCGACTAAGGGAGCAAACTCTGCAAGATAACAGCACTGCAAAGAGAAGCAAAAATTAAACCAAACCCTATACCAACCCGTCTGATCAGCGTGGTATAGTAAGTCAAAAAATGAAGTTTAAAAGCAATAAATTATTTGCTAGTTTGTCGTAAAACTTTCTCCGTTTTATGATACTTATATTTTTATTGATGAGTAAAAAACGAATGTCTATCGAACTGGCCTGTAATACCATCATCATCGTCATCATCAACAGCCTTTAATAGGCCAGTGCTGGACATAAGCCTCTCCTTAGGAAGGAGGTTTTGGCCGGCTATACCACGCTGGCCAGACTTGTTGGTATAGGGTTTGTGTCAAGTTTTCCTTCTCTTTGCAGTGCTGTTGTTCTGCGTAGTTTGTCGGTTGTCGGTCTCGCTTAGTCGGCTCTTACGACACCCACGAGATGAATAGGGGTTGTGACAAGAATACACTTAATCCTTCTTTTCTTAATCTTAAAAATTATGTCCAGCAGTGGACTAGTATAGGCTGTTGATGATGTTGACGAATACCGCGAAGTCTTTGATAGGCTTGGATCCTTCCGTATGTCTAGACTTCCCTTAGAAAAACTTCTTAAAGAACTCTGGTAATCTTAGTTATTACAGAAATAAAAGGTTATTGCGGATATTTTTGGTTCCAATTATTATAATACACTCAAATTGTGAATGCATATGAAAAAAAAACCTGTAAATAAATCTGCACGAACTTGGTTTTGCGATGTAAAAGCAACTTGCTAGGTCAATAATGAATTTATACGAAACCACGCATTTATGAGCACCGCGCGGTGGTGCCGAATACTGCTGTACAACGCGAAAACAAGGTAAATGACACTTTTGTTTTGACCAAGTCAATGTGCACTAGGAGGAAAGGCAAATGGCTCTAATTTGATCCAATTCTAACATACCATCCTAATAAGCTACCTATGCTAATTAGCACATAAAAAAAGGAAAGTGGGTTGACAAATAGAAGTAATTTAAGCCTACGAAGGCAAATCATAATCATCAAATCAAATTGTCAATAATTGTCCAACATCTCCATACTCACTGCTACTAACTAATTCGAGTTTTTACATAGGATAACACATTATTTGTTTTAATTGTCTAATTACGAAAACATTATATACTGTACTATTGTTGTGTTGTGTCACGTACACTTTATGGTTATAATACAAATTTCGACCACGTGCTTACCATGAGAGAAGGAAAATTTGAAACAAACCCTATACCAACCCGTCTGGCCAGCGTAGTATAGTAGGCCAAAACCTCCTTTCTACGGAGAGGCCTGTGTTCAGCAGTGGACTATTAAAGGCTATTGATATGATGATGCTTACCATGACGTGGTTCTTTACACGTTTCAACCTGCGTTGCACATTTTATTAACAGAATTCTTCTCAAAAACCTTATATTATTGTAAAATTAAGGGAGTTAAAATACAAAGTAACACCGCTCTGCTTCTATGGACGAAAAAATGCGCGCCAACGCGCGTAACGTGCAACGTAATATATAAAACATAATGTGTAACATTCTTATATTGATATTCAAGTTATTAATACAATAAAATAAAACACACAGCATACAGGTATGCTTATTGATTGTTAGTATTCATGAATTGTGATTACTAGTAACCAATGTATTCTAGATAAGGGGTAATATAAATAAAAACACATAAACATGTATTAATAATTAACTGTGTAATTATATTTAATCTTTGATTCTTATATGGCAGCTTTACGTGCAAATACAAAATTCAAATGTTATCATTTACATAATTTGTATTCCAAGTATATAAAGTGTAAACAGGCCACAACAGTTGTTGCATTATTGTGAGTTATTAAATTCAGAGATTGAATCCAAAATTATACTGATGTTACTATAACTTATAGAAATATTCTAAACTATTTATTTACAGAAACCTTTTAAACACTATAAGACTAAACTAAAGTAAAAAGTCATCCGAGTATGATAACAATTAGAACAGGTTAATAATAATGACTTTCTCCGTTTCTGTTACCATCGTTTGTAATGGGGCCAACACTTTGAAGAAGAAAATAAAGTTTTGATTTAATATTTAAATTATGCGGTCATACAATTTGGACACCATGTCTTTCTTTTTTTTTTAATTATTATTTGTAATAAAATTAGATTTAACAATAGTAATAAGAGCTTTATACTTAATGGTAAGACGAAGGGTCTGAAAAGCATTTGGGAAAATTTTAACATCCGGAATCGGAATAAAGTCTATGACAGATAATACTGAAAAATCTGATGTGAGAATATACTTTTGAACTAAAAAGATCAAAATATGCTATCAAAATATTTCCTTTTAAAGAAACAACCCTGATAAATCTAATTATTGCATTACAGAATATATGCATAACGTTCACATCGTGTATCTTGATTTTCTTTTCCTTCCTTATATTAAAACACTTTTTTTTAAAGCAACTTCCTACTAGCAACTGTAATTACTAGTATTCCCGTTAACCCCTCCCGCTAAGCTAAATTGCTTGTGATTAGGAGTGGGTTCACGTCAGTAGTGTACTGGTCAGAATTCGAACCCTCGACCACGACTTCATCGCAAGTCCAATACCTTAACCACCAGGCTACCGCCGCTTAAACAACATACTGAAATACTTACTTAAATTTTGATAGACTTTAAAAAATGCCACCTAACTTATCCTGTACTATAATAGAGGTCCACCCGCCCCGATGCTCAATCTATTTATGGCGTCCACTGATCGTTGCTTTGTGGTATATTAATACGTTACCGAAACAAATTTTAAATGGACATCGTATAGTTTCATACCAGCCATTCCTACAAACAATTTGCGGTGACAGGATCGAAGGGAAATAAGTCGAGTTTACACTTTTCCGCTGTCAATTAAGTTGACATCGATGTCGATATTGAATTATTACATATTGCGTTTTAAAATAAACAGTTGTGTGTGAAGGTGTTGAGTAGGTGGAAAATTGACAATATATGAAATAAACTTTAAGGTTTGCCGCCCATGAACGTCTGCAACTCAGGAGTCACAAACGCGTTGCCGGCCTTTTAGGAAGGAGTACGCTCTTTTCTTGAAGGTTTGAAGGACGTATCGGTCCGGAAATACTGCAGACCATAACCCGTTCCACAGATTGGTTGATTGACAAAAAGTTGAAATGTTATGAAGATGTTAAGTTTGTACTAAGTATTTTACTTATATGTATGTAAAGTATCAAAAAATAAATTGTTATATTTAGTATATTTCAAGCTAAGCGAAGAAACAGGAAAAACTAAAGACGTGTCCAGAATTATAGACTACTAGACCATTTGGTGTTGTATTCTGGACACGTCTTATCGATATGTCGGTAAAGGTGATATGTCTCCTAAGGTAACTCAGTCTCCTCTCACAGCATCTAGGGTTAAATACCTGTATTATTCCCCTGATGCCCCTAGATACCCCAGAGGGCAATCAAGGTAGAAAAAAACAATAAATTTTAGTATTAATAAACTGGGTCTCTTCTTTAGTGTATTTCAATTGATAACATGTAAAATTTAATGTTATTTAGAACTTTTAAAAGGGGTGTTTTATAGGTTAAGAATGTTTGCTTTCCTATAGTGTTTCCTAACTTTTCGAGGATGTATAACGATCATATCTTCAGAATTAGCCATCATTAGAATAAGTTCAGCCTTGATATTGTAACGCTACTTACCGCTAACTTAGTCCGATCAATAAATTTAGACTGCTAAGTTACTGCACAAGACGCTGGAATAATAATAATAATATTCTAACACATTCACACAACGCCTACACACAAACACTAAGCGGAGCTTGTACTTTCGTTACTAGACAACTGATATAAAGACATATTTATATACTTTTTTTGTAAATAATAATAGTAATAAAAATATTTTCACACATCTCACACACGGCCGTCTGATCCCAAACTAGGGAGAGCCAAATACAATGGAACTACTGGGAATAAACTACATATGTTACACAGAAACACCTAGACTAAATCATACATTAAATGCACATGCAATGCACACAAATGTTTGACTTGAGCGGGAATCGAAACCGCATGCAACAGTGAATGGTGAATGTTATGATTTCTTTTTAAATATTTTTACTGCGTATAAAAGATAACTCCCGCATTAGGAATATATCCTGTGTCTATAAGAACACCCAAACTTAGAACAACAATTTGTGAATCACAAACGTAGTGTTGTTCCATATGGTGATCGAACCCACAACACTCATCACAGTAGAAAGCTGCTGGGCCACTGTTCAAGTCACTACGCTCTCCGTGCAGTTAAGAAAATAATAAGACTTAAGTGAATAAACGTTATATGAAAACGTTTATTCACTTTAATAATACGTACTCTGTTACATTGTTACTACCAAGGAATGACGTAAGAATTCTTTATTTTATTTGTTTATTAAATGTTTCCTTTACCATACATTTTTATCTTAACTTAACTGATGTTATGCGAGATATGTATGTATGTATATAACGAAAATCAAATGGAAACTATCATAAGAGATCTAAGATTAGAAGTTTAGTTCTAGTTGTGTCCGCTAGATGTCGGTGGGTGTATCTACTTTAGTGGGAAGCTTTTTAAAATCATCGGTTAGATAAAACGATTTGTTAGAGGACATACTTAGTAATTCATCTCTATTTTAAGTATAAAAATAAATAAACACTCACTGATAGTGAAGGAAAATTGAAACAACTTGACTTGAAACTAGATTATTACTTATGCATTCTCTATGATACTCTTGCAGACTTTAGACGCAAAGACACATCTGAAGTCTGGTATTTTGGCTATACTAGACTGTGACTATTTGTACCTATTTGTTATTATATGAGATACATTATATTTAGTTAATTTAAACTGTCTTAACTGAATGTGAAATTTTAAATCTTCCAGTGCACATGAGCACTGCGCTGACATTTTCCAATTTTCTATATTAAAAATTTTACTTTCAATTTCACTTAAAGAACAAGAGAAACAAGAGGTGGGATGGGTAAACCAACTAAACTGGGTTAATGGGTAACTTGGGGTAACTAAAATGGGTAAGAGGGGAGGTAAACACTGACTCGGTGAAAGCAACTATAGAATTACTTAACAAAATTTATCTATGGGTCCGTGGTTCCACTCCGGTAGACCCGGTCCATATGTTACGAACCATGGACTAAAATTGGCTAACAATTAATTAAAATTGGACAGTAAAATGACCTTCAAGTACACACATGATTGATATTTATTAACAACAAACCCGGACACGCTTGGCTGCGACTTCGTCTTGCCTTTTTCTTTTTATACGTTGGTTTTTGCACTTTTACATATATTTTACTTTACATTTATTTCATTTAACTTAAAACTTCTGTATAATTAAATGTAATTATACACAATTATAAGTCGATCGTTAGATTACTACTCGAGTTTTGTGAGCGCAAATTTCTTGAGTTTGGATTTTTATATTAACCTTGATTTAACTTAAATGGTCATTTTGGATACTAAAAAGTAAATGTATGCACTATTCATGCTGTAAATTCGTATACAATTTCTGGTAAAAATACTGTTATCTGGTGGGGACTGGTTCCCCACCAGATAACAGTACTTCTACCAGAAATTGCTACTAGGCTACTGGTACCTGGAGACGGCGTGCGGTTTTTGGTCGGTTCGTGTCCGACATAACCAACACACTGGTCGGTGGTATCCGAGGGAAGTTTCGACCAGGAAAAAAAAGGTGTAAGTACTAGCAAACTTTAAATATTCGAGAGCCATGCTTCGGCACAAATGGGCAGATTCGACCGGAGTGTCGTCATGGGGGGTGGTAGTAACTTACTGTCATGTTACCCGTCTGCTCTTTTGCCCCCTTATACCAAAAGAAGCAATATACCTGGCCTACCTTCTCTTTTATTGTACTATTAATTTTCTCATTTCTATTTTTTAAAGTGCCTGTTAGACGATAATTGGCTTGTCCTATATTGCGATAGTAGGACCAAAATTCATCATCACATGAACAGCCTTTAATAGTCCACTGTGAGACATAGGCGTCTTCTTAGAAAGGAGGTTTTGGCCTACGGCCATGCTAGAATGATGGGTTTGTGTCAAGTTTACCTTCTCTTTGCAGTGTTGTTGTCCTGCGTAGTCGGCTTTTACGATTCCCACGGGATAAATAGGGGTGGTGACACATTGAGAATACAGGATTGAAAAAAAAAATGATATCATTTAATTATTTAAAAAATTACACTTGTGAAAATGTATGTATGTTTCAGTTTGCGTTAATAAAACTTCACAACTTGATAGTTTAAACTTAATGTGGTTTCAACTTTTTTTCATGTAATTTTAACTAACTAACAGAATTCTTAATCAAACTAATATTTGTCACTTTTAGCATTCTCTTTTCTGTAAACTTACATCATGATTGATGGGAGACAGCCTTATTCAAGGTGGAAGCAAATGAAGCTTGAAATTCCCAAAATTCCTTCATCTTATAGCGTCACATAATCATTTCTAAAGATATAATGCAGCTAAATGCTATTCTATATCTTAGTCTTAAGTACCTACATTACGAGCTTCAAGTGAGTGATACGAGCTCATTTAGATGCGACATCTAATCAGTTGCTCTCAGATCCTGCACGTCAGACTGGCATCACCAGGTTGCATGATTAAGGTTTTTATTTTTAATTGCATATTTTAATGTTGTGTGTCTTCATTTCAAGAATATAGATTAAGAAATATTACGCTAATTTATTATATTTCTTCTGATTAATTTTGTTGCGGGTTCCAAAACAGCTTAATTGGACCTAGTTATGCAAAAAGGAACCAATCCACACACATGCCAAAATCGAGTTAAGTATGCAGAAACCCTTCAAAATGTACTTTCTATCGACTCTGTAAGAATCAAAATGATCCGACAATTTTGGCAGAACAAAATATTTTCATTACAAGTTTACCAACCCATATTAAACCAATAGTTCAATAAACAAACAAGATCCATGTATCCTGGTAACTGGACTATCTAAAAAAATTGTGAATTTTTCTTTTTTAGGGTTCCTTACCTCAAAAGGTAATAAAAGGAACCCTTATTGCTACTATTCCTGCATATTGTAATGAACGTTCTCGTGCCCACCAGTATAAGAATATATGAAGAATAAAAATGTAGATTATTTTAATTTTAAAGAGCTGATTAATATGTCTTTACGAATACCATTGATAGCAAAAACCGAAGACTAAAAAGAATACCGAAAGTATCTCTAATTTGATTGGCTGCTTACTGAGACAAGAAAAGAAACTGGTGTAAGTTGGTCTCAAATCGATGATATCGATTAATGAAGTTAATTAGAAATTAGAAGCATTTCTTTTATTTTCTCACATTATGTAGGTACTAACTACATACAGTTTTAATTTAATTATAATATATTGGTAGTAGCCAGTAAGAACCTGATCAGCGACCTGTCGAAGTATTGTGCATATAATTTGTGATTTTGAAGGACATTTTAGACTTTGTTAAATTTTATCATGGCAACAAATTTCGGGCTGAGGTGTCTATCGTTGGGATCTATAGACTTAACACTGTTGGATATCATTATGTGCTTCTGAGAGAAATAATGAAGAAAATTACTTTACAACACCTCATGGCACCTATTTGCACTAAAGTTTGACTCAAAAGCGAAAAGACTATGTAGAATAATAAAGACTCCATTAATGACAAGAGTACTCAATTTATAAAACTTCATTGCATTTCGTACCAGTTTTCGACAAGACACTGAATATACAATTATGTTTATCGAATTAACACAATAGGTATTAAGTTCAAACCTTTGGTTTGTGTGACGTTTCGACCCGAAGGCCAATTCTCGAAATAAAAGTTTGGTCAAAATTCATTTTCGATCAACTCTCGATCTCACAAATGTCACAAAAGGTATTTTAATGAAAAACTACATACGTGGGTTGCACTGGCCGCGGTTATAGGTTGACTACAGCCTAACTAACGGGTGTGATAGGTCCCTCCAACACAAAGGGAGGATCCACGGACTAGGCAAGGTGATCATGCCTGGCGGGCCGCGATCCAACGGTTGATATTCGGAAGTTGTATACATATATGCTAATCGGCGAGAGAATGATTAATTTCGCGATACGTTAGATGGCACTGTAGTTTTGTTTCTTTATTTCACCGTATGTGGAAGTCGCCACAAAAACAATTAATTCAATATACTGTCAACTAAGTCGCAAAATACTTTTAGTTTTAAAACCTTGACTTCTCCATCGACTTACATAGTCATGGTTACTCCACACGGCGTCCGCCAGTATCTTACTACAAGTGCATCGAATTAAATTCGCGATTAGCATACGTAATTACAACGCTTATCGTACCCTTAATTGCGCTGTAATGAATCAACTGACGGCAGCATGATACATATGAGTCTACTTCTTAGTTCGTAAGTCCTTGGTAGTTGAAAGATTATTGCTGTTATTTAACGTAACTCATCACAGCCTTTTTTGTCGATGTATCTAGAAATATGTACGTCGAAAGTTTTTTTAATAATTTCATCCAATGTAACTGTTACACTTCAAGTATTTTTGCAGTTCTTCTTACTTCATGTTAGTTATGTAAACTTCTTCTATGTATAGACTATCTAAATATAAATGGAAACTGAATTATTCGGTCGGAGACTGCCATTTTCATACTTACAAGAAGAGAACAAGAATGATGCACAAGGGTTATCACTAGACGTTTTCCAAAGTCTACATCCACTTAGATCTGGTCATCCTACCTGTTACATGAACAGAATATTAGAACGAATATAGAACAGTTACTGCCAAAGGTACTTAAGATACTTCTATTTCATTTCAAGAATACGATAGACATCACTATATAGTTATGTGTATCCATATTATTACCTCAAGTCGTAAAATTATTACTTGCTTTTTGACATGAACATATAATTCAATCAATATAATTTATGTACATGTTACAGTCAGCACTCTATATTGGGCAAAAGTATTTTGCACTGGAGGCAAACGAAAACTGGAGGAAAGTTAAAACTCTTTTAAGTGAAGTGGTCGGTACTTCTACAATGAAAAGTACTTCTACCAATATTTTTTTGAATGATTATTTTTTATGAATAATAAGTGACTGAATAGAATGTAAACAAAAATAAGTTATATGAAACCAATCTCATAGCACTTTAGTAGCCCCATTTGGCAAAACTATTTTTAAGTGTAATTTTAGTCAAAAGTACTTTAATTTAAAACAATCGCTTACGTATTTTGGATTAGTTTGTTAGTTAAAATTACTTTTGACTGGTTAAGTGCTTCGACTGCAACATATTTAACTACTTTCTTGGCAAAGGGCTATATCGTTAGAGTCTGTAAATAGAGAGGCGTTACTTTTAGCAGTTCTGTCCTGTGGTCACGAGGAACTGACGATATTTCAATGATTACCAGACATTTTTTTAAACAAATAACATACTATAATAACCTTGTCGAGTGGTTTTATGTTCACATTTTTATAGTCTAAAATTATGTCATTAATTTATTTAAACGTTTATAATTTAATTATGATTGGCTAGGTGAATGCCAATATAATTTACTAAGCAGATAATATTGCAGCTGGCGAGTCTTTAGCAATCACTTATAAAACACATAATTTAACGTAATATCACATTTAATTACGAAATCGTAATTCTGTTACGGTCAAATCGCGGCGTGGTACCTATCACGCTACTGCAGATCCAAATTTAGTAACTTTGTATCGTCTATTGGTTAATTTATTTAATTTGCGGCTCTGTATATGCAGTGTTCTAATTGCTCGGGTGCCGTTCGCCCACTTATCATAATGTCTCGCAAATCACGACGCTGCGGGAATAAATCTAACGTCGATAGGACTTGGTCACTACACCACAGGGTTGGTTCATGTACATCATGCTTAAATAATATTATTTTTAGTTTCATTTGGCAGACACGTGCAACACGATATGTTAGTGTTATTATCAATTTCAATATATTTGTCATTCCTAATAAATAAAAAGTTTAAAGTTTTTATTTGCATTTTGAATCTTGTAAAGAAAAATAAAATATGTTTCGTCTCGGTGACAGGTTTATGCTTTGATTTGCACAAAAAACTTTAAAAAAATAGTTATTTTTATTTGATTTTTGTTTTTAAAGCTTACCTACGTAAACTTCAAAGGTTTTATGGAATTTTGTACTGTTTATTCAAGACATGTAAAATCAGAATGGAATTCCGACTAGTGCCATGTTAAAAAAGACTAATCCAGATATCTTTCTCAATCGTTATTGCACGTATCTTACTACGGCTTATTAGTTTTGCTGCTTTTGATCTTGCCCGTTTTAATCAGAATGCTTTTTTACTCAATCAAAGTTTTTCCAAACTCACGTATATCATGACTTATACCATATCGTGAATCATGCAATTTTGTTTCAACTAATCTAACTATTTAAATACTTTTATAGACTTCTCCTTAGGAACCTCCTTTCTAAGGAGAGGCATATGCCCGGCAGTTGACTAGTTCAGGCTGTTGATGATGAAACACTTTTATGTTCTTACATTTAAACCTTTTCAATGTTTTTTGTAATTTATTTGTTGGATTGAAAAAAACATTATTATTATTATTTCATTGTCATTATTGTCCTAAATTGACATTAACATTAACTATAACGTAAACTAGTTTTATAATAAAGTTTAAATTTAATTATCTTAACAATAAAAATCTGTTGCTAAAAATAAGGTCTGATAGTAGTCGCTCCATGTAAAAAATCGAATTTCAGGGGTGTCGTCGCAGCCTGGAAGATGAAAACGACGCTGTGGATGAGAAAAAATAATAAAAATCAACATGTGGTTTTATCTAAAAACCATCAAAATAATATATTCTGAGAATTATCAATGATGTCGTTTGTATATTTGTGACAATGACATATAACTTATTTATGTATTAAATGTAGATTTAATTAGCTAAACCATTTTACCCTCTTTTTAATTTTATAAAAACCGTATAATTAAAATAAACTTGATAACCCTACAAAATCCAGTTATGCACAAAAATGGTTCTGGCCGCACGCGAATTTCTAACATAAATCGTAAGCGACTCCCCATCGGTCTGCGCGCACGCACCGACCCAATACTTTATTATGTATCAACACGAAATTATTACACAATCAACGCTATTAGTGATAACATTCAATTTGCATCGCATCATCTCTTCTTGGGTATTTTTAATTTATTTTGAAGTTGCTGTTATTAAGTTTCTTTATATCGTAGTTATTATAAAATTCTTTGGTTCTAGTAACAGGTATCCTTTAAGACTCGTTGCAATCATTTGTTTTTTAATGGCGTTACGTAGACATTTACTTTGTCTTTGTAACCTATTTAAAAAAGGAGCAAGTTCTTAATTCGGTATATTATTAAGTTTGTTATCTCAGAACTCCGTCATTTGTGAACAGATTTGGACTTTTTTTCTTTAATTATATTTAAATTACATATTTATTATGGGATTTAATTAATGGGTATGGATATGATAGTCTGAGTTGTCTTGCGAAGTTAAAAATATTTTTGGACAATATAACAATACTACTTTGTTGTATGCACAAAAAGGTGAAGCCAAGTTTAAAAGTTAGATATAGCAACGGAAAAAAAAAGAATTTAAAATATTTTTCAGTTTTTTCTTCGGTTTTTCTAGTAAAGATCACAACAACAAACACACTAACAAAACACACTAACAAAATATGTTTCAACTAAAAAGTTCAAACATATTATGTTAGCAAGATATAATTAATTTTAATTAAATGAACTTTTAAAAAGTTTAGAGAGTTTAACTTGATTATGCTGGTAACTATAATGTGTTCAATGAGCTTATTTATAATATCACTTTATTCAACAATTTTTCATTCAACAATCCTTCGCAATTTTTTTAAGTTTCTTCAGTTGAAACTAATAATATGACGAAATGCATTTAGTACTTAGTTTTGTTCGATGAAGTGTAGTGAAGCGAAGAGAACTCTTACGACAAAAGGGAGACAGATTGCGTCTTCCTTTTGGATTCTTATAGTAGGTATCAGAATGCATTTAGCAGCATGAGAGTGTAATTTGTTTATAAGATTCTTGCAAAAGCATTCTAAGATTGCAGAAATATAATCACCTAAAAATAACTCTACTTAGTTAAAGTAAACATTACTTGGTTATTTTTTCAAGTTCTGAAAAAAAAGCTCTAAAAATTACCAAAGTACCATTAGTAAAACTAAGAAATATTAGAAAAACATTTTTCAACAGTATTTATTGCAACTTATATACCTCCATATGGTAAGTACTTTCCTTTCTTAGAGATAGCGTAGAACGCAACAACAGTATAAGTCAAAGTGAAAGCTTACAAAGAATTTTACTGTTCACAGAGTGCACCGAATATTAATCTTAAGAGAAGCGGATGTTCGTGCGAGTCCACTGGCCTTACATAGTTTATCGATCACAATACCATCTCCACGCTATAAATGATCAAATATACACTGAGTATCCTTCCTCTGTATTTACGTAGTACATAGCCAACACAAAACACCCACCTTGTACGTTGAGACTAGAAATCTATGCCTACAGAGAGGCTTGGCCGAAAATTATTGTGGGGTCGCCCTCCACCCGCTTGAGGGGATGGGGGCAGCCGTCGCTGGCCTGATATGTGACCGGAGAGTCTTGTTCAACAAACGATGACGATGATTTAAGCTCAGGCGTTTTAAGTGTATTACTGAGAGAAATCCGGCTTTTGGGCTTAGGTTTAGATTTGAGTGAGCCTGCTATTATGGGGGGTGGCTTCTCGATTTATGTGTGCCTGTCCATTTGACGGCGAGGCCGTTAGAGTCGGGAGTTGGGACGTCATTTAGTTAGTGCCCGCTTTTATGAAAAAGCCTTCAAATAGGTACAGTGTACAGCTTTTGAATCTCCAATGCCAAATTTGTTGATTTTTTTTTTAGTTACGTTGTTCTTTTAATACATGCATAGTAATAAGATTCTAAGTATGAACATACAAAAACTTTTGAGTTTTATAATATTTGATGACTTGTACTTATATTAATATTGCACTTGCATTTGATGTACCGGCCTTCATTTTAACACCGTTACTGGAATCCTTTTTTCAACTAACTAGTAGTTGTTTGCTAACTAGTAGGAAATAACAATGGCATTCATTTCGTTTGTATACATCTATTAAATTAATCAAAAAGTCAAAAATAATCATTCATAAAGTGCATATTTTTTGGTATCTAGTAGCTTAAATTTATTTATGATATCATAAAGAAATTTACAGGTTGACCGAGATTTATGAACGAGGTAGAACATAGTGGAGGATGCTCAGTAACAGGACGTAGGTAACTCTAGGCGTAACTCTAGTGCACACGATTGTAAAAGTAATATCATTTCGTAATTTAATTACTTTAAAAAATATTTGTACGAAAATAACGAGTTAATTCGTAAGCAATTTTATTGTTAAGGTCAACAATTTAACACTAACGAAACATTTGCTATTAGCGATGTAAAAAAGATTGTACTCAGATGCGTATTGTCTTTAGTGTTGTATACTTATAAATTATCTAGAATAAATAATAAACTTGATAACATTAGCAAAATACAAAAAATGTTTCTGATTTTTTTCAGATTTCGATTTTTCAGATCGCAGACTGATAAGGCAGCCCATTGTACTACTGTTTTCTTTAATGTATTCAACCTTGATTGTATCTTTCCATGGTGAGCAATAAACAGTACTTATCTTTTTATCTACAGTGATCGGCCAACGCCTATTCCTATTATGAATGTATCTGGTGGAGGACACGAAATTTTGGTTGTTTTTTGAATCGTGGAGAACTCTCAGGTTTCTTTCTTTTGTGGTTCCTTTATCCTCATAATGTTTTCCTTCGCTATTTTAGTAAGTAATTAACTTTATTCTGCATGCGACACTAGATTTAAAAAAATTATATGTTCTTTTCTTGGGATTGAGTGGAATCTCATGATTGTGACATTTCGTTAGTACCTACTGTCCATCTAAGAGTAATTAAAAAGAATAATGGCAATGTGACCAGGGCTGATAAATTTTCATGCAAATGGTGGGAAATGAAAGAATAATACAAAACTCAAACCAATTGTCTACAATAAAAATAATATTCTTAGTAAAAAAAGTGATGTATTCGTACGAGTAGAACTTCCTTCCAAAGTCCGCAAAACCAAAACCTGAACAATTCAATATTGAATTTTTCTCTAGTTAATCTTGTATTCAAATTTTAATTATATCATTCTAGCGTTTGAATAAAAACGAATTCATTTCATTCCGACGGTGAATAATAATGTACGGACGAGTCTACTCTCAAATTACAGCGGTCACACGTTACACCGACACGTAATGATTAGGAAATCTCAGTGAACACTAAGAAGACTCTTTATCATTAAACAATTATACGTAATTAATTTTCTAGATGTTGTCATATGTTCATAATCATTATTTTTCTGCTTTATATATTTTTTAAATAATTGTTATGCTCATGGTTGGTTTTCTACATCGTAAAAAGAAACAATAAAAAACACTTATGTTATTTGAAACGACAAGCCCAAGATAAGAATCGATATGAGTTTCTTGAAACAGCTGTACATATTTATTAAGCATGTTTTCATATCAAGACATGTTTTAATTATAATATTCATAAAACAAAGACTTCTAAAAATGCAATGTTATCCCTAGAATTCGTATAATAGCAGTCAGCTGTTTATATAGAAATATATATTCTTAAATGACTAGTTTTTTATTTTTCAGATATACAAGCAATTATTAACCAGTCGTTTATATAATAGTAGCTTTCGCATGCATATAAATAAAAAGCCTCTAAAAGAGGACTATTCTTCTGAATGAAAGGTTTAGTGGCATTATTTCCCAGTTGCCTGGTACCTTACGTATTTCTCTTTGTTCCTGCTAAATATATAAGAAAACATTAACAATAAACAACCATCGATTTTCATTTATTACAATAAATATTTCAACTGTAGTAGAGCTATGCTATGATACCATGTCCTCACTGAAAAAACGGATCAAAGGACGGTGACCCTTGAGTTCGAATGCCTTTGGGAGATGTTAGTGACTTACCGTTAGGTGACCGGTCAGCTCGTTTAGCCCCTAAACCAACGGTGTTACATACATACTAGTATGAATGTTACAATTCTGTGTAATGGTCCCCCAGAGTTATGGAGATCAACAATTAATTCCTATCTCTGTATCCGGAAAAGCACTTTTCATGACCTCATATGCATATTGAAATGATCCTGTGTGATTACGCTTAGAATATTATTTAGGACATGCAATCACAGCTAGTCTTCCGCCGTCAACAATATGCGAAGTATGAAATGAAATGGTTTGAATTGTTCAAAATAAGCGAAAGGTTGTGTGTGAAGTGAATTTAGTTCATGGAATGCATTAATAATATTTATGAAGTAGCATTATTTTGTACTAAAACGAGATATTTAAATACCAGCGTTGGTAAATTTTAGTTGATTCTTTTGTTATATTGGATTAACGAGTAGATGGGTCATCTGATGGAAAGTGACTACCGGCACTTATAACCGCGTATGGTTCTAACCGCCAGTAAACCGGCTCTAACCCTCTGAGGACGGTCACGGACTATTCTAGGCGGTCAGAGCAGCCGCCCATACAGGTGCACCGTAGAGTGCCATTGACTGGACAACCCCTGCCGTCTTGTCGCGACGTCTGGAACCACACAGATTAGGCAAAAGTCGCCCAAAGGTAGGCCTGTAACTTAGGAGTCACAAGAGAGTTGCTGGCACTTGAGGTGGGAGAACGCCCTTTTCTTTGAAGGTTTGAATTTCATTAATCTTTGTTTCTAGGAAATTATTTAGTAAAATAAAGATATGATGAATAAGTCCTGATTTAAATTTAAGTTCTTCTATAAACTTCAGAAACCACTCTATGTATGATAGCTGTAACAAAGTTATTCTGTGTTAAGTTTTTTTTATTTTATACTTTATGCACAAATTTCAATTGTACAATGGCAGATTCAGACTATCTTGGAGTGGTCACATGGTGGTCACATGCGAAAAGAATACTATAAACACATGTTATTACCAAGTACGGTCAATTGTCCTAGGAGATATATAGGATAATTTACTTATAAGCATTTTAAAGTAGCTGTCCCAAAAGCGGTAATAGATCAAGAATGAGATTTCAAAGCTGGTGTATAACCAAACTCCACTTTGTCATAATTATGTCTACTCCCTTGAATATTCGAATGTGCTTGATTTAGGTACAGTGAAGAAGTTGTTTCCCGCAAACTAGAATAAACTGTAAACACTTCGCGGTAAGTACAAAAATCGCGTAAATCGGCGTACACAAAACGTGAGCAACAATTTTAAATATATATTTATATTACAGACCATAAAATACATTACTAACACAATCTGTACAAAGGGCACGAGCACTCCCATTTATATAATACTCGTCAATAATAATTTCATTAAAATGTAGATCTAGTTAAAAGCATTTTTTCTGATTAATTTTCAGTCGCGGGCTCGACTCTTCTTTTTTTAATTGAATATCAGGCCACTTTGATGGCGCGACGAGAAAGGGTTGAAAAAAAAGTTCGCCCTCATTTGAATAAAATAACAGCACTCACACTTTGCATTTACGGAGATATTTCAAATTATATCTGGACTCTTTTTTGTTTTAATTTTTTTTTGTTCCTCGTATTTATTTTATTTTTCCATCACCGCTCCCGTCTAATTGAGTTAGGCCTCCAAATCGAAAATGTCGATCGAGTTGTAATTCAATTTATTTTTGTTTCTAATGGAGTTCGGAGCTTTTTATTCTCTTTTTTTAACTGTGATTTTAAATCATTTGCCTATTGAAGGGTTGGCTCTGTTTACCGATGCAAAGACTTCGCTGGTTTTTTTACTTGTGTTTGTATAATACGTACTTTATTTATATCACTGTTATTACCGCACGGACTGTTTGTAGGTGAAGCAGAAAAGTGTATCGAAAATAGACTAAAGTAAGTAACGTGATTTCCTACTTACTACAGTCACAAAATAGATAATACTTAATGCCATAACCACAGTTCAGAATTCCATTTCTTTATAAATTGTTATTTTGCAATAAGAATACTATAGTAAATAGGTTTTTTAAATGTTTCAAAATGGAAACATTGCTTTAATGATAACTGTGATTAAATTCAAAACTTAACCCATATTTTTACATAAAAATATTGAACGAATACTGACTTTTACGACATATTCAATCAGAAAAAAATAAGAGTTCTGATATTTTTGGTCCTTTTACAAGCATTACAACCAGACAACATGGCAGGCTTTTAAACCACCTGGTATATTAATCAATACATACATTTTATAGATAAATAACACCCACACACAGATCAAAATGATTATGTTTATGAATTGTTTAAATTTTAGAACTTTAGAAATGTGATATGTAAAATTACTAAATGTTGCTTTATTACATTCATAATATTAAAAAACAAACTTAACTAAAATAACGGACTGCATGGAATGGTTTAAGCGGTCGCCACGCCGCTTACTATTACGCTGAGTGTTGTGGGTTCGATCCCCACACGGGACGACCCTTTGTGTGATCCACAAATTGTTCTGAGACTGGGTGTTCTTTGTGTCCGTTTCATGTATGTTTCGTAAAGTCCCCCACGACACAGGATGTATTCCAAGTGCGAGAGTTGTTTAAAAAAAAAACTCTAGAAGATAAATAAGTCATACGATTGAGATTGAGAAAACGGGTTTTTACACTTTAGAAAGAGAAACAACATTAGATATCAGTAGTAGTCTAATAATAACGCTACCGCCCTTCTCCGAGATGATAATTCTAGCGACATCGGACTCTATGCAGTCTGATTTCCTTTGATATTGAACTTATGCCTAAAGAAGCTTCGGTAGCGCAAATGCTTATGTGTTGGACTTACGAACAAGTAGTTATAGATCGAAACCCATTTAGTGCACTACCTACATAAACCTATTCTCAACTCTTTCTAAGAAGAGGCAAGAGTTACGCAGAACACTATGAATGTACTAGGCACGTTTTTCGTAATTTATAAAAAAAAAACAGGAACCAAAGAAACAATCAATCTTTAAAAAAAATCATGCGGGTAACATAATGAAGGTAACATACATACAGTGTATAAGAATTATTATATTAGCGCTCTACACGCTGCAACAATGTCGGCCGGTAACTACTTCAAAGACACTTGTCGCTTATGTCTGGAAATATAGTCTTGAAACTTTTGATTACAAAAGGATTTTTTTCATACAATGAAAATTAAACAAAGAAGACTTATATTCCCTATATAGTTTGTTTATTCAGACATTGAAATTACCACGTTAATTGCCATTGCCATTGCTTGGCGAAATAATCACATGAAATAATCTACTTTTAAATAATCCTAATTGCACATTAGCTTAAGCAAGGTAAATTTATGCATTCAAAACATAAATGGTTCATGTTTTTGTATACAGACCCTTTTGCCGCATGTTATTGCCAGATCTATTGAACTGTCTTTAGATAAAGAGATCGACAGATTTATATTTACACCATTATGTGTGAGCCCACTAATCTTATATAATGTATACAAAATAAAAAAAACTCAGAGCTTCATCATCGTTTTCTTACCCTTTTGTAATGTATTCCTATTTCCAATACTTTATTATGTAGTGGCACACATATTTTTTGTAAAATATATTTATTTGTGTAAACAAGAAAAGCAAAATCTTACTTTATTATAAAATTAAATACAGTTATATTGGATAATTCAGATTGTATCGTCTTATATGCTGAGGTAACATTTGACTTTGTTGTTTTGATTATGAAGTTTTCAGTCATGAATCTAGACATGTAAACTGTCATGCGATAAGGTATTTCAAGTCATCAAAAAATAATACGGTCTTACTTGCTAAAATACAATGTACGCTAATATATTAAACAATACGGTCTATGTTCGTGGTTAGGTTTTAACTAACATTATTTTATTTATTTTTCACAGGATCAACTACATTTATTCGCGCTACACTTAGTGAGAGCGTTTAAGAGAGTGAGAAAAGCTCGCCGCCCCGGCCTATTCGTTTCAGCGAGGGCGCCCGCCTACTCTCGTATCCGTTACCGTTCGTAAACGCAGATAAGTCAAGGTTAATTTTTTTATAGCTATTTTTTCTGCTCCTGAATTCTTGCTGGAATTTAATTGGTAGTACCAGCATCCTTTACACGATAGTTTTTCAGATGACACTATATTTAAAACAACTGTTTTTTTTCTTTTAACTTCTTTAGAATTTTATACACTATTCATTTTCACAGTCAGACTTGCCACTGTGACTCTTTTCAAGACACTTTTTGCCTCGCACAACCAATCTTTGGAACACGTTATTGTCTGCGGTATTTACGGACTGATACGACCTTCAAGAAAAGAGCTCACTCCTTCCTAAAAGGTGCGGCTGTTGTGTCCATGGGTGGCTGTAGTCGCTTTCCATCAGATGACAAGTCTGTTAGTTTGACCTCTCTTCCATAAAAAATAATTAGATCCCATTTATGAAAGTGTAATAAAAAAACACAAGAATAAGTAAAAAGCTCAAGTGATCGTTTACTGATATATATACACCGATGGTGAATGTGAAGATCGGGTAAAAGTATTCTTTAAGTAGTACATTTCTAACAACCAACAATATATACATTTTAAATAGTAATAGGTAAAAAAAAGTTATATGGACAGGTTATTTCTTAAAGGAGCTTTTGTTAGAAAGTTGGTAAACAAAGACCGTCCTGCGTCGTGGTCATTGGTTATTTATTTGTATTAAAACGTGCAATACAAGAGTTTTAGTCGCACTTTTAATAAAGAGCACCCTGTACTACTCTCCCTAAGGTAAACTACTCTCCTATTTTGTTGTTTCTATTGTTTTTTTATGTAATACCATATGAATCTTGTGTTCGAAATAAAGTATTATTATTAATTATTATTACTATCCAAACGCCTATAAATTCAGGCAAATAATTAATTTTCTGAGTTGCATACGTTTCGATGTTCGGCGACAATTGGAGAAGAATCTCGGGGTGAGGCTGAAGTGAGTCTTCACGACGCTAGGGGTCGCCCGGCCCGCCGGACTTGACACTCATTTAAGTAGCATATAATTCAGTTTATTTAGCCGAATTCAATCTTAGCGAAGGGTTGCCTGAAGAAAAATAGCATTTAATATAACCATAGCAAAAGTTTGAGCGTGTTGTTTTTTGAGATGAGATTTTTTCTTGTGGTAACAAAATGACGATTAGTTTAATATTTATTATGCGCATTATTATTTAAATGTGATTTAAAAGTTTCTTGTGATAAGATAGAATTGGTTCTTTACTGTTCGGGTATTCAGGTGATCATTCGATGGATGATGGATATATAAATATATAATTTTATAAAATGTCGCGTTAATATATACCCATAGTTCTAACAGACTGATTCGTTCATAATTTTTGTATTTTTATATATTTTTTTTTGTATATTTAAATAATGAGGAAATAGTTAATATAAGTTAAGTAATGTTTGTTTAGATATTTAAAAAAGATATGTAGTGATGGTTTAGGTATTTTTATATATTAATTACAATATCACTGTAACCCATATTACTAATTAAGTTAAAAAAAAGTTAACGACTTGAATGTGCCTACATCGATCGCGCAACGATCGAAAACGCGATCTAGTTCCGACGCATTTATGTTAATAAAAATAAATTTCGTACCTTACTCATATGCATAACTTGCCAAATACAGTCAGTTGTCAGTTTTGTTCGTGATGTAAAATAAGTATTGTAATAAGTGATGTAAAATATATGTTGTGAAAATTGTTCTTAAAAGCAAATGGACGTTGCCGAAACAAAATTTAGGGAAACGTACTGATTATTCCTGCGGGAGTTAAGAATTCGTTAACCAATGGGATCCTTATGTATAGCTCGTAACCTGGAACAAAAAATACGTTAAGCATAGAAATATAATAAACAACAGTACGTACTATTTACAGTAACGCGGTTCATATTTTGCTCTTATCGTCTTATCGTATACTTCTTCGTCTTCTTCTTTTTTAAAAGACAACTCCCGCACTAGGAATAAATCCTGTGTCGCGGGGGACATTAAAAACATACATAAAACGGAGACAAAGTACACCCAGACTCAGAACAACAATTTGTTGATCACAGAAAGTGTTGTCCCATGTGGGGTTTGAACCCACAACACTCGACGTAATAGGAAGCGGCGTGGCGACCGCTTAAACCACTACGCCATCCGTGCAGTCATACTGTGTGCTTGTCACTCCCTCAGTTACGTCCAATGCTTATGTTGGTAGTGATTTCACGACGGAGATGAAGGAAAAAGAAAAGAGAAAATGTGAAGTGAGATGTAGTGTACTGAGTGCAGTTGGATCCCAACTTAGCCTTTACAGTTTTAGCACTTAAATAAAAAATTAACAACAACAAAAACGGGTTATTTCCATGCTGATTATGTTTTAAAACCAGAGATAGAGAAAGGACAAGATATGTAAACATAAGAAATGGATAGGAACATATCGTATTTACGTATTAAGAGGGGTAAATGTTAGTTGATTCCAAATGTGCAACAATTAATTTGTGCATTAATAACACAAATTAAAAAAAATCGACAGCGTAGATCGGCTGGCCGGACCCGTATTGAATTTCATATATTTACACAGATATACTGTTTCGAAAACGTAAATACACGAACAGTTTTGCCAATGAGTATTAACACTAGAAGAAGTAGAAGTTTCCTACGCAGGTAACAATGTCTCCTCACTTTCAGATGCTGTATACTTAGTAACGAAGAGCTTTTGTACTTTGATGTAACTTTAGTAACACAAGGAAAAAAATGCGTAAAATATAAAATAATAAAATGTATTGAAGCTTATGTTAGAAGGTTAGCCAGGTGGAGTGGTGTTTCATAAAAATCTGTGCACAGACAAGTAACCCTTACATAGCTACATATATAAACAAAATATCTACTGAACCATAGAGTAAATAAAATAGACTGGCAAAGCACTGAATAAAATTCATAACCCTTCACTTTTCACTGCTATCGAGCAAGGCATTAATTTCTTTCACAGCTTTGTCTTCAACCCTAAATATGAAAGGGGGTGAGTTGGAAGGGTTGTTATACCTTTTTCTTTGAATAAATTAGCGGAATTGTGTTCAGTTCTTGCTAATGAATGTCTTGTGGACCGAAGACCGATGGCGTCCGTTGAATTTCGTCTCTAATTAATTGATTTTAATGAGAATTCGTCGAATTTATCCTTCTGTAGTTTATTTTATTGGTTTGACTTTGATGATTCACTGGTACCTACTTTTGGTAATTAAGAATTTTAATTGTAATAAATAAAATTTTAAACTCGCTTTTGAATAGTTAGATAAGTGTTATTTAAATAAATAACATCGTTACGTTTATTTTGTTGCTGTCTTTTGTAAATATATAATCAAACTCAAAATAAAAAGCTACACGTTAATGCGTGAAGAAAATGTTTTTTTCTTTTTCAAATAAATATGGCATGCGGAAGCATATCATATTTGAAATACTAACGTTTATATGTAGAAGAACAACTTCTGTGTGTGTTATAAAGTTAAACATTGAAGTAAAACAACCACCTTTTTTTTTCCGTGCGGAAATTCCCTCGGATACCACCTATCGGTGGCATGTCGGACTCGAACCGACTAAAACCGCATGCCGTCTCGGGTACTAATAGCCGGGGAACCAGGTATACCCTAGAAAGAAAGTCCCTGGTGCCCCGAAATACCTCGGGCCATCTACAGACGAGTAGAAGACCCCCCCGTGTGGGAACCCCATGTTCCCTCTGCTCCCTGGAAGCGAGCGCGCTTCGCAACGCGCTCGCCGAGTAAAACAACCACCTAGAGCTATCATACAGCAGTCCAGTACATATTAAGATATGTAATAGGATAAGTCCTTGCATGGTATTTTGGTATTGGTATTGGTTGTGGGCTCCGATTACCGCATTTAGACTCGAGAGTGGTCCTTTATGCGTCTAGAAGAGGTTGGCTGGGTGAGCCAACCAAGCTCCTTCCAAAAGCGCAGAAGGCTTCTGGGACGTTCACAGGCTTCTAGGAGCGATTTTGTACCAGATATGGCACTTGCCCGTTGTGAGGCCACTCCCTCGCATCCTCTGCAAAGAGGACTATCCGTATTAATGATGAATACTTGTCGGTTCATTGCCAAGTGACCTGTTATGGTTCCTGCAACTATTCAGATATCTAGTCTGCAAGTAAGTCGTGGTGAGACTTCAGTCAGCACCAGTTTAGATTGTCGGCGGCCGGGTGAGTTTTTCTATCTTCGGTTGTGCGCTTCACGAGTACGCTGTTACATTTATATTTACAATATTAGTTCGCATTATCAAATATATTATTTCCTCTTTCTTCTTTTTTTTAAAAAGACAACTCTCGCAAAATGAATATAATCCTGTGTCGCAGGGGACTTTAGAAACTCATGAAACGGACAGAATGAATACCCAGACTCAGGACAACAATCTGTGGTTCACACAAAGTGATGTCCCATGTGGGGATCGAATCCTTAGCGCAGTAGGACGCGCCGAGGTGATCGCTTTAACAACTAAGCTATATTGTTCGCTTTTAAATGATGAGTATAGTCGTATGTAGAGCAAAGAATTATTTGGAGGAAAGTATTTAAGTATAGTTTAGAGTTGCCGGTGGTTTCTTATCACTACGTCGCTAGTGTGATTATGATATCTAAAGAAAACAAAAAAAAAATATTAAAAAAAGTCCTGAGTATATTAAATCTAAATTATGCCTAATATATTTACTAATTAAAAATGTTATTCACTATTAGCTTCGATTCGAACAGTTTGAATATGTGACACCTAAGATGGATAATACAAGTAAAATTCCCAACTCACCTATTGCCTCCCCCCCCCCCCCCCTTACCTGACATCCTCATTCCGATTTCTACGTTCCAATCACAATAGAACCCTCCGTTCCTCAAACAATGCACTTCTGTTATGCTCCACTTTCGCATGTGGAACTGTCCTCCTCTGGAACGCTCTGCCTCTCGAAATCAGGATAGCACCCAGCCGCCTCTTATTTAAGAAGAAAGTCCAAGCTCGAATTCTAGACACTAGCAGATTCATCACACACTTAAAGTTTCACACATTGTATTATATGTATATGTATGCAACTCAGCAAGTATTTATGTATGTGTATCACAGTATGTATGTTAATTATTATTATTATTAATTATTATTATTATCTCGTTAAAAAAAAGAAACCTTAATTTCTAGTGCACCTACTCAGACACTAATCACCATCCATAGGTAGACTGGGAGAAATTGTCTGTTGCATTAATTCCGTCATGGTACAATCAACTGTTATTTGTGCAAAAAGGATCAAATAAATTATAATAAATAAAATTCAAACATCTGTCTTAAAACGAACTGAGTTTAAAAAACCAAACATCACCTCAAACATGATGCGTTTTCGAGCAGTTCTTCTTTTGGCCTGTATTCAAATAATAATTGCATTCTTTAATACGCAAGGTTGTACATTTCTATTCAAAATCCTAAACCTTGTTTCTCTGAAAATCACAACTAGAAATGCAGTACATCTATTTCACGCATTATAAGTAGGTATTAGAAGCGTGTGTTTTATCACTGCGACAATCAAAACGTACGTTCCCAACCGCAAGTTTAATTATGCAAACATCAAGCCGTCGCCAGATTTCTCATTAGAGCCAAGATAATGACGGTACACACTGTCGCAAAATTAGATAGCAAGCACGCACCCAAACAGATATACGCGGCACATTAACATAAACCGAATTTGCATGTAAATTACATTTTACAGCATCTTAATTAAAACATTTTGGCATTATAAATGATCAAGCGGGGGATAGGGTGGTGTACCCCTGACCTTACGGCGCCCCCCTCCCTTCGGTTAATTTGATAGTTTGAAATTTCGAACCTACGAATTTGACGTTCGATATTCATATTCTTGTTGATTTTTCTTGTTTTCTACTATGAGTATCTAAGGATCTCGTCTACTTTTCAATTTTCAAATAAAAAATTAACAAAAAGTACAGTAGTAGTAGTAGAAAAAAATGCGACAATGTTGCGCGTTCTTCCATAAAATTATTTTGATTTTTTTGTAAGTTAATAATTGCAATACCACTAAATTCTAATCACATAAATATGGAAAGACCCACTAGGGTTAATTTCAGGAACATTAACAAGGTCCATTTCATAGAAAAAAACAATAATCAAATTATTATTATAATGATTATTTAAAAACATCTCAGCTAGAAACTAAAAAGTACTCGGACTCCACTTTTTGGGTACAGGCAGTGCAAGGTGCAGGGTATATTGCTAATGCTTAAAATTTCCAATCCAGCGGTATCAGGAATAGGTGGGAAGAGTAGCTAGTAAAGAGGAAGGAACCGTCACTTACCTACCTAGGAATACCTACGGATGCACGCGTGTATGTTTTAATATACTGTTTTTTTATAGAATAGGGATGCAAACAACCCGACGGGTCACCTGATGGTAAGCGACTGCCGCTGTCCATGGAAAGTGCAGTGAAAGCCTTTGAGCCCGCTCCCGCGGTATAATGGGACGGATATGGGGTTTTCGGTTCGGTTACCTCACTTACTCTGTGAAAATCAACAAAAGAGAGGCTTAACACTAGGGATTGAATCACATGTGATAAATCATTGATTTATAAATCATGTCATCACATCTGTGACTGATTTACAATACCGATGCTACTTATTTATTATTATTACGCTATACAATCACATGTGAATTTGCTGTGACTGAAACCAATCACTTCATCAAATGAATATGATTTAAAAGTAGCAATAACTTCCATGACTACTTAGTACTGGTATTCTGTGAGGCCACGGTAGCACTCCGGTCGAGCCTACGCATTTTTTACAATCTCGTGTTTACAGGCCCATAGGTAAAACCATGTATATAGAGATCAGTTAACAATAAATTTTCATACGGTTTTCTCCATACGTATGTCAGTGTGAGTCATCGCCATTGAACAATTTATCGTACCCACGGTCAGCTGTAGTTTATCACATTAGTCAAACGTTATATAATACATCATAATAATCAATGTTGATGGGCTCGACATCTTCTCATAAGAGAAGGGTTACGGCTATACTCCGTCATAACAGCTTAGTGGGTCATAAGATACGTATATTCACATTCATTCTTCCATACTCGTTCTTATCCACCACTTTAAACTGATAAAACCGATTTAAAAAAATATTTCACCAATGAAAAGCTACATTAGCAGCAAGTAACACAGACTACTATGCACCGCGATAACCAACATACATAAAAAAATATATAAGGATTTATTTCCATTAACTCAACTTAATCTAATTGTAAGAGTTGTAGGAGCACTCCTTTTAGACATAACAGTGCCTGTGTTAGTAGGCTCCGCTCTTCCATATGTAGATAAGCATATTGATTAAGATTTAACAGGGTATTTATACTTAGTGAATACAAAAAAGAAAAACTAAAATTATAGGAAAAAGTGAAGAGTAGATTTGCTCGTATGTATGATTAAGTGTAGGTGAGTGTGTGTGTGTTGTGTGTGGGTGTGTGAGTGTATATATGGGTGTGTGTATGTGTGTAATCGCGTTGTTTAATGTACGGTCGAGGTCGGAAGGAAGTTAGGGTCGAGGCGGGAATTATTCCTTCAGGGTACTCAATAAAAAACCTGATAGGATAATCCTGAACTATATTTGGATCACGTTACCTCTAAACTTAAGATCTCCATAACCAAAAACAACCTCCCCAAGTCATTCACCTGCGGAGACTCTTAATATCGAGTTTTAATTTAGGTCCCTTTTTAATACA